>CM060312.1:88607984-88615484 GCA_030674185.1 Monoplex corrugatus
GTGGTATGTTACTTATGGGTGTTATTGAAAGTGTGTGCTTTCTTGTGGTATGTTACTTATGGGTGTTATTGAAAGTGTGTGCTTTCTTGTGGTATGTTACTTATGGGTGTTATTGAAAGTGTGTGCTTTCTTGTGGTATGTTACTTATGGATGTTATTGAAAGTGTGTGCTTTCTTGTGGTATGTTACTTATGGATGTTATTGAAAGTGTGTGCTTTCTTGTGGTATGTTACTTATGGATGTTATTGAAAGTGTGTGCTTTCTTGTGGTATGTTACTTATGGATGTTATTGAAAGTGTGTGCTTTCTTGTGGTATGTTACTTATGGATGTTATTGAAAGTGTGTGCTTTCTTGTGGTATGTTACTTATGGGTGTTATTGAAAGTGTGTGCTTTCTTGTGGTATGTTACTTATGGATGTTATTGAAAGTGTGTGCTTTCTTGTGGTGTGTTACTTATGGATGTTATTGAAAGTGTGTGCTTGGTGTTAATGGGTAAAAAGATTGAATGTGTGTAACATGTATACGTTTCGTTTATTTCTATATTTTTGTATTGCAAAATTGTAACCGCCTAGAGCACTATTAAGCGCACTACAAAATTTAATATACATCATCATCATCATGATCGTTACTATTATTATTTTTATTATCTATCTATCTATCTACACATACACACACGCACACACACACATACACACACTGTACACACACACACACACACACACACACACACACACACACACACACACATACACACACACACACACCACGCACGCACAATTCATACACACCCTTTCTGTCGATATGAAACACTCACTCTGTTATAGGCAGTACCAACACACCAACCTTCACCTTTCACCTCTCTGCTCCCCCTTCATGCTCCCCCCAACTCTCCCTTGCCCCCCCCCCCCCCCAAGATGTGTGTAGGAGAAACTTGACAGGCCTTAGATGAATAATCAAACCATTTCGTACAGAGCCGCTCTGTCTCACTAGGACTCAAAGCATGGTTATAACTACACCATCATAGTCCCCAGCTGTGGTACTACCTCCAAAAAACTACTTAATGGGTGGGATGGGGGTGGGGGGTGGGTTGGACTTAGTTCTTTGCTAACAGCACAAATGTGCGGCAGAAATTTCACAGACCACAGACAGATAACCAAACCGTTTAAATTAAAACAGAGCTTCTCTGTCCCGCTGTGACTCAAATAGACGTTATAACAACATAATCATAGTTCCCATCTGTGGTACTACCTACAGAAATCTACTTTAGGGTGGGGGTGGGGACTTAGTTCTTTGCTAACAGCATATGCTCATGGAAGAAGTTTCACAGACACCAGATAGATAATCAGACTATTTAATACTCTGTTCCGCTCAGACTCAAAAAGATGTTTTTAACAACATCATCATAGTCTCATCTGTGGTAATACCTCCAAAAACCTACTTTTAGGGTGGGGGTGGGGGTTAGCTCTTTGCTAACAGTATGCTCTCTCCAACTCCCCCCCCCCCCCCCCCAGATGTATATGGCAGAAATCTCACAGATTCCAGATAGGTAATCAAACCGTTTAATGCAGAGCTACTTTGTTTGCTGGGAATCCCTAAAAGTATGATCAGGGAGAAGAATTGCAGAATGGTTTTAGCCGTTCGCCTGCCAATAACTAAACACGAAGTTCTAGGGTTCGCTCCCCGTAGAGGCCTTGACTTTTCTCCTTAGTTTGACCAGAAAATCAAACTGAACGTCTAGTCCTTCGGAAGGGAACAAAAAACGAGTCGGACCCATGTGCCTTCTGGCTGCGCAAGCTAAAGATCCCGAGGCAGTTGAAAATCGTGAAGAGCAGGGCATTGCCCGGCTGGCTGCCTTGGTATAAAAAATCAATTGGAGAGACAGGTTGATTTCCCAGGTCCCACCCCTTGAAGACCAGTAAGCGTTCCTGTATTTCTGAAGTCTTTGTAAAAAATAATGAATGTGAATATGAATATGAATTTGAAGCGAAGGAGAGGGGATGGGCGGCGCCCTTGTGGTGATTGCCCCGGGAAAAGCTGAGGTCTCTGCCATCTCACTTCCCTATGACCCCAAGGTTATGGAACTATCTAGGACCTGACCAGCTCAAGGGTTTATGTGCAGGCGTAAGACTTGTGCCGATCATTCTGGATCTTCTCCATCACGTGGCACTTGTGACGTAAGTGCATATGGAATTCATTCCGAGTGCGGAGACGTCATCTTGAGAAATTAAAACCGAAACTGAAGCTGGGAATCATAAGGATGTTTTAACAACAACATCACCATAGTCTCCATCTGTGGTACTATCTCCAAAAATCTACTTTAGGGTAGGGGTGGGGGGGGGGGGGGCTTAGTTCTTCGCTAACAACATGCTCTCCCCACCCCCCCCCCCCCCCCGATGTGTATGGCAGAAATTTCACAGACCTCAGACAGATAATGAAACCATTTAATACAGAGCTACACTGTCCCACTGGGAATCAAAAGGACGTAAAAATAACACCATTATAGTTCCCCATCTGTGCCACTAACTCCCAAAATCTACTTTAGTGGTGTGGTAGGGGTGAGGGTGGGGCTTAGTTCTTTGCTAACAGCATGCTCCCCCCAACTCCCCCCCTCTCCCAGATGTGTATGGCTTAAATTTCACAGAGCCCAGACAGATAATCAAACCGTTTAATACAGAACTACTCTGTCCTGCTGGGACTCAAAAGGACGTTATAACAAAGACCAAAGGACAAAGAGAAGACACCATCCATTATAAACAGCGATATCAAAGGGGAAAATAACGAGAGAGGGAGAGAGAGAGAGAGAGAGAGAGAGAGAGAGAGAGAGAGAGACAGAGAGAGAGAGAGAGAGAGAGAGAGGGAGAGAGAGAGAGAGAGAGACAGAGACAGAGACAGAGAGAGAGAGAGAGACAGAGAGAGAGAGAGAGAGAGGGAGAGAGAGAGAGGGAGAGAGAGAGAGAGAGAGAGAGAGAGAGAGAGAGAGAGAGAGAGAGAGAGAGAGAGAGAGAATGCATGCACTATCTCTGTCCATCTAATTTCATCATCTTAGAATTATATAAAAGATAAATAGCAAAATTCCCTGTACTCTCCCACAAAGCTTTGTGGGAAAAAACTCTTGATCTAAAAAACAAACAAACAAAAAACAAAAACAAAAAAACAAACAAACAAACAAACCATCATTAGTTCCCACCTGTGGTACTACCTCCAACACTGTTTTTTTGGGGTGAGTGGAGGACTTACTTCTTTCCTAAGAGCACATTATGGATGGCAGAAATTTCACAGACCCCGGATAAATAATCAGACCATTAACACAGAACCATTCTGTCGTGCCAGAACTCAGAAGACGTTATACTACACCATCATACTCCCCAACTGTGGTACTGCCTACTACCTTCAACTATCTACTCTCCAGGCTGTAGGTCCTACTTAGTTGTTTGTTAATAGCACAACCCCCATCCCATCCCCACTTCTTGTCTGTTGTCTTCACATAATTGACAGACAGCAGAGCATTTGTGCATTGACTGGTGTGTGTGTGTGTGTGTGTGTGTGTGTGTGTGTGTGTGTGTGTGTGTGTGTGTGTGTTGTGTGTGTGTGTGTGTGTGTGTGTGTGTGTGTGTTGTGTGTGTGGTGTTTGTGTGTGTGTGTTTGTGTGTGTGTGTTTGTGTGTGTGTGTGTGTGTGTGTGTTTGTGTGTGTGTGTGTGTGTGTGTGTGTGTGTGTGTGTGTGTGTGTGTGTGTGTTGTGTTGTGTGTGTGTGTGTGTGTGTGTGTGTGTGTGGTGTGTGTGTGTGTGTGTGTGTGTCTTTCTGTCATATGAGACGAGTTTAATACAGAATAGCTGGTTGTGTTGTGATCCAAACCTTTATTTATTTACTTTATATATGTGTTCCTTTTTTAAAAAAATGATATACACCAGATGCACATGCCATTAACATGTAACCAAGATTACTCCAGTGGTAGGCTGATAAAATACCAATATAAAATGTAGACTAGGTGAAGCATTGGCTTGATAGGGCCTCAGGACATGACCAGCTCATGGGTTTATGTGCAGGCTTTAAGGCTTGTGCCATGATCACCATACACATGGCGCCTGTGACGTTAGTGCATATGGAATTCATTCCCAGCGCGGAGACGTCATCTTGAGAAACTGAAACTGAAACTGAAATCCCTCAGGTACCAACTCAGCATGTATTTACCCTACGTGTGGGCGAGTCTTCCTGGCCCGTACTGGCCTCACCAACCACATCCGGACCCACAATCACCAGTACCCCAGTCAAAATTGAAATCGTGGTCTTCTTCGACAACGAAGGCCGAACAACAACAAATAACTCTCATACTAAGGTAATGGGGTTTATGTGCAGGCTTAAGGCTTGTGCCACGGTCACCATACACATGGCACCTGTGACGTTAGTGCATATGGAAATCGTTCCTAGCGTGGAGACGTCATTTTGAGAAATTGAAACTGAAAACTAAGGTAAAAGACTCACAACGTGTCAGTTATAAGCAGACAGGTGGGTAAAACCCAGCACCCTCCCCCTCCTTGTGTAGTCTGCAAATAAGCGAACGCCACAGGTGACTGCAGGGTAGATGCTCTACTTCTCCCTCCTACTTCTTGTCTAAATGAATTAACGAGTCTATAGTGGACGTGGACAGTCAACAAGCAAAGCCAGACCAAGATTGAGGCAGCCGGGATGTGGTTTCTAAGAAGAATGTTGAGAGTTCCATGGACAGCAAAGAAAACAAACAAGACAGTCTTGATGGAGGCAGACACAAGTAGATCACTCATAAGGAAGATTAGGAAAAGACAGGCAACATTTATAGGCCATTTTATGAGGAAAGGGGATTTGGAGCACCTGATCACAACGGGAAAGCTAGAGGGAAAGAGAGCACCGGGTAGACCCAAGGAGAAAATACTAGACGGACTTGCAGAGTGGCTGGGGACAAGGAGGCTGGAAGAGATGCTTGAGGCAACAAGTGATAGAGACAGATGGAAGTCCATAATCGCCAATGCCATGCGGCAAGGCACCTGATCATGATGATGATGATAGTGGAGATTCCGCATGGCATGGGCCGGTTGGTTCTTTTGATAGAGCCTCGGGGATTAAGATCTGATGTCTTGAGTTCAGTCCTATCCCGCGAATGGCCTGTTTGCTGTCCATCTTTAACGTTTCCAACATTCTGATGATGTCAGCTTAGTTTTCATAGGTCCCTCTTCCTCCTCCCCCCTCCCCATTCAAACATTTGCCAGTGCATAGGATTTTGCACTGGTGCAGCAAATCTGGAAGATAATTACTGGCAGATTTGGGTAAAGCGCATATGGAATTGTCTGATTGCGATGAATCTCTCTGGAACCAACTGCGAGTCCGCGTCCCATATTCCGTTGTACCTTTTGGCCCGCGCACGCTAAAGATCCCACGGCAATTGAAAATCGTGCATAGGGGAGGGAATCAAAGGGTTAAGTTTTTTGCTTTGCTGTCATGGTTGGCAGTGTAGGATGCTGGTGGACAGGGTGCGGGAGCCAAAGGGTTACGGACAGGATTAATCAATTCCTGTTGTCTGTATGTACAATGAACATCATGGCTTTCTAGAGCCAAAGGGGTTAATTTGATTTTATAAAGATGTTGTGATCAACTTTGAATTATTTTTACTTAATTAGAAGTAGGAGAAATATTTTATGGATAATTAGAATTTACCCTTTTGACGCCACTAGGCTATCAGTGACCTGTCCACGGCATAAGGGAAACGTTACGCTTATCCATCGATTTAACTTGTTCCCTATGGAAATGTATGACTTCCGTTTGAACGCAACCCAAAGTCCGCAATTCACACGTCTTTGGCACGCGCCTCTACATGTCTCCCCTGTGTATAGACCAGACCTGAGTTACGTCCCTTCGTAAATCCCGGTGTCTGCTCGACTGTCTGTTCCTGCGTCACACGTGCCCCGTAAAATTTTTCTTTCTTTCTTTCTTTGTCTCTTTCTTCCTTTCTCTCTTTAACTATTTGTGATGCCTCATCTTTGAAACAGCTTTTCTCAATGTTTTGATGGTACATATATGCATATGCATGACTTTTTTTTTAGGATCATCACATGTAGGGAGATTATCTTTGTGGTCATTTGTTTTGTCCTCTTTATACGCCATGTTAATGGTCACCGAAGTTGGCACAGTTTTTTACAATGCGATGATGTTGACGACGATGAGGACGATAACCATGGTGTTTGTGTGTTGTGTTGTGTGTGTGTGCGCGTGTGCGTGTGTGTGTTGTAGTGTGGTGTGGTGTGTTGTGTTGTGTGTGTGTATGTTTGTGTGTTTGTGTGTTGTGTGTGTATGTGTGTGTGTTGTGATGTGGTATGTGTGTGTGTTTTGTGTGTTGTGGTGTGTTGTATGTGCGTGCGCGTGTGCGTGTGTGTGTTGTGGTATGTCGTGGTGTGTTGTGTTGTGTGTATGTATGTGTGTGTGTGTAAGTGTGTTTGTGTGTGTGTGTGTGTGTGTGTGTGTGTGTGTGTGTGTGTGTGTGTGTGTGTGTGTGTGTGTAAGGTAGGATTGAGACTGCGAGACTGGGCTGTACTCTACTCTTACTATCATAACATATCCTGGCGTCATACACACCCGAGAGATACAGACACCTGCGGTGTTGGTCAGAATATTTGAGCAATGCCCTCAATGACGCATCCATGAAGTGGATGAGACTAGACTGTGTATTCCCAGTCTGTCCACGGTATACTCACCTCTGCGTGGGACTGGAGTCCGAAAAATCCCACGATGATTTTTTTTAAAGGGACTGATGGGGTTACAAACCCACAACCTTCCAGTTAGTAGTCTGTTGCGTTAACCACTACACCACGGTGACTGGTGTACATGACTTTCTCATGGCCCAGTATGCAGTTGCCATAAAGGGCGGCAACTAGGATACGCCTCTCCTGCGGTATTTGTACGGGGGCAGTGTGTGTATGATGTCTGAGGAGTGTTTCGGGGCTTTCAGTTCTCCTTCTGTTGTTCATCACCAAGTGTTCCCGTCTTGTGTCTTTATTCTGGTGTCCAGTGAAGGGCAGTCCGGTTAATGCTATACTGCTGTCTTGAGATGATGCGTCCAATCCATCTCCATCTTTTTATCTTTTTTTTTTCTTTTTGATGATGGTGTCCAAAGCCAGAACAAGATTGAGGCAGCCGAGATGTGGTTTCTACGAAGAATGTTGAGAGTTCCATGGACAGCAAAGAAAACAAATGAGACAGTTTTGATGGAAGCAGGCACAAGAAGATCATTCATAAGGAAGATTAGGAAAGACAGGCAACATTTATAGGCTATTTTATGAGGAAAGGGGATTGGAGTACCTGGTCACAACGGGAAAGCTGGAGGGAAGGAGAGCACCGGGTAGACCCAGAGAGAAGACACTAGACAGACTTGAAGAGTGGCTGGGGACAAGGAGGATGGAAGAGATGCTTGAGGCAACAAGAGATAGAGACAGATGGAAGTCCATAATCGCCAACGCCATGCGGCAAGGCACCT
>CM060312.1:88617984-88620484 GCA_030674185.1 Monoplex corrugatus
CTGAAGTATTGTTAAAAAATGCGTGGCGCTGGGCTGCGGCGACGTGCTCTCAAAAGGAGGAGCAGTCCGAGTTGGGCTTGGAAAACCCATTGTGACAAAAGAAATGAATATGATGAATATATGAATATGAAAACGCCAAACTGAATTCCCCCCCCCCCTTTTTTTTTTTAAATTCATTTTTAACAGTGAATAGACATAGACAAACAATGTAGTAACAAATCAAAACAAAAAACAACAATAATAATTTCAATTCATACACATAAGAGGAACGTTTTTGACATCTGCCAAACTGAATTTTGTCTTATTAGTATGATCGTTGGTGTATTTTTATCTTTTGGTTTTTATTGTTTTTGTTTGTTTTTCATTTTGTGCCTCTCTTCAGCACAACTTCTGTGTCACCACCCCCCCCTCCCCCCACACACACACACCGCTCGTTTTGGTTAAATTAAGAAAAAATCCATACTCACCGGAATTGAATTCACTGTAAGAGCAGTACGTGAAGGCCCACAAACTGTGGGGATACTTTTGATGTTATGGTGAGGAGAATGCTCTCTCTCTCTCTCTGTGAGTGGTGTGTGTGTGTGTGTGTGTGTGTGTGTGTGTGTGTGTGTGTGTGTGTGTGTGTGTGTGTGTGTGTGAGTGTGTGTTTTGAGTGTGTGTGTGTGTGTGTGTGTGTGTGTGTGTGTGTGTGTGTGTGTGAGTGAGTGTGTGTTTGAGTGTGTTCGTTCCTTGATTTAACGTCTTTTCACTATAAGTGATATTAGACGGATAAAAATGGCATGGAGGATGATTTTTTTTTTTTGGGGGGGGGTGGGGGAAGGGAGGAGGGGAAAGAAGGGAACAGAGTAAGAGACGGAAAAAAAAATTAAAAGGAACCGGCAAGGTCTTTAGAAAAATGATATGGATGATCAGAGAAATGAAACTAGAACAACGCTAACATCAAATGTAAAAGAAAAATCGTCATAAAAAGCAAAACAAAACAAAATAAGATAATGATAATTAAAATAATAACCTTAAAGTAACGCATTAACAGGACTGTGAACCAATGATTCTGAAATTTTAACTAACAGAACTTGATCTGATATCACTTCTTTAAAATGCTTTTCAAGATAGTTTCCTTGTGTAAACATCTTTGGTAAAAAATAACGAAGCTTTCTGCAGTAAAACAAACAGTGATACAATGTGAATTGTTCACCGCAAATACATAAAACGTTTTTACAATATTTTGTTTTCAAAGCGTTCAGTTGAATACGAAAATATGTGGTAACAATTAATCTCAAATGATATATCGAAGAATACTGCATTTTTTTACAGATATTTTGAACTGAAAGTTTGATTCTTTTTTGAGACACAAATTTTTCATTTAAATGTTCATGAAATCGAATCCATGATGCTAATTCTAGCGAGTTGTAAGCTTCTTTTACCGAGGTGTTAACATGTAATTCTATGGAATTTTCAAAACGGAGTGCACCGGATTTAGCTGCTCTGTCAACTACGTTGTTGCCGTGAAGACCAACGTGAGAAGGCACCCAGCATAAACTGATTTCCGAGCCATTTATCTTTAAACAGTGTATTAGATGATTTGCCTCAATTATTAAATCAGGTCTTGTGTCTGTATCAAAAGACTGTAAGGCATATAATACAGATTTTGAATCAACAAACAGAACTACTTTGAAAGGCACAGGCCGAAGGCTTATTAAATAATGCAACGCTTGAACAACAGCGACCAATTCTGCTGTATATATAGATACATTTGCCCCAATGAAAAAAGACTTTTTAATGTTAAATGTTGGAACATAAAACGCTGCTCCAGCGCTCTGATTTGCTAAGACTGACCCATCAGTAAAAATGTGGAGGTGGGTACGGTACTTTTCATCGATGTGTTCACAAGCTGTGGATAGCGTAATGTTGACATTATCATCTTTTTTAACGTCTGCATAATCGAGATCAAACGTGGCCTTTAGCATTTCCCATGTAGGGATAGGCGTTAACATTGGTTTTTCGGCTATTTCATCCATAGTTATGCTGGATTGTTTGATCAGGTCAGATATGTAAGTTGCGGTTGTAATTTGTGATGAAATGTTTTTTGCTCGTTTTGGAAAGTCAATATCAGACCTGATTTTAATTTCTTTGCTCACAAAATTATTCGCTTGTGAAGTAGTTCTAATTGCAAACTTTGCTGTAGCTAGCTCACGATGGTTGTTAGAGGTAGAATTCCAGCAACTTTGTACGTTTCCAGAGTAGAAGCATGAGTTGGTACACCTAGTGCAATTTTAAGACTTTTGCAGTCCAAGTTCTGAATCTTTTTTAGTAAATATTTAGGTGCATTGAAAAAAACTTCTTGCGCGTAGGATAATTTAGACCTGACCAGCGCTGTTGACAGATGAATCAGTATATTTGTATCCATTCCCCAGGGTAATTTGCTTATTATCTTTAGAAAATTTAAGGTTTTTCGTGCTTTTGTTAAAATATAATCAAAATGAACATTCCAGCTTAATTT
>CM060312.1:88647984-88650484 GCA_030674185.1 Monoplex corrugatus
AAAGCAATCACCAACAACAACCAAGTCTCCAGGGCACAAAGCACACTCAATCTCTCATCATTCACCAAAGCAATCACCACCAACAACCAAGTCTCCAGGGCATAGAGCACACTCAATCTCTCATCATTCACCAAAGCAATCACCAACAACAACCAAGTCTCCAGGGCACAAAGCACACTCAAACTCCCATCATTCACCAAAGCAATCACCACCAACAACCAAGTCTCCAGGGCACAAAGCATACGTAAATTTGGAACAGGAAAACAGGAGCGGTTTAGAGCGTGTGACCCCCTTACCCAAGCTGTCATTCTTCCTTAGTCTCACAGGCATACACACGAACACGCAGGACGCTGAGCAAGGGTACACCCTTGACCCAAGTTGCCATCCTATCTGTCACACACATAATCTCTCTTTTTTTCTCTTTCTGGTTTAGTTGTTATTATTGCTTAAAAAAATGTTATTATTGCTTTAAAAAAAAACATGTTATTATTGCTTTTAAAAAAATGTATTGGCATGGCAACCATATTACCCCTTCCTTTGAATACTTTGTTTTGTTTACTTTCTGTAAAATGCAACGATCATTCTCTGACATGGACCTTTTGCATTATACAAATGGCATTATCATGTTTCAGGCGGATCAGCTCCAGAGGGGGAGAGGGGCGGACACAGGGGACACACCTGTCGCTCATCATGACCAGGTAAGTACTGACGTGTTCCTCCAGGGTTCACCCGTTGACGTCATTATATTCATGACGTATGGGACATTTACGTCATCACTCATGACGTCATTTTTATAACTTGCGCACGTTAAAGGAGAAACGGCTGAATGTCAGTATGGTGGTAATTTGTACATAATGCACGGATGGGTGGGGAGCCACTGGACGTTGACGTAGTAATGTGCCCTGCTATGGTGCTGTCATCATCATCATCATCATCATCAGGTGCCCTGCCGCATGGCGTTGGCGACCATGGACTTCCATCCATCTCTATCTCTCGTTGCCCCCAGCATCTCCCCCACCCTCCTCATCCTCAGCCACTCTGCAAGTCCGTCCAGCATTCTCTCCCTGGGTCTACCTGGTGCTCTCTTTCCCTCCAGCTTTCCCGTTGTGACCAGGTACTCCAATCCCCCTTCCTCATAAAATGGCCTATAAATGTTGCCTGTCTTTTCCTAATCTTCCTTATGAGCGATCTACTTGTGTCTGCGTCCATCAAGACTGTCTCGTTTGTTTTCTTTGCTGTCCATGGAACTCTCAACATTCTTCTGAGAAACCACATCTCGGCTGCCTCAATCTTGCTCTGGCTTTGCTTGCTGACTGTCCACGCCTCGCATCCGTACAACAGTATTGGTTCTATATAACATTCAAGGACTCTCTTTCTGATGTTAATTGATAGGCATTTGTTGGTAAGAATGCTTGTCATCTTCTTGAATGCTGTTTTGGCTTGGCCGATTCTGCCAGCTATTTCCGATGTGCATCTGCCGTCTGATGAAATGGTGCTGTATTGAGTTGAATCGTACTGTTTGAAACTATACTATATAAATAACCTTTCACACAAAGAACCTTTAAAAAATCATACGAATCTTCTAGCCCTACTCTATCTCCAGCCAACTGCTGCTCTCCCAATGCACTGAAGAAAGTCTGGACACTGTCATTACAGTAAGACGATAGAGATGGATAGGACATATTATGGAAGACACCATCAGTACTGGAAGATGATAAGAGATGGACTGGACATATCATGGAAGACATTATGGTTAGGAAAGACGATAGAGAGGATGAACATGCATGGAGAATTATCATTAGGGAAAGACGATAGAGATGCGATTGGAAGATTGCATTGGAAACGATAGATTATTCATTTATGGAAATACATTTGAAGATGTGGATCAGACATATTATGGAAAACACTATTATGACGGAAAGACGAGAGGTATATTGGACATACTATCACCACCACCCCCCACGCGCCTCCCCCTTTCCACCCCCCCCCCCGCTTCACCCACTAACAGTTTTACCAAGGGTTCATTTGGCCATCGTGTGGGATCACTATGCCCACACTAATGGCATCCGTGCCACATGGTTAACTGGGAACCCTCCAATTGGAGGTAATTGTGCTGTTCGTAACGTTAGTGCGTGTATCATAGACATCAGGACTAATAGATTGGACTTGGAATTTGTTCAAGAGGGATTTATTGCGCTTGAACAGTTTCATATGCGCTCCACCCGAATCTGCCAGCAGTTATTTGGCACACTCCCTGAACCTTCGCAAAATCTGTGCGCTGACAAAGTTTTGACATGGGCAAGGGAGGGGAAGGGGGAGAAAGGACTTATGAAATACTAAGCTGACACCAACACAATGAAGGAAATTTAACCTTTTCACTAACGCACTCTATCCACCAGCTGCAAAAGCTGAACCCTTTCACTCCTTCACCCTAGGAAGCTGGTGGATAGGGTGAGGGAGTGAAAGGGTTAAGTTTTTGCTTTGCTGTCATCCTGACAAT
>CM060312.1:88660484-88675484 GCA_030674185.1 Monoplex corrugatus
TGATGACAATGATGGTATTCCCGACGATGAAGATGACGATGATGATGGCGATGGTATCCCTGATCATCTAGAGAAAGATACCGACGGTGATGGCATTCCCGATCATCTAGATGATGACGACGATGGTGACGGAATCCCGGATGATCAAGAGCTCGACACTGATGGTGATGGAATTCCAGATTATCTAGATGATGATGATGATAATGACGGAATTCCGGACCATCTCGATGAAGACGCGGACGGTGACGGAATTCCGGACTATCAAGAAATCGACACAGACGGAGATGGTATTCCCGATTACCTCGATGACGACGACGATAATGATGGAATACCTGACGACGAAGATGATGACGATGATGGTGACGGAATTCCGGATTATCAGCAGATTGACACCGATGGTGACGGAATCCCAGATTATCTGGATGATGACGACGACAATGACGGAATACCGGATGATGAAGATGATGATGATGATGGAACGGAATTCCTGATCATTTGGAGAAAGACACAGATGGTGATGGAATCCCGGATTATCTAGATGACGATGATGATGGTGACGGGATTCCCGATGACCAGGATGACGATGCTGATGGTAACGGAATCCCGGATGATAAAGAAAAAGACACCGATGGTGACGGAATTCCAGACTATCTGGATGATGACGACGATAATGATGGCATCCCTGATGATTTAGATGATGACGATGATGGTAACGGAATTCCTGACGACCAGGAAATTGACACCGATGGTGACGGAATTCCAGACTATCTTGATGACGACGACGACAATGACGGAATCCCGGATCATTTAGACGATGATGCGGATGGCGACGGAATCCCAGACGATCAAGAAATCGACACAGACGGCGACGGGATTCCGGATTATTTAGACGATGACGACGACAATGACGGAATCCCTGATGAGTTAGACGACGATGATGATGGTAACGGAATTCCGGATGATCAAGAAATCGACACAGACGGTGACGGAATACCGGACTATTTAGATGATGACGATGACAATGACGGAATTCCTGACGAGCTGGATGACGACGATGATGGTGACGGAATTCCAGACAGTATGGAAGGAGACAGCGACGGAAATGGAATTCCTGACTACCTGGAGATCGACACTGATGGCGACGGTGTTCCAGACTACCTCGATAACGACGACGACGGCGATGGCGTTGGTGACATCCAAGAAGAGGACGAGGATGGTGATAGAATCCCTGATGACCTTGAGATAATCGACTTGGACGAAAATGGAGTTCCTGACTACAAACAGATCGACACGGATGGCGACGGAATCCCAGATTACATCGACGACGATGATGACAACGATGGAATCCCTGATGATGAAGATGACGACGACGATGGTGACGGAATTCCGGACATTCAGCAGATAGATACTGACGGCGATGGGATTCCTGATTATCTCGATGATGACGATGATGGCGATGGTATTCCCGACAGTGAGGATGAAGATGCGGATGGCGATGGTGTACCTGATGATGAAGAAGATGACACAGACGGTGACGGAATTCCAGATTATCTAGATGACGATGATGATAATGACGGAATTCCAGACCGCCTAGACACAGACAAGGACGGCAACGGAATTCCGGACTTTCTAGAGAAAGACACAGATGGTGACGGAATTCCGGATTATCTGGACGACGATGATGACAATGATGGAATTCCAGACATCCTGGACAACGATGACGATGGTGACGGAATTCCGGACGACAAGGAAGATTTTGACGGTGACGGAATTCCGGACTACTTAGACACGGATGCTGACGGTGACGGGATTCCGGACAAGCTTCCAGACTCGGACGGGGACGGCATACCTGACCAGTTCGATGACGACGACGATAACGATGGCATTCCGGACATTGAAGAAGACACGGATGGTGACGGAATTCCGGACTACCTCGACCCTGATGCGGATGGAGACGGAATTCCAGACAAGCAGCAAGACAAGGACGGTGACGGAATTCCGGACTATCTAGATGACGACGATGATGGGGATGGGATAGTGGATGGCCAGGAAGGCCATTGCACCAAGGACAAATGTCCGGCCGTGGCCACGGCCAAGGCCAAGAAGAAGACCCGTGACGTCACGTTCTGGAGCCGTGTAGCCAGGATTCTAAGGGAGATGATCAACTCTGCAATGACAGGGAAAGATAAGAACAAACCCGGCTCCGCAACCCCACCCCCGTCAAACAAAAACCGCATGAAGAGAAGTACGACCTCTTCGACCTCATCAAGTCCAAGTTCTTCGGCGGAAGCGTGAAGGATGACGACGACGACGATGATGATGACGACGACGACGATGACAAGAAAGCAAGTCATAAAGGACCTGGGAAGGGTTCCAGCACCAAACCTGCCACAAACGTCCGCACACCAGCAGCAGCAGGGAAACCCCAGCCGGCAGGAAAACAGGGAACCCAACAGAAACTTCAAGGGAAACCAACTCCCCAGAAACCTGTACAGAAACCTCCACAGTCGGGCAAGACGCAGACGAAACCAGCTGGTCAGCAACAGGCGAAAACTCCACAGCAGAAAACACTCACAAAACAGCAACAACAACAACTGCTACAACAACAACAACAAGCCGCCAAGCTACAAGCTGCCAAGCTGCAAGCTGCTAAAGCCAAACAGCAACAAGCTTCTCCCAAGAAACCAGCTCAACCCCAGAAACCGGTTCAGGCAAAGAAACCGGTTCCTGTTCAAAAACCAGTTGCAGGCAAGAAACCGGTCCCTGTACCAAAACCTGCAGCAGCTAGTCAGAAACCAGCTCAAAAACCGGCTATAAAGAAACCGGTCATTGCAAAGAAACCAGTACCTAGTCAGAAGCCAGTGGCAGGCCAAAAACCGGTCCAAGCACAAAAACCGGTGGCTGCTCAGAAACCGGTGGCAGCCGGGAAAAAGCCAGTTCCAGGGAAGACGGCAGCGCAAGGAGCTCAACAAGGACAGAAGACGAGCGGAAAGAAGGCCAGTAAACCTACAGGGGGCGCGTAGAGCGCCAGGGGAAAGAACTCGAGGCAGGGCCGGGAACTGTGGGCAAGAGCCAAGCACTCAGCTTCCTGTTGCCTTGTCTGTGTGAGGGAAGCGAGGAAAGAGAGAGACAGACACAGCCTGATGTTAGAGCTGTCAGAACTTTCCACATTCCTTCGCCACCAGTGTGCCTTCTGCCAGCAGGCTTTCAATCTTCCTCTTTGTTTGTTTGTTTGTTTTTTTCACTCGAAAAAGGGGAGATAGACTCAGATCGAACCACGGTGTCTGTGTATCTGCCAGTATGTCTGTGAACAAAAAAATTTCACCAAAGGTTTCTCAGGACTATAAAGACGAATCTTTAGTAACTTTAGATCAAAGGTCTGGTTGAATGAAGTGTCACATGTATAACAGCGAAAGATTGTGACCGAACATCAGGAAATAAGAATATGAATAGTTATACATAAATATCTCAGCTGAAGATTCAGTATATATTTCTCAGCCAAGAACTCAGTACAAATTTCTCAGCTAAAAATTCAGTGAATATTTTAAAGCTGAAGATGTAGTAATGATTTTCAAATAAAGATCAAGTATATATCTCTCAGCCAAGCATTCAGTGCAAATTTCTCAGCTAAAAAATGTCAACCAAAGATTTAGTAAAGATTTCAGCTAAAGATCAGAACACATTTCTCAGCTAAAGATCCAGAACATATTTCTCAGCTAAAGATTCAGTGGATATTTCTCAGCTAAATATTTATTCGATATTTCTCAGCTAAATATTCAGAACATAGCTAAAGATCCGGTACGGATTTTCCGTCTCTCTATCAATAGATTTCAACAAAAAACACAGTCAAATGTTGGCATCGGAATGAATCACAAAAGTACGAGTACGCTTCACATGAGTATCACCATTACAAAATATGACTAAAATGTCGTAAAAAAGGACATTGTCAGTATGGCTTGACAATTTTATTTTCCCCTTTCAAACTAAAACGGTTGCTGTTTCATCTTTTCTTCCCTTCCCCACACCCCCCACACCCCCCTCCCTTCGCCCCTTTTCCCCTCATTCCATTCTGCTCAGTAGGACAACACATTGGTATATTTCATGTATTGTGCACGTAGCGAATTGTGTTTGTGGTGTTTGGAATCCGTCCCTGTGGGCTTGGCGGTTATGTTAGTGAAGATGTGAAGTGCCTTAAGTGCTGTGACCCTGTTCTTGTCTGACTTTTGAGTCACGACTGTTCCACCATTGCATTGCACACTGCATGATCCATTGAGTGTATCGACCGGTTTGATGTGTTGTTATTTTTATTTATTTATTTATTTGTTTATTTATTTACTTATTTATTTATTTATTCATTCATTATATATTTATTTAAGTTTTATTCATTCACTTTATGTATATATATATGTATATATATATATATACGTATGTATACACACACATATATATATACATATATATAATATGTATGTATATATATATGTTCTCTCTCTCTCTCTCTCTCTCTCTCTCTCTCTCTCTATATATATATATATATATATATATATATTAATTCATGTATACATTTATTTATCTTACTTACTTACTTACTTACTGATTTACTGACTAATTGACTTAATTTTTTATTCATTTAATTTTACACTGATGAATAGATAAAACTGATACTAGGAATTGTAGTTGACCGGACATAACTGCATATCAATTTATTCACTGACGTTGGAATTTCTTATGAATCGTCGACATCGTAGTCGTCGTCGTCGTCGTCGTCTTCTTCTTCTTCTTCTTCATCATCATCATCACATCACATCATCATCATCATCATCATCATCATCATCATCATCATCATCATCATCATCATCATCATTCATCATCATCATCATCATCATCATCATCATCATCATCATCTCATCATCATCATCATCGTTCATCTTCAGTTTATTATAATACTGTTTTTATCTCGTAAGTGTTTTTTCCCGACTGAAGTCATGTCTACCATGCATCAACATCTTGTGCCCTAGTTCTCTTTTGTGCGTGCGCGTGCGTGCGTGTGTGTGCGTGCGTGTGTGTGTGTGTATGTGTGTGTGTGTGTGTGTGTGTGTGTGTGTGTGTGTGTGTGTGTGTTAACGACTTTGCCAAATGTGGGGAGAAGGGGGGGGGCGTGTTGGTTGTAGGGGGTGGGGTTTGGCTGTTTGCCCTGTCATTGAGTAATGTGTAACACTCAGTGCAGCAGTGTGTTCTTTTCTCCTTTTTCTCTGCAGTTTTGTTCGTTGTGCTTTTCACCTTCTGTCTGTGTAAGGTAAGGTAGCCAGTATATACAGGGATTCTGTCTGAATTCATAATATGTATAGAGTGTAAGGTAGCCAGTATATACAGGGAATCTTTCTGGATTCATAATGTGTATAGAGTATAAGGTAGGCAGTCTGTACAGAGATTCTGTCTGAATTCATACTAGTGTATAAATTGTAAGATAGGCAGTGTTACAAGGATTCTCCCTAAATTCATAATGTGTAAGATACGCAGTGTACAAGGATTCTCTTTGAATTCATAATGTGTATAGATAGTAAGGTAGGCAGTGTGCATAGGGATTCTCTCTGAATTTATGTGCATAGATTGAAAGGTGGGCAGTATACAAGGATTATGTACGTATTCATAATGTGTATATACATGTATTGTAAGGTAGGCAGTGTGTACAAAGATTCTTTCTGAATTCATGTGTATAGATTGTGAGGTGACCGTTGTGTACAGGGATTTTGTCCGTAATCATAATGTATATAGATTGTAAGTTAGGCAGAATACACTGAGATTCTATTTGCATTTGTGGTGTTAACAGATTGTATGGTAGGCAGAATGTACTGGGATTCTCTGTGTATTCGTAATGTGTATAGGTTATAAGGTAGGCAAAGTGTACTGGGATTTCGTTGCCAATTGTATGCTGATTAAAACGCAGCTTTGTCCTCGAGGGATTATTGCCTGACTGATTTATTGTGATTTCATTTAATCATTTATTTACGTATGTATATATGTTCACTTGTTTGTGTCAGTATGTTTTTAAAGTTATGTGTCTGTATCTATTTATGCTCATTTATTTATGTTACGAATTGATGTATTTGTATATTTATATATGTTGATTTATTTTGCTGTTGTTGGACAGATGTGTTGCTTTTAACCTATCACAAAATTAGAAAAACAAAGAAAGAGAGAGAGAGAGAGTGAGAGAGAGAAGAGAGAGAGAGAGAAAGAGAGAAAAGAGGGGGGGGGGGGGTGATGCTCAGTTTGATCTTGACCTTTGTGGTGTGTGTGTGCATGGGATTTGTTTTATTTTCCTGTATAGTGTAATGAACATGTTTTTTTCATATGGATTGCTTGTGCTATATAATGAAAGATTTATTTTTATTATTATATTTCCTTTCTGTTCTAAAGCAGACATTTCATGTTAGTTCTTTTCCGTGCATTAAATCATGCTCATGATAATCTGTTCAGGTGCGTGCAAAGTACAGTCTATGCATTTTGTATCTGTCTGTTTTTCTTTCTGATAGATTTGGCACAGACACAAAAAAATAACATGTGTCTGTAGAACACACACACACACTCACTCGCTCACACACACACGCACACACACATACACACACACACACACACACACACACACACACACAACACACACCACACACACACCAACACACACACACACACATACACACCACACCCATCCACCCAAACACATACACACACACACACAAAACACACGCACTGCGCACACACACACGCACACACATATACGCATAGAAACATACACACACACAAAAAAACACATGCACAGGCACAGAACACACATCACAGGGCACACACACACACACAAACATACACCACGCACACAGAAGTACATACACGCATGCACACACACACACACGCACATAGAAACATACATACGCACACACACAAAAACATGCAATGGGCACACAACACACATACACACAGCACACACACACACACACACACACACACACACACACACACACACACACACACGCACACGCACCACCACCACACCACACACACACACACACACACACACACACACACACACACACACACACACACACACACACTTGGCATAAAACCGAGGCAGGGCTGTGTCTTTTCACGCCTAACTGATATATTTTGCTTAATCCAGTCATGCCTATGGGACCCCCAGATCCGAACCACCTGTCACAGGTAAACTAACAGCCAGCCAAGGGCAGGGAGAACACCATTGTGCAGTAGACACTCACTGTGTGGTACAGGGAGATAGGAGGGGAATGTACGCAGCTAGATACTCACTTGTGTGGTACAGAAAGATGTTAGGGGTAGATGTACACAACTAGACACCTGTGTGGTGCAGGGAGATGTACACATGTAGACAGTCACCTTTGTGGTTCAGGGAGATGGGAGGAGGAAATGTGTACAGGTAGACAGTCACCTGTATGGTACAGGGAAATGGATACAGGTAGACACTTTCCTGTGTAGTAGAGGAAGATGCAGACAGGTAGACACTCACCTGTGTGGTACAGTGAGATGGAAGGGACATATTTACAAAGGTGTGTGCTACTGGGAGATGGGAGAGAAGATATACACAGTAGACACTCACCTGTGTAGTGCAGGGAGAGCTACATAGAGAGAGTCACCTTTGTGGTACAAGGAGATGGGAGAGGAGATGTACACAGGTAGACACTCACCTGTGTAGTACAGGGAAATGGATACAGGTAGACAATCACCTGTGTAGTACAGGGAAATGGATGCAGGTAGACACTCACCTGTGTAGTACAGGGAAATGGATACAGGTAGACAATCACCTGTGTAGTACAGGGAAATATACACAGGTAGACATCACCTGTGTAATACAGAGGAGATGTACACAGATAGACAATCACCTGTGTAGTACAGGAAATGGAACAGTAGACAATCACCTGTGTAGTACAGGGAAATGGAGACAGGTGGGCACTCACCTGTGTAGTACAGGGAAATGGATACAGGTAGACATCACCTGTGTAATACAGGAGATGTACAAGGAAGACACTACTGTGTGGTACAGAATAGATACAGGTAACATCACCTGTGTGGTACAGGGAAACAGAATAAGGTAGACATTCACCTGTGTAATACAGAGAGATGTACACAGGAAGACACTCACCTGTGTGGTACAGGGAAACATAGGGGATAATGCATGCAGCTAATCACTCACCTGTGTGCTTCACCTTCTTTTCATTTGGTGTTCAGTCAGGTGTCAGCACCTATTTCACGGTTCCCAGAAAGTCGAGGAAGCATCTGCTTAGTCTTCACCGAGGCATGAACTGGAGTTTGATGGAGCGCGTGTGGAATCATTTCGGAGTAGGGACTCTGTCTTGGGCTGGTATCACTTTGTTCCGGGGGGAGATGTTGTAAAGGGACATCACTGTATGCTTTAAAGGGAGGTCACTGCCACAAAAGATTCATTGAGAGAGAGAGAGAGAGAGAAGAGAGACAGACAGACAGAAAACAGACAGACAGAGAAGAAGACACTTTTTGGGGACATTTTATCTTTTACGTTTGCTTCAGTCTTCTAGTGTTGAACACCGCCTCATATAACTTAAAGTAGAGTGTACCTAAAGATTTTCGTCTTTAAAAAAATCGTTTGTTTATTTATCTATTTTCATCATTTATTTATTCATTTATTTATTCATTTATCTATCTATTTATTTATTTATTTATTTATTATTTATTTATTTTTTATTTTTATTTATTTATTCATTTATTTGTTTATTGTTTTTTTTGTTCATTTATTATTTTGATTTTCTATGTATTTAACCCTTTGACTCCCGCACATTGTCCACGAGCATCCTGCATTGTCAACCATGCCAGCAAGCAAAAACTTAACCCTTTGACTTCCTCACCCTATCACCAGCTTGATCTGCAGCAGGATGCTGGTGGATAGGGTGAGGGAGTCAAAGGGATAAGTTTTTGCAGCAGGAAGCTGGTGGATAGGGTGAGGGAGTCAAAGGGTTAAGTTTTTGCAGCTGGTGGATAGGGTGCGGTAGTCAAAGGGTTAATTCTTTGCCTGTTTACTCATTTATGTATTTTGACAAGACTGATGCGTGTGAGCTTCTAGAAGCCTAGTGGCCATATTACAGTTTGTTTGTCTTGTTACAGCTCGTGGTTTTGGTGAAGATAATCCCTGTGATCTCAATGTGTTGTCCATAGATTATCATCGGTACTGGTGCATAGCATTTTGTGTTTGTACAGTGAATCGTGTTCGTTGTGCAGTATCACAGTGTTTGTACAGTGAATCGTGTTGATTGTGCAGTATCACAGTGTACAGTGAATGGTGTTCATTGTGCAGTATCACAGTGTTTGTACAGTGAATCGTGTTGATTGTGCAGTATCACAGTGTACAGTGAATGGTGTTCATTGTGCAGTATCACAGTGTTTGTACAGTGAATGGTGTTCATTGTGCAGTATCACAATGTACAGTGAATGGTGTTCATTGTGCAGTATCACAGTGTTTGTACAGTGAATGGTGTTCATTGTGCAGTATCACAATGTACAGTGAATGGTGTTCATTGTGCAGTATCACAGTGTTTGTACAGTGAATGGTGTTCATTGTGCAGTATCACAATGTACAGTGAATGGTGTTCATTGTGCAGTATCACAGTGTTTGTACAGTGAATGGTGTTCATTGTGCAGTATCACAATGTACAGTGAATGGTGTTCATTGTGCAGTATCACAGTGTTTGTACAGTGAATGGTGTTCATTGTGCAGTATCACAATGTACAGTGAATGGTGTTCATTGTGCAGTATCACAGTGTTTGTACAGTGAATCGTGTTCATTGTGCAGTATCACAGTGTTTGTACAGTGAATGGTGTTCATTGTGCAGTATCACAGTGTTTGTACAGTGAATGGTGTTCATTGTGCAGTATCACAATGTACAGTGAATGGTGTTCATTGTGCAGTATCACAGTGTTTGTACAGTGAATCGTGTTCATTGTGCAGTATCACAATGTACAGTGAATGGTGTTCATTGTGCAGTATCACAGTGTTTGTATAGTGAATGGTGTTCATTGTGCAGTATCACAGTGTTAAGTACAGCATAGTCTGCACAGCAATATAGTTGTATTTATTCGTGTGTTTGTTTGTTGTTTGTTTTTTTTTGTGGTCACAATGTTTTGTTTGTGTTTTGATCACAATGTCTGCTTTTTTTGTTGTTGTCACAATGTTTGTTTGTTTATTTGTTTTTGGACACAACTGATCCACCAGTGAAATTCGGATTGCTTTTCCCAAGGAGATCACCTGGCTACAGTACAGCGCCACCTGATTTATTCATTTTCATTTGTTTGTGTATTTTACATGTTTTTTCTTTTCTTTTCCTTTCCTTCTTTTTTCTTTTTTTGTATGTGTATATTTCAGTTCACATAGTGGATGGATTTTTTGACTTTTTTTTTCATGGATAATGGATTTTTCAGATTGGTTTTCTCAGATTGTTTTTCAGGGATAACTACTTTGTTGTCATGGGATCGTAAACGTGCGCTGAATGCGTGCTGCTGACGGGACCTCGGATTACTGTTCCATCCGAAAGACAAGTATCAAGACCACCACTTAAGATATAGTGAAGGGAGGAGAAAAGATCTTGTTTGACTTACGGTTCAAACCCTAGGTTTCTCGAATCCTGTACAGATGGTCCAACCACTGGGCCACATACTGGGCGTATTTTATTATTTTTTTTTTGGGGGGGGGGGGGAGGGGGTGATATTATTTTGTTTTTGTTGAATAATGTTGAAATTATCATTGTATGCTCACTGAGATAACCAAGGTGAATGCATTTACTAATGTGTTGTAAGCAGATTGTGTATGAAGGTGCATCCATTATATTTCATTATATTGTTGTTTAGATATCATCAGATTAGAACTGATTTTGTTGTTGTTGAAAATTCAGTTATTCGACTGTTTTGTGAGAATGTAACTTCAAGCTCATCTACTCATGGTGGAATTTCAAGCTTACATATCACGGCAATGACTTCAGTTTTCTGTTGATTATTTTCTTCTTCTGAACTGAATGGCTTGTGGCATTGTTGCTGACAGTCCATTTTGTCACACGATCACCTCGAGTGTCTTCTTGGTTCAATTATTGCAAGATATATTACAATTAATTCAAATGATCACACCACTGGACATTTTTGTTTTTAGTTTTTAAATTATTTATTTATTTATTTATCTATTTATTTATTTAAAGGTTTTACTGAAAATCAACATAGAATCATTTTCTTCTCATATGACTTTTTGCCTGTTTTCGCATCAGTCGAAACCCGTTATGTCAAATTGTTATCACAAACTCATCTTTCTCAGACATTTTCATAAAAATCCCTTCAAATATATCTTGTTTGTGTTTTCAAGCAATTGATTTCAATAACAAAAATGACTGTTATGATAAGGAGGTTGCGGACTGGAAGCACGAGACCCGAGAATGTAATGCGTCATCAAAATATGTCGCCTACGTCATCACTACTTCGTCATATCCTTGCTAATGCGCGTCATATCGTTGTGAGGCTTGTTTGTGGAGACGATGACGATAATGCCTATAAAACTGTGGGTTGGCATTTTGGCCGTCTGTATTGTCTTCTCCTAGTCTGCATTGGAGAAAACCATCGCTGTCTGGGAATTTTGTCATGGAGAAGATGTTGACTGGGAAACAGAAGGAATGCAACAAATTCGCGTACAGTTTGGCATTGTTGGTTTCGAAGAAATGATGGAGTAGATTCTTATGAAAAAAACATACTCTGAAATGACCGTGAAAAAGGTTCAAAATTTCGCTGCATGTTTCGTGAGATGAAATGTATTGGAGATTGAACAGATCTCCGCTGTTCCCATGTCCTCCCTCTGCCCCTCCCCCCTTTCTCCAAAATATAAATGTGATTTCCGTACTTAGCGGTTGTAGATTTGTCATTGCTGCTGTCTCTTCCTCAGTCATGATTTCCGTGACAACCTTACGGAGCGCTTGTTTGACGTCATTATAACTATGACGTCATGTACTGATGGAACGTGATCATGTGACCCCTGTAGACATCGGGCAGTTTGTGTGTGTCTTTCTCCGTGAAGAAACGAATACCCCCCCCCCCCCCCCGCACAGCCCCCCCCCCTCTAAGTTATTTTTGTTCATGCCACTACCATTAGGAAAAAAGTTTGCCTCTCTCTGTCTCCGTCTGTCTGTCTGTCTCTATCTGTCTTTGTCTCTCTGTCTCTGTCTCTCTCCCCCTCTCACATACACCCTTCTTCATTTCTCCTGTCCTCTATCTCACTCTCCCCCTCCATCCTCCATATTCTCCGTCTTTCCTCAGATTTTCTATAAACGTATCTTGTCTAGTTTTGTGAAGTTACTTCAAGAACGATCGTTTTCTTTTCGAACAACTATCACTACTTTCAGCTTTAACACTTTTATTGACGTCTAAACATGGAGGATACAGCCATTGTTCTGACTGTGTAACAACAGAGAACCCAGATTCTGGTGTGATAATACATTGGTGACTTTGGGCAGTGGACGTGTGTGAGACATTGAACTGAAGATAACAAGACGTTTGTGGTCAAGTATTATTCATTTTATGTACATTTGTACACTCACAAAACAACGATGACAACGGGTCAGAAAGTGATGTACTCAAAGTGTACGACGATTTTCAAAGGAATCTAAACATCGCCTAACCTGGACACAGTCTGCCGTGTGATCAATCGTGACATAAACTCAGTGTTTTCGAAGACTGCGAACTGAGTAGTTTATGGGGGCTGTCGCTTCAGGACGGACCCAATCGTTGAACATTTGACCTTGACCTTGCTGCAGCGTTGCTCGCTTCTGTGCCCACCATGACGCTAGTTCAGACCTACCCGTCTTGCTGTAGATCGCCAACTTCATCTTTCTGCAACATCTTTCCGGCAGAAGCGGCTGGGCGGGAAAAAAGCAAAAACAAAGCAAAAAGAGAAAGCGTACATGTGTTAGAAATATGGGAATACTGCATTTTGTGAGTTCTAACGATATTTATGAGAATATACCACCTGCAGAGGACATGTCACAGAGGAACCAGAAAAAAAAAAAAACACTAAAAAAGAATCAGAACGCGTATTTAATACAACAAGACAAGACAGGCGCAAATTTTCGGCCAACTGGCCTTTGTCAAGCGTAAGATCACAAACAAACAAACGAACACCAGATATCAAAATTAGGAGAGAAAGACTCAAACTTCCCTGCTGCTCTGTCCAGTGTGAGAAAAGGAATCCCTTTGGGCTGTGGACCTGTGTAATTCCTTTTCTCACGCTGGACAGAGCAGCAGCGAAGTTTCAGTCTTTCCATCCTAATTTTGGTATCTGGTGTTTGTTTGTTTGTGATCTTACGCTTGACAAAGGCCAGTTGGACGAAAATTTGCGCCTGTCTTATCTTGTTGTATGAAATACGCGTTCTTACTCTTTTTTCGTGTTTTTTTCTGGTTCATGTTTGCTTGAACGCGGGCAGCCACACTTGTTTCGGATGTAACAGAGGAGTTTATGATTTCAGTTATAAGTCCACTTATCTCAAGATAACACTTCCGCGTTGGGAATAAAATCCCATAGTCATCAACTTAGGAATCAGCACGACCCAAAGGTAGGAATAGAGACAGCATTAATCCGCTAAACACCAAAAAACAGACACGAACGAACTGATTAATGTTATGCATGCCTGCAATTCTCAGAATGTGGATGAACTTTGGAATCTAGAATGTTCTGGAAAACTTGAGGGTTCGTTAGGTCGTGTCCACGTAGCGTGGATTGACGCGAGACAGCTGTGAACTATGCAAAACGTTTGTGTGATAACGGTTTTAGAACATACACACATCGTGTGTTTTCTTCTTCGTTATGCTGAACAGTGACACTGGACAACTGTTGAAATATGCAAATGTTTGAGCTCAACTAATTAGATATACGGGTCGTGTGAGAAATCAGCATAATGTATCAGCACTTGCAAATAACATCATGGGAATGAAAATTTCTGAGGTTCTCTCCCCTCTTGTAGCCAACACTGATGAGAGGGAAGGAAAGATCACTCCTGCTATTGGAGTCTCAGCCAATGAAAAGTTGGCTGTGTGTGTGTGTGTGTGTGTGTGTGTGTGTGTGTGTGTGTGTGTGTGTGTGTGCGTGCGTGTGTGTGTGTGTGTGCGTGCGTGTGTGTAATGTTACGATTGGACTGTGTATGGTGTGTTTATTTATAAACATGTATGGCGTGATTTCCCTCAAGAAGTTTTTAGCTTTAGCTGTGAGTGTATGTGTCTGATGTGAGTTTCAATAATATGTCCTATGTTCCAGTTTGTAGTAGTGCTTATGTTCATATGTATGTATATATACATATTTTAGTGTTTATGTTTATGTTTTTATATATATGTACATCATTGCAGGAATGAGTCATACCTTTGTGAGACTTTATTGTTAACGTAATACAGCATGTTGGTTTATGCGTAAGAAGTTTAAAGTGTGGACAGTGTGTGTGTGTTGAAAAACAATCACCGTTTTTATAGATTTCAAACAAAAGGAGGAGTGTAATCTTTAATACTCTAAACAACTGCTGCTGATTGGAGTGGAGAGAAAAGAATGCTGTTTACTGTTCCACTTTGTAAACGGCAGTTTCCTTCTTTCTTTTTTTTTTTTTTTTTTTTTTTTTTACTATAAAAAGGAGATTGTTAGAATGGCTTGCCGATCTTGATCTTTCTGTGTCATCTTCCAAACCAACTACTGAAAATTTGTAACATGTGATGAAGTGATGCTGGCATTGTTTCCGTGCTTCTATTCTGTCACATGGCATGGATGAAGATGATTTTTTTTTTATCTGTGCACGATCGGTAGAAGAAGAAGATCGTTTATCTTTGTACGATAGCAAAGGGAAAGATTGTTTATCTTTGTACGATCGGTAGGAGAAAGTGTGTTTATCTTTGTACGATCGGTAGGAGAAAGTGTGTTTATCTTTATACGATCA
>CM060312.1:88682984-88687984 GCA_030674185.1 Monoplex corrugatus
CTATTGAAGGAATGGATTGTCTCCCATAGGCCACAAAACCGTGGACTGCAGCAGACAAGAAGATGTAGCTAAAGGAGCTAGCAGACAAGAAGATGTAGCTAAAGGAGCTCTTTTTTTTTGCGGTGATGGTAGTGGTGGAAGGTGATCGGAAAGTGAAATAAATAACAAACTAATTCAGGTATGGATACCTTTCTTTTGCTTCACTAAATTCAGCGAACGATCAGATGGTCCTCTCTCTCTCTTTCTCTCACTGTGGTGTGTGTGTTGTGTGTGTGTGTGTGTGTGTGTGTGTGTGTGTGTGTGTGTGTGTGTGTGTGTGTGTGTGTGTGTGTTTGTGTGTGTGTGTGTCTGTTGATAGTTTTCTTGCTGCCTCTTCTTCTTCTTCTACTCTCTCTCTCTCTCTCTCTCTCTCTCTCTCTCTCTCTCTTCTTGTGTTTTCAGCCAAATTCACAGACAAAAAAAACTTCATTCAGCCAGAGTTGGTTTGTGACAACTTTCATTTTATTCACTAACTGTTCATCAGTAGAATACAATCCTGTACATTAACATAAACAGCCAGCCGTAATGATATACACCATGCCAACATCATTAACGCTATATCACTCCCTCCTCCCCACGCACACACACACACATACAGAGCCTAGAGTACACAACACGGTTCAATTCTCCTACAAGCAATATGTGGATTGTTAGGCCTTGTAGTTGAGATAATTGTTTGGGACACCAGAAATCTAGGTTCGATTCACTGATCAGACAGGCACTCTCTCTCTCTCTCTCCTTCCCTCCTCCCCCCTCCCCCTGCCTGACTATCATTTAGATCTTGGTGGTATATAAGTGCTAATCTTTTCGATGAGACAATAAACCTAGGCCCCCGCGTACAGGCGCGTGTTAAAGATCCCACAACAACAAAAATACAACAAAACCAGCAATGCCTGGCAAAATTTTGCATTAAAATGCACTTTCACTGGTAAACAGGACTACACGTTAATGTTACCGGGGTTTTTTTTTTAAGCCCAGCCAACTGTATAGTGCAATTATCAAGGCTTTAACCATTTTAACCCTCTGACTCCCGCACCCTATCCACCAACTGCAAAAACTTAATCCTGTGACTCCCTCCTCGTATCCAGCAGCTTCCTGCAGGAAGTTGGTGGATAGGGTGAGGGAGTTGCAGGGTTATATTTTTGCTTTGCTAGCATGGTTGACAATGCAGGATACTGGTGTACAGCGTGTGAAAGCCAAAGGGTTAAAACACCCCAGTACCTCCTTGACCTTGAGAAAAAAAAACCCGCCTGGAAAAAGAAAATTAAGTACACATATCAATACATCGCGAACATAATCTAACGATATGACCTGGCGTTGACCATTCCGTCAATTCTATTACCAGGGGGTTTAATAAAAACGAACCTAATCACAAATGTATCCACATAGCTAAGTACACAAAAACATAAGAACTGGCTTAAATCACCTAAAACTGCTTTTGCACATCACATTCCTTAGAGCCAGGCATGCAGTCAATACATGTACTCAGTTATCAATCCTGACAGAAAGTATGTAAGGCTTTATACAACATGTACAGGTGAATGGACCAGCAAGGCAGTAAATGATAGGAAGAGTTGACAGTAAGCAAAAGAGCAAGAAGTACAGAGAGTGGTAGAAAAGAAGAAATTTCTAACACAGACTATCCAGAAAGTGGAGATATTGTTTATACTGAAAGAACCCTAGGCATCCTCATGGGGAGAAAGCATACACTTTATACATAACAACAACAAAAATGGTGGCGCTGTCCTGCGGCAACGTGATCCTTCCAGGAGAACAGTTTGAATTCTATATGGTAAACCCACCGAGACAAAACGACATATATAAGAAATACAAATACAATTCTAAATAAGAAAAATTATTTAAGTGTTTTCGTGAGAACGCCTGTAAACTGGAATGCTTCTAGAATGCTTCTAGCAGATGGAAATGTGTTGGGCACCTGGTTCCTGGAGAAAACAACAACAACAACAAAACCAAAGGAAACAACAACAAAAACAACAACAACAAAACACATCAAAACACCACCCCAACCCTACCCCTACACAAAAACTAAGGACAGTGGTATTTCAATGATCACGATAAGTATAATATCAAATGTGAGCACAGGAATGGATCTCAAGCAGAGTGGTCAAAATCACTCAAGGCCTTCAGAAACATGCAAACCAAAAGCTTGGGTCCCAGCCAGACCATCAAGACTCTATGTACAATCAACGTGTTGGTCAGTGAAGACGAAGCCAAAGACACAGACGTCTATGATCTCTTTTTGGTGAAACATATGACATGATAGAAAAATCGTGTACCAGAAAACGTTTCTTTAACCAGAGAACTATTATGCCTGACCAATAACCACTGGTTAGTCACCTAGTAAGCAGTGTTCTAACTACCTCATTATACAATAACCAGTGTTAAACTGAGTCAAGCAGCAAATAATTAAGATACCGTATGACACGTTTTGAAAGCATTCATCTTGTTAAACGTTTATGGGGGATGTGTACAACTGTTTTTTTTTCTATACCAATGTCTTCAGTTTGAGAAAGAGGATGCGGAAGATGATCTGCACAAGGCTTGTACCTGCGTGCATGGTCAAACACAGCCACGTCTCAGCAAGGATTTTCCGGTTTTGGCGATAACTCTTTGACTGATTTGTTGATCATAGCCAACCCGACGGCAAAGTTAACCCTTTGACTCCCTCGCCCTATACACCAGCATCCTGCATTGACAACCATGCTAGCAAAGCAAAAACTTAACCCTCGGACTCCCTCGCCCTATACACCAGCATCCTGCACAGACAACCATGCTAGCAAAGCAAAAACTTAACCCTCTGACTCCCTCACCCTATCCACCAGCTTCCTTACACGAGGCCCTGTCTATAGATACCTTTGTGTGATCATGGCTAGGTTATCATAGCAATTATAGGGAAAAGAAACTTTGTACAATAGATAAACCAGTCGTGATAAAGGCAAAAGCTACTGTCCCATTTTTAAGTCAGCTTAGCACTTCAGACAAAAACACACTTGTACAACAGTTAGCCAACTTGATCTCATTGTCAAAGTATGTACAGCGTTTAGCGAACTTCCCTTCACACATAGCTATCATAATGCCATACTATCATGAACAGAATATGCCATGATATCGATAATGCCAGTTACAACAAAGATAATACGATGTAAATCTAATGATACCGGTAATCAATGGAAACAATACACCATGATATCAACAGTATCAGCTATCAACGAAAAGAATAGACTGTAATATACTACTACTAATAATACAGGTTATCAACGACGAGAATACATTATGATATCAATATTAACAAAATCAATACATTATGATATCAATAATAACACCAATATATTATGACATCAATAATAACAAATCAATACATTATGATATCAGTAATGAAAAAATCAATACATTATGATATAAATAATACCAAATCAATACATTATAATATTAATGTTAATAATAATAACACATCAATACATTATGGTACAGTAATAAGAAATCAATAAATTGCGTTATCAATAATACCAAATCTAAATGTGACTGCCAGCGTTCAAGCTAATAGGAAGCAGAAACACACAAACTGAATGAGAACCGTACTCAATATAACAATAATTTTGTCTTGTTTTATAATATCAAATACGCCTTCTCACTCAGTTTTTGTGTGTTTCCAGTTCCTATGATACGAGAATATATCATAATGTCAATAATATCAATTATCAACGAAGACAATACACCTTGATATCAGTAATACCGGTTATCAACACAGATAATACATTATTTTTATCAATAATACCGGTTATCAACGGAGACAATACACTATTTTATCAATGATACCGGTTATCAACAGACAATACACCGTGATGTCAACAATACCGGTTATCAACGAAACAATACGCTATAATATCAACAATACCAGTTATCAACGAAGACAATACGCCATGGCATCAGCAATACCGGTTGTCAACCAAGATCCATCAGTCTGACAGACGTCTCTCCTCCGCCAGGATCTCAGAGCAAGTTTTCTTCTGTCCAAAACTACATTATTTCTCACACCTCTCTGAACTTTGTCCTACGTATCATGACGTCAAATTGTATGCAATGACGAAAATCTATAAATGACGTCATTTGTGACACTTGTTGACAGGAAACGGAAAAAAAAAAACACGAAAAAAAAATCAAACGCGTATTAAAAACCAGACAAGACAGGCCAAATTTACGGCCAAATGGCCTTTGTCAAGCGTAAGATCACAAACAAACAAACACCGGATACAAAAATTAGGAGAAAAAGACTGAAATTCCCTTCTGCGGTAATTTTTGTATATGGTGCTGTTTGTTGTAATCTTACGTTTTTGGCCGAGAATTTGCGCCTGTCTTGTCTTGTATTAAGTACGCGTTCTTATTCTTTTTTCGTGTTTTTTTCTGGTTCCTGTTTGCTTGAACGCGGGCAGTCACACTTGTTTTGGACTTGGTTGACGTCAATTTTCTGGTGGAGTCTTGAATGATCTGAGTGTACTTCGACCAATCAAAACGCGTCTTGCCTGCACAACACATAACGGTACGTATGTGAACCATTTGAGGGTCGTTGTAGCCTTAAAATCTTCACCACTGCATAACAAATGATGAGCTTCATCCCATAATTCTGAGGACGTAGGGGAATGAGGTGGTTGAGACCAACTTTCTCAGGACAGGTATAATGAGAGACTTGCCTTTATCTTCTCTATCGCTGCTTTATCTTCCCTAACTCTGAAGATACCGTCTGCTGGGTAGACTTAAGGCCGCATACACATATAAAGTTTCCCAGGCTTTATTCATACCGTGCAAACTCGTGCAGGACAGATGGATAGACGAGTGCTCTACCTCACACCACCCAAGACTACATCTCCGCGTGCAGCAGCAGCATCATCAGTTGAGCATTATTTAGGCGTGGGTACGTTAAGTCACACGAAACGTTAACGTGT
>CM060312.1:88692984-88695484 GCA_030674185.1 Monoplex corrugatus
CAACAACAGTAATAATAACAATAACAACAACAATAATAATAATAATGATGATGATGATGATGATGACGAAGATGATGATGATGGCAATGATGATGATAATGATAGTGACATTAATAAGGTGCCAAATCTTGACTCAAAAATCAAATCAATGCCCGCAACTCTCTTCATTTACCAAATCAATAATCAACAATAACGAAACCTCCAGGGCACACGCAAACACACGTAAAGTGAAAGAGGCGGGGAGGGGGGGGGGGAGTAAGATGTGTGACCCTTGATCAAAGCCGTCACTCTCTCTCTCTCTCTCACACACACACACACACACACACACACACACACACAAAAGGATGCTGAGCTAGGGCACACTTTAACCTGTTCAGCAATTGACCCTTGAACCAAACACACACACACATACACACACACACACACACACACACACACACACACACACACACACACACACACACACACACACACACACACACACACACACAAAAGGATGCTGAGCTAGGGTACACTTAAACCTGTTCAACAATTGAGCCTTGACCCAAACAAACACACACACACACACACACACACAAGGATGCTGAGCAAGGGTACACTCAAACTGTTCAACAATTGACCCTTGACCCAAACTGTCCAATACTCTAACACACACACAGCACAAAGCAAAAATTGTCCCATGACCTTGGGAGTACAGAGGTGTGAGGTGGTGGGAACCTCAACGTCTTTCAGGGCCAGCATTATGAGGGGTGATGCCCATCTCTTCTCCCTATCTGCTTTATCTTCCACAACTCTAAACAGGGTCAGGTACTCGTTCAAAGCTGAGTGGACAAGAGCCTGCAAGTACATTTGTTCTTGAGTCAGACTTGAACTCGTGCAGGTAGATGGGCAGGTGAGAAGTTTGGAACTACAGCAGTTTTTCCTCGATAACGGAAAATCACCAGTGCTAGATAACTGAAAACAACCAGTTCTTGATAACTGAAAACAGCCAGTTCTTGATAACTGAAAAAAGCCAGTTCTTGATAACTGATAACAACAGAACAACCAATTTTGATAACTGAAAACAATCAGTTCTTGACAACTGAAAACAACCAGTTCTTGATAATTAAAAATTACATAACCACCATTTTTTGATAACTGAAAACATAACAAGTTCTTGATAACTGAAAACAGCCAGTTCTTGATAACTGAAACAACATAACAACCAGTTTTTGATAACTGAAAACAATCAGTTCTTGATAGCTGAAAACAACATAGCAATCAGTTTTTGATAACTGAAAATGGCCAGTTCTTGATAACGGATAACATATCAACCAGTTCTTGATAACTGAAAACAGCCCGTTTCTGTAACTGATAACAACCATAGTTTTTGATAACTGAAAACGGCCAGTTCTTGATAACTGATAATATAACAACCAGTTCTGGCTAATTGGAAGAACCAGTTCTTGCTACTGAAAAAAAGTTTTTGATAACTGAAAAAAGTTCATGATAACTGAAAAAAGTTTTTGATAATTGAAAACAACCAGTTCTTGATAACTGAAAACAACTGGTCACTTATAACTGACCACTGATAACTGATGACAACAGTTCTTGATAACTGAAAACAACCGGTCACTCATAACTGACCATGGGAGTGATGTGAGGATGGTGGTAATGGTGATGGATGTAGTGGTGGTGCTATTGGTGGTGGTGATGGTGTGTTGGCGATGGTGGTGAAGATGATGGCGGTGGTGATGGTGATACTGGTGAAGACGGTGGTGGTGACGGTGATAATGGTGATGACGGTGGTGGTGATAGCGGTAATGGTGGTAGTGGCGATGATGGTGATGGTGGCGGTGGTGGCGATGGTCATGATGATGATGATGATGATAGTAGTGGTGGTGGTGATGGCTGTGCTGATGGTAATAGTGGTGATGGGGTTCTGTATTTATTTCTCTCAATGACAAAGTGTGTCTGTTGCGGGGTGGGGGTGGTATGGTGGTGATGGTGATGTTGTAGTGACGGTGATAGAGGTGGTGACTGTGGTGGTGATGGTGATGGCGTTGGTGACAGAAAGTGATGACGTTGCGGTGGTGGTGACGGTGATAGAGGTGGTGACTGTAGTGGTGATGGTGATGGCAGTGGTGACAGTGGTGGTGATGGTTATGCGGGGTGATGGTGGTGATGATGATGACGATGGGTGGTAACTGTTGGTGATGATGATGACGATGGGGTGGTGACTGGTGGTGATGGATGATGGGTGGTGACTGGTGGTGATGGTGATGGTGTGGGGTGGTGACTGGTTGTGATGGTGATGATGATGGGGTGGTGACTGGTGGTGATGGTGATGGTGGTGGTGGTGGTGACTGGTTGTGATGGTGATGATGATAGGGGTGGTGACTGGTGGTGATGGTGATGGTGGTGGTGGTGGTGACTGGTTGTGATGGTGATGATGATAGGGGTGGTGACTGGTGGTGATGGTGATGGTGGTGGTGACAGTGGTGGTGATGGTGATGTGATG
>CM060312.1:88697984-88720484 GCA_030674185.1 Monoplex corrugatus
ACCCAGTAAGCAGTCTAGTACATACTTCACTACAATAAATATTGTTCAATTCTGTCACCCAGTAAGCAGTCTAGTACCTACTTCACTATAATAACCATTGTTTAATTCTGTCACCCAGTAAGCAGTCTAGCACCTACTTCACTACAATAACCATTGTTTAATTCTGTCACCCAATAAGCAGTCTAGTACCTACTTCACTATAATAACCATTGTTTAATTCTGTCACCCAATAAGCAGTCCAGTACCTACTTCACTATAATAACCATTGTTTAATTCTGTCACCCAATAAGCAGTCTAGTACATACTTCACTATGATAACCATTGTATAATTCTGTCACCCAATAAGCAGTCTAGTACCTACTTCACTATGATAACCATTGTTTAATTCTGTCACCCAATAAGCAGTCTAGTACCTACTTCACTATAATAACCATTGTTTAATTCTGTCACCCAACAAGCAATCTAGTATCTATTTCATTATGATAACCATTGTTTAATTCTGTCATCCAACAAGCAGTCTAGTACCTACTTCACTATAATAACCATTGTTTAATTCTGTCACCCAGTAAGCAGTCTAGTACCTACTTCACTACAATAACCATTGTTTAATTCTGTCACCCAACAAGCAATCTAGTATCTATTTCATTATGATAACCATTGTTTAATTCTGTCACCCAATAAGCAGTCCTGTACCTACTTCACTATAATAACCATTGTTTAATTCTGTCACCCAGTAAGCAGTCTAGTACCTACTTCACTACAATAACCATTGTTTAATTCTGTCACCCAATAAGCAGTCTAGTACCTACTTCACTATAATGACCATTGTTTAATTCTGTCACCCAATAAACAGTCTAGTACCTACTTCACTACAATAACCATTGTTTAATTCTGTTACCCAATAAGCAGTCTAGTACCTACTTCACTATGATAACCATTGTTTAATTCTGTCACCCAATAAGCAGTCTAGTACCTACTTCACTACAATAACCATTGTTTAATTCTGTCACCCAGTAAGCAGTCTAGTACCTACTTCACTATAATAACCATTGTTTAATTCTGTCACCCAATAAGCAGTCCTGTACCTACTTCACTACAATAACCATTGTTTAGTTCTGTCACCCAAAAAGCAGTCCAGTACCTACTTCACTACAATAACCATTGTTTAATTCTGTCACCCAATAAGCAGTCTAGTACCTACTTCACTATGATAACCATTGTTTAATTCTGTCACCCAATAAGCAGTCTAGTACCTACTTCACTATGATAACCATTGTTTAATTCTGTCACCCAGTAAGCAGTCTAGTACCTACTTCACTACAATAACCATTGTTTAATTCTGTCACCCAGTAAGCAGTCCTGTACCTACTTCACTATAATGACCATTGTTTAGTTCTGTCACCCAATAAGCAGTCCTATACCTACTTCACTAATAATAACTATTGTTTAATTCTGTCACCCAATAAGCAGTCTAGTATCTACTTCATTGTAATGATGATGATGATGATGATAATGTTGATGATGATGATGACGATGTGGATGATGATGATGATGATCACGATGACGCTGAGGATGAAAATCACGATGCTGTGGAGCTCCATCTAGGACTGAGACTGCGTGGCAACACTGTTACTCTACGCCTATTATTACAATATATCCCGGCGTCAACCAGGACTGAGAGACACAAGACACTTGCGGTGTTGGTCAGAAGATTTGAGCAACACTCTCAACTGCCCATCCATGAAGTGGATGAGACTCGACTGTGTGGTCCCAGTCTTCCCAATGAGGTCATACCACGCTCAACTTCGTAGAAGCCGGATGGAAAATAAATAAATAAATAAATAAATAAATAAAGAAAGAAAGAAAGAAACAAAATCCCATGATTTTTGAACAGACTGACGGGGATTCGAACCTACAACCTTCCAATCGGCAGTCCGTTGTGGTAACCACTGTACCACGGAGACTGTAAACAATTCAAATCATCAGTGATGAAGATGAAATGGTTAGATAATAATATTTTCAAACATCACCACCACGACAACCGCCACAACAACGATCATTCTGCAAAAACTTGACAGCATACAAATTTGGCTTGTGGGATAATGTTCATCAACAAAGAAAACAGCACCCAGCAATCGCTAATATGATTACATAGTCTTCTTTCATCACTGAAACTCGCGTTTTGGGTTTTTGTTTGTCATTATTTTTTTAAATATATTTTTTCTTTATTTTTTTGTCTTATGTAATTCTGTTTCCTACTTTCTTTTCATTATTGTCTGTCTGTCTGTCTGTTTGTCTATCTATCTAATCTATCTAGTCTATGTAATCCATCTAATCTATCTGTCGATCTATATGCACATTAACATGCACACAACACACACATAGACACATACACAAACACATAACACATACACACAAACACACTCATGTATACACACACACACAACACACACACACACACACAACACATATTATATATAAATATAAATATTATTACACAGACACCCAACACACGCAACACACAATACATGCACACACACATACATATCAGACACAATTCCCGTTAATATCACAATAGAAAAACGTAAATCAAGAACGAAACATACAGACACATACCCCACACATAACATACTTACACACACATACACAAACACACTCATGTATACACACATACACACTCACAAAACACATGCACACACAAATAAACACACACAAACACATATTCACATACAAAAAACACAACACACTCACTAACACAACCGCACACAAAGACACATACACACACAAAGACACACACGCCAAAGGACACACACATACTCACACATACACACACACGCATACACTTATACAACACACACATGCAAAGGCACACATACATACTCTCTTTCACACACATATAGACACACGCATGCGCTCACGCAAGGCAACTTACTATTATTCCTCTCCTCCTTCCTCACACACGGAGACAGACACGTACACAAACACGCGCACGCACGCACGCACACACACACACACGCACACACACACAAACACACACACACACACAAACACACATACACACACACACACACACAAACACATACACATCCTCACACACACAAACACACACACACTCGCTCACACACACAAACACCATGCCACACCACGCACACACACACACACAACACACACACATCACCACACACCACACACACATACACACACACACATCACACACACACCACACACATCACAACACACACACCACACCATAACCACACACACACATACACACCACACTACACACACACACACACACACAACACACACACACACAACACACACACCACACCACACCACACCACACAAACACACAATACCACACACAACACACACACCACACACACCACACATACACACACACACACAACACCATACCACCCACCCACACCCACCACACACACAACCACACACACACACACACACACACACACACACACACAAATACTCACATCCCACAATGATAGGAACAGTGCCTCACCAATGCCGCCACCACCACCAGCAGTGTGATGGTGTCAACAAAAGGCCCACTGACATACAATGACCCCTGTTCACACTTCCACCAGACCAGTCATGTCATGATAGTGTCTAAAACATGTTGATACTGACATTGATCAATTGACAAGCAATCCTGATTTTCAACACCTTGCCACCACTACCAAGTATGTTGATGTGTTCTGAAAACAAGTGATACTTGACATTGATCAATTGACAATGCACTATTTCAACACCTTGCACACTACCAGGCGTTGTGCTGGTGTCTGAAACAAAGGTGATCACCTTGACATTGATCAATTGACATTCCCTGTTTCAACACCTTGCCACCACCATCAAGCATGTTGTGATGATGTCTGAAATAAATGTTGATCAATTCAATATCTTCACATACGTTTGGCGTAAACAAGTCACTTTCATTTCGCTCGATTTCAAGAAGGGAGAGGATCAGACTAAGACAATGGATGAAACAGCTGAAAAGAGTTCCAACTGAAGGTGGTGAGAAGAATTAGAAACGAACGTCATAATGTTTCAAAGTCCCTACATGCCGCGGGTGTCGGTTAAGACATCTGTCACAGGTATGACCTGACTTTGAGACACCGGATTTGAGGCGCGGATTCGAATCCAAAGAGGGGAGGGGTGACAGGAGAGGTGCACGACTACCCTGGAGGCATGGATTCGAACCCAGGTGGAAAAATTGGCGGCAGCAAAAGGGCATCCATCCAGGAGTCATGTCGTGAATGTAATTTGGCCCTCATAAGAGTTGGGGACGGAAACACTTGCTTGGGGGTGGTGGTGGGTGGTGGCTTCTCCTTTGAGGTCCTTCTCTGGCCAGCTGTCCCTAAAGTTTCTTGCTACTACTTGGAAATTTTATCAATGTCAGGTTTTCAGATATCTGCTGTGGACTATTCTTTACTTGTTTTCTGTCCGCCCACTTGTGCCATCATCAATGTCGTGGGGGAAACAGAACCAACTGTCGACGGTCAGTAATGAGCTGGAAAGTCTGATATGGAGAAATGATGTATGACGTTAAGGACACTCACACCGTGTGTACTGGTCTTCTGTGGCAACTAACATTTTCAAAAAAACCGGTTTGAGGAGAAATGCCCGTGTTACTCCTTTACACAGTCCTACTGTCAATGATGATTTTCGATTATTTTTATTATTGTTTAAAGCCCAGCCGACTGACAGAACCATATCAGACCTATAACCATTGCAAAATATACAGCACCTCCATGATCCTGAAGACAACAAACAAACAAACAAAACAAAAGAAAGAAAGAAAGAATAAAGAAAGAAAGAAAATACAACAACCACTAGGACAAAAAAAATGAAGTGCACATAACAATGTATTCACGTACATAATTTAAGGATATGCCCCTGGCGTTGACCACTCTATCCAATTGATCACCAGGAGGTTTATAAAAACATGAACACAAATGTAAATATAACCAAGGACACTAAAACGTCTAAGTAACATAACTCTTGAGAGTCACGGAGTTATCTCCCATTTAGAATTTCTCAAACCCAACACAGTTTGCGCTACCATTCAGCTAGCATAGACGCAGCCACAAAGCAAAAAGTGGTAAGCTCAGAACATTCCTAATTCCACTGTGTTGGGTTTGAGAAATTCTACATGGAAGATAACTCCGTGACTCTCAAGAGTTATGTTACTTAGTTGGTATTTAAAATTCTCCCTGCTTCCCTCTTATTTCCTTTGGTATTACTAAAACGTCTATTAAAAACTGTTACAATTTACCTAAAACTGCGTCCGCTGATCACATTTCCTTAGAGGCAAAAATGCAGTTAAGACATTTTTTTTTTATTATTATTATTACATGAATAAACGCCTTTCCATAAAATGCTCAACGCGTTTTACATAAAATCTTAATTAAAACATGCATTACAAATAGAAGCTGAATAAGACATTTAACTAATTAAAACAAATCAGAGAGCATACAAAGATATTCCAACATATCATGTTCACGTTCACAACACACACACACACACACACACCCGCACACACACACACACACACACACACACACACACTCACACCCATACACACACACAAAAATTAAAATTAAAATATATAATCAGAAGAATAAACTTAAAAAACACCAATAATAGACACAGTCATGCCAAGGACTAGAAAAGGTTAAAAACAGTCATTTTGTACTTCAGCACCAATGCCGTGGAAGTTACTCTGCAACCAGATACTTTTGAAAAAGATGGGTTTTAAGTTCCTTTCTGAAGGTTAAGTAACTATGTTGTTTTCTCAGGTTGAGTGGCAGATTGTTCCATACTGAAGGACCAAAAACAGAGAAAGCGCGTTTGCCAACTGTGGAGAGAGAAAAACGTGGTTCGACTAGTTGAAAAGAATCTCCGGAACGAAGGGTTCGAGTCGGTACATAATGTTGGATCAGTTCAGAAAGATATGGTGGTGCAGTGACTGTATCACTTAGACAGCGGAAACAGAGGCAAGCAATCTTGAAGTCTATTCTGGCTTTGATGGGGAGCCAGTGAAGGGATTTCAGCAGTGGAATTTGCACTGTCAGATTGTTTCTTGTGCAGGATAAGGCGGGCTGCATTATTCTGAATGACCTGAAGCTTTCTAAGTTTGTCATCAGGTAAGCCAGCTAAGAGAGAATTACAGTAATCTAATCTTGACAAAATAAAACAAACTGCAAGCTTCTTCACGGCATCGGTGGTGAGGTAAGGACGAATCTTTGCAATCCTACGGAGCTGAAAGTTTAGGCTACGGCAAAGATTGTTGATATACGCGTCCATTGTTAATGATTCGTCAAGAAACACTCCAAGATTTCTAACAGATGGTGCAAAAGAAAGACTGCAGCCACAGATTGTCCTTGTGCATGTTGGTGTTTGTTGTAGTTTATGTTTAGTACCGATTTTTATCAGTTCAGTTTTATCTTCATTCATTTTAAGCTTGTTTGTCATCATCCAGTCACCGACAGCCTCAATACCAGATTGTAAATTGCCAAGCAATGCTGGAAACTCGGCTGGGATGTTGGAATCATACAATTGTGAATCGTCGGCGAAGAAGTGATAGCGAAAACCTGATCGACTTATCACCTGACTCAGAGGCTTGGTGTACATTACGAACAAGACAGGCCCTAACACTGAGCCTTGTGGACTCCAAACCTGAGCACTGATGGAAAGGAATGATACTTTCCTAAAACAACAGATGAGTACGGTCCTTAAGGTAGGACCGAAACCAGTCCAAAACGATTGCAGAGCAACCATATGTGGTATGCAGTCTGTTGATAAGTATGTTATGGTCTATTGTATCAAAGGCAGCAGACAAATCCAGCAAAGACAGGAGAGACACATGTCTACGATCAGAAGCATGAAGAAGATCGTTAACGACACGAACAAGTGCCGTTTCTGTACTATGACATTTACGATATGCAGATTGAAATGGCTCAAGTAGGTCGTGGGACTGAAGGTGATGTAACAACTGTTCCAAGACAATACGTTCTAAAACCTTTGATAAAAATGGCAAGTTAGAAACTGGGCGAAAGTTTTTCAAGCACTCAGGATCAAGTGTTGACTTTTTAAGAAGTGGTTTCACTAGGGCATGTTTAAAACTATCTGGGACATGACCTAATTATCAATCCTAACCGAAAGTATGTAAGACTTTACAGAACACACACGTGAATGAACCAGCAAGGCAGAAAAATGATAGAAAGTGATGACAGAAAACAAAGGATCAAAGCAGAATCAAAGACAGTGACAAAGTGACAGAAAAGAAGAAATTTCTAGAATTTTTTTCCAGAAGTGGGGAGTTACTGAAAGAGCCCCAGCATTCCCACAGGGGACTCCTGACAACCACTGTTTTTGGTCAGACCTATAAAGCGGTTTGATGACAATTGGCCAAAAGAAGATGATTAACTGGGCTTGATGACAATTGGCCAACAGAAGATGATTAACTGGGCTTGATGACAGTTTGGCCAAACAAAGATGATTAACTGGGCTTGATGACAATTGGCCAAAAGAAGATGATTAACTGGGCTTGATGACAATTGGCCAAAAGAAGATGATTAACTGGGCTTGATGACAGTTTAGGCCAACAGAAGATGATTAACTGGGCTTGATGACATATTGGCCAAAAGAAGATGATTAACTGGGCTTGATGACAGTTGGCCAACAGAAGATGATTAACTGGGCTTGATGACAGTTTGGCCAAAAGAAGATGATTAACTGGGCTTGATGACAATGTGGCCAAAAGAAGATGATTAACTGGGCTTGATGACATTGGCCAAAAGAAGATGATTAACTGGGCTTGATGGCATTTGGCCAAAAGAAGATGATTAACTGGGCTTGATGACAATGTGGCCAACAGAAGATGATTAACTGGGCTTGATGACAATTGGCCAACAGAAGATGATTAACTGGGCTTGATGACATTGGCCAACAGAAGATGATTAACTGGGCTTGATGACAATTTGGCCAACAAGAAGATGATTAACTGGGCTTGATGACAATGTTGGCCAACAGAAGATGATTAACTGGGCTTGATGACATTGACCAACAGAAGATGATTAACTGGGCTTGATGACAGTGTGGACCAAAGAAGATGATTAACTGGGCTTGATGACATGTGCCAAAGAAGATGATTAACTGGGCTTGATGACAATGTTGGCCAACAGAAGATGATTAACCTGGGCTTGATGACAATTGGCCAAAAGAAGATGATTAACTGGGCTTGATGACAATGTGGCCAAAAGAAGATGATTAACTGGGTTGATGACAATGTGGCCAAAGAAGATGATTAACTGGGCTTGATGACAATGTGGCCAAAAGAAGATGATTAACTGGGCTTGATGACAATTTGGCCAAACAGAAGATGATTAACTGGGCTTGATGACAATGTTGGCCAACAAGAAGATGATTAACTGGGCTTGATGACAATGTGGCCAAAAGAAGATGATTAACTGGGCTTGATGACAATGTGGCCAAAAGAAGATGATTAACTGGGCTTGATGACAATTTGGCCAAAGAAGATGATTAACTGGGCTTGATGACAATTTGCCAAAAAAATTATTAACTGGGCTTGATGACAATTGGGCCAACAGAAGATGATTAACTGGGCTTGATGACAATTGACCAAAAAAGATGATTAACTGGGCTTGATGACAGTTTGACCAAAAGAAGATGATTAACTGGGCTTGATGACAATGTGGCCAAAAGAAGATGTTAACTGGGCTTGATGACAGTTTACCAAAAGAAATGATTAACTGGGCTTGATGACAGTTTGACCAAAAGAAGATGATTAACTGGGCTTGATGACAGTTTGACCAACAGAAGATGATTAACTGGGCTTGATGACAGTTTAGCCAAAAGAAATGATTAACTGGGCTTGATGACAGTTTGACCAAAAGAGATGTTAACTGGGCTTGATGACAGTTTGACCAAAGAAGATGATTAACTGGGCTTGATGACAGTTTGACCAAAAGAAGATGGATTAACTGGGCTTGATGACAATGTGGCCAAAAGAAGATGATTAACTGGGCTTGATGACAGTTTGACCAAAAGAAGATGATTAACTGGGTTGATGACAATGTGGCCAAAGAAGATGATTAACTGGGCTTGATGACAGTTTGCCAAAAGAAGATGATTAACTGGGCTTATGACAATGTGGCCAAAAGAAGATGATTAACTGGCTTGATGACAGTTTCAGCCAAAAGAAGATGATTACTGGGCTTGATGACAGATTTGGCCAAAAGAAGATGATTAACTGGGCTTGATGACAGTTTGACCAAAGAAGATGATTAACTGGGCTTGATGACAGTTTACCAAAAGAAGATGATTAACTGGGCTTGATGACAGTTTGGCCAACAGAAGATGATTAACCGGCTTGATGACAGTTGACCAACAAAGATGATTAACCGGGCTTGATGACAGTTTGCCAACGAAGATGATTAACCGGCTTGATGACAGTTTGACCAAAAGAAGATGATTAAACTGGCTTGATGACAATGTGGCCAAAGAAGATGATTACGGCTTGATGACAGTTTGACCAAAAGAAGATGATTAACTGGGCTTGATGACAGTTTACCAAAAGAAGATGATTAACTGGCTTGATGACAATCTGGCCAGAAGATGATAACTGGCTTGAAGAGCACATTCTATCAAGTGTCATCCATAAGAAGCAGATGATAAAATCAACCAATCAGTTCATCAGACATCAATCAAACTGATACATTCAACCATCCCTTCTCATGTAAACAAGCTGTTTTGACAATGGATGCATAGAGAGACAGACAGACGATAGACAGACGAGAGGCAGACAGACAGACAGATAGACATACACTCAAAGCACACATACACACATACGTAACCCCACACTCACATTATATGGCACAAACAAACAAACCACACTTCGTCTACACACGCCACAACACACACAACATACCCACAACAAACACCACCCCACTCACTACATCACACACACACACACACACACACACACACGTCACACACACACACACACACACACACAGACAACACAACACCACACACACCACACACATCACTTACGGTTGATGTCTATAAACTGTTCACACATGACATGACCGTGGGACATACTGGAGACAAAGATGCCACGCTGCACGTGCCTATGTAAATCATCACGTGACTCCAGCGGAAGATAAGCGTCAACAGCAGAGCTATCGAGCACCCAGTCTGAAACAGAATGCCATCTCTGTCTGTGTCATGGCGTCATGATGTGTTGTGCAGGTCAGAGACTGTTTGTGTGTTTTGATGTTTGACAGCATTTATTTGTTATTTTCATCTCTTACCTGTTTATTTATCTACAAAACTCCTTATTTTGTATTTATTTATTCACTTACTTACTTCTTATTCGCTTTTTACTCACTCACTTACTTGCTTACTTGCTTGCGTAATTACTTACTTACTTAGTTATTTACTTACTTCTTACCTACCTATGATTAAGAAAATATTGGCTTCACCTAGTTGATAGACAGCTGAGCATTTGGGCATTGACGATTGGGGGGGGGGGGGGGGGAGGTCTGTCATGTGAGACGAGTTTATACAGAATAGCTAGTTGTGTTGTGATTCAGACCTTTAATTATTTATTTACTTATATATATATGTTCCTGTTTTCAAGGTAAGATATACACATACACATGTCATTTACATGTAACCAAGATTAAAATACCAGTATAAAATATAAACTAGGTAAAACATAGTCTAGGTAGGGCCTCAGGACCTGGCCAGCTCATGGGTTTATGTGCCGGCTTAAGGCATGTGCCATGGTCACCATACACGTGGCACCTGTGACGTAGTGCATATGGAATTCATTCCGAGCGCGGATACATCATCTTGAGAAACTGAAACTGAAACTGACAGCATTGTTGTATCCTACTGTACTGCACTCCATTGTGTTGTATTATGTTGTGTTTTGTTGTGTTGTATTATGGCGTGGGATAATGATAGTTGGATCATGCCATTTGCTGAAGAGACTGTAAGTCACATTTTGGATTGAGTGCACCGCACTTAAGGTGAGATGTGGTGAAGCATTGATGCTCTGGTATTCGCACTTGGGTATTTGTTAATGTTGTTGTGTTGTACTAAGCCTGGTATAAGGACACCCCTGATCATTCCAATGTGTTCAAGAGGTAGTAAGTTATATTTCGGATTCATCAAATAACCCTTCCCCTCTTCAAGCATGTCTTTCATTAAATAATTTCCCAATGTTCATCCGTACTTCATCAAATTATTCCTTCTGTTCAAGTACCGTCTTATAGATAATTTCTCCAATGTTCAAAGTATGTCCATCATCAAAAATTTCCCTCTGTTCAAAGTACCGTCCTTCATCAAATAAATTCCCCTCTGTTCAAAGTACCGTCCTTTCGAATAGTTCCCTCTTTACTACCATCCTTCACAAATATTTCTCTACTGTTCAAAACGATCAAATAATATCCTGTCTGTTCACAGTATTGTCTTTGTCATTAATTTGCCCTCTGTTCAAAGTATGTCCTTCACCAAATAATTTCCCCTCTTTTCAAAATATCGTCCTTCAACAAATACTTTCCCCTCTGTTCAAAGGATGTCCTTTATCAATATAATTTCCCTCTGTTCAAAGTAACGTTCAGACGTGTATTGATGATGCCTGGTCTTCGAAGAACAGCAACGAAGTCAATTTGAACAAGAGCAAAAATATACTGATGCCTATCAGGAATATTTCTAAACTACCATATTCACCACCAGTATAGAATGATACTATCATATTCATCTCCAGTACAGAACAATACTCATTATATTCACCACCAGTAGTGAACAATACTCACTGTATTCACCACAGTAGTGAACAACACTCACTTTATTCACCACCAGTAGTGAACAACACTACTTTATTCACCACCAGTAGTGAACAACACTTACTTTATTCACCACCAGTCGTGAACAATGCTCACTTTATTCACCACCAGTGTGAACAATGCTCACTTTATTCACCACCATACAGAACAATATTCACTTTATTCACCACCAGTAGTGAACAATACTCACTATATTCACCACCAGTAGTGAACAAACTTTACTTTATTCACCACCAGTCGTGAACAATGCTACTTTATTCACCACCAGTCGTGAACAATGCTCACTTTATTCACCACCACTAAGAACAATATTCACTTTATTCACCACCAGTAGTGAACAACACTCACTTTATTCACCACCAGTAGTGAACAACATTTACTTTATTCACCACTAGTGTGAACAATGCTCACTTTATTCACCACCAGTCATGAACAATGCTCACTTTATTCACCACCATACAGAACAATATTCACTTTATTCACCACCAGTAGTGAACAATACTCACTGTATTCACCACCAGTATTAACAATACTCACTTTATTCACCACTACTACAGAACAATATTCACTTTATTCACCACCAGTAGTGAACAATACTCACTGTATTCACCACCAGTATTAACAATACTCACTTTATTCACCATCAGTATGAACAATACTAACTTTATTCACAACCAGTAGTGAACAACAGTCACTTTATTCACCACTAGTAGTGAACAATACTCACTTTATTCACAACCAGCAGTGAACAACAATCACTTTATTCACCACTAGTAGTGAACAATACTCACTGTATCCACCACCAGTAGTGAACAATACTCACTATATTCACCACCAGTAGTGAAGAATACTCACTAAATTCACCTCCAGTAGTGAACAGTACTCACTATATTCACCACCAGTAGTGAAGAATACTCACTATATTCACCTCCAGTAGTGAACAATACTCACTATATTCACCAACAGTAGTGAACAATACTCACTATATTCACCAACAGTAGTGAACAATACTCACTATATTCACCATCAGTAGTGAACAATACTCACTATATTCACCACCAGTAGTGAACAATACTCACTATATTCACCAACAGTAGTGAACAATACTCACTATATTCACCAACAGTAGTGAACAATACTCACTATATTCACCAACAGTAGTGAAAAATACTCACTAAATTCACCTCCAGTAGTGAACAATACTCACTATATTCACCAACAGTAGTGAACAATACTCACTATATTCACCACCAGTAGTGAACAATACTCACTATATTCACCACCAGTAGTGAACAATACTCACTTTATTCACCTCCAGTAGTGAACAATACTACTATATTCACTACCAGTAGTGAACAATACTCACTATATTCACCTCCAGTAGTGAACAATACTCACTATATTCACCTCCAGTAGTGAACAATACTCACTATATTCACCTCCAGTAGTGAACAATACTCACTATATTCACCAACAGTAGTGAACAATACTCACTATATTCACCAACAGTAGTGAACAATACTCACTATATTCACCAACAGTAGTGAACAATACTCACTATATTCACCACCAGTAGTGAACAATACTCACTATATTCACCTCCAGTAGTGAACAATACTCACTATATTCACCACCAGTAGTGAAGAATACTCACTATATTCACTCCAGTAGTGAACAATACTCACTATATTCACCTCCAGTAGTGAACAGTACTCACTATATTCACCACCAGTAGTGAAGAATACTCACTATATTCACCTCCAGTAGTGAACAGTACTCACTATATTCACCTCCAGTAGTGAAGAATACTCACTATATTCACCTCCAGTAGTGAACAGTACTCACTACATTCACTACCAGTAGTGAAGAATACTCACTATATTCACCACCAGTAGTGAACAATACTCACTATATTCACCAACAGCATGAACGCAGCAGTAACGCGAGATGCCACAGGTACTGCTATCATACGGCCCAGCGCAAATAAACCCTGAAAATAAACCAAGGGAAATAAATCAATAAAGAAAAAAAACTTGAAATAAATTTCTAAAAATAAATCGCACAAAATAAGTACCTAAAACTAAATTACAGGAGATAACAATCTCAAAACAGACCACGAAAATGTATTCAGAAATACGTCTTTGGAAATTAATTCCTCGAAATAAACCACGGGAAGGTTACACCTGACAAAAACAAACAAACAAACAAACAAACAAACAAACAAACAAAAACCGGGAAATAAAGACATGAAAATATACCATTTGAATTACTGACCTAAAATATATATCAAGGACATAAACAAAAAAGTAAAGGAAGGAAACAAACATCTAAAAATAAACCAAGGAAATAAACACTTGCACATAGACCACAGGAATCATGGAAAATAAACGCCTGATCAAAAACCATGGAAACTATTGCAAAGGCACACTTGAAGAAAACAAATTACAGAAAAAAAACCCGCAGGAAACATACCTCTAATAACAAACAAACAAACAAACAAACAAACAAACAAGAACAAGTGGTGGGGAAGAAGAGACGGAAGGAAAACAGAGACGCTGAAGAAAGAGGAGGAAAAGAGAACTCACACAACACAACGCACACACACACACACACACACACACACATAAACATAGACACCACACACACACACGCACGCACGCACTCACGCACACACATATACACAACGGTACAGACAAACAAACAAACACCCACACACAGAAAGTGAAACACCAAGACACACATAGGCACACACCAGCACATACACACAAAAAGAAACACACACACAAACACACATTCATGCAAAGAGAGAGAGAGAGAGAGAGAGAGAGAGAGAGAGAGAGAGAGAGAGAGAGAGAGAGAGAGAGAGAGAGAGAGGGAGAGAGAGAGAATGATTTTTTTTTATCTGATATCACCCATAGTGAAAAGACGTTAAATCAAAGAACGAACACACACACAGACACGCACACACACACACACGGAGAAAAAGACGCACATACATACACGTACACACAGACACACACACGAACACACACAGAGACATAGGCATGCGCGCGCGCGCGCACACACACACACACACACACACACACACACACACACACACACACACACACACACACACACACACACTCACCCAAAAACAAGCATCCAAAACAGCCCCTTCATATTTCTTGAGGCCTTCCAGATGCGAGTCGTGGGCGTAGGTGTAGATGTAGTTGGCAAACGACGACTGCAACAACAACAACGACGCCAATAAACACACTTTGTTTAATATCACATGGTTTTTCTTCTTCTTCTTCTTCTTCCTTTTCTTCTTCTTCTTCTTCTTTTTCATTTTCTTCTTCTTCTTCTTCCTTTTCTTCTTCTTCTTCCTCTTTTTCTTCTTTTCTTCCTCTTCTTCTTCCTCCTCCTCCTCCTCTTCATTTTCCTTTTCTTCTTCTTTTTCTTCCTCTTCTTCTTCTTCCTCCTCCTCTTCTTCTTCTTCTTCCTTCTTCATTTTCTTCTTCTTCTTCTTCTTCTCTTCTTCTTCTTCTTCTTCATTTTCTTCTTTTTCTTCTTCATTTTCTTCTTCTTTTCCTTCTTCATTTTCTTCTTCTTCTTCTCCTTCTTCTTCTTCATTTCTTCCATCGCTCATCCCGAGGTGGCGGTATCGCCATCCTCTACAACGACTCACTCCATTCCCGCCTATCTTTCTCGCAGTCTCTGCCTTTCTCCCATCCTTCTTTCGAGCACGTTGAAGTATCCTTCCAATCCACCCCTCACCCCATCACCTTCTCCTGTGTCTATCGACCCCCACCTAGCTCTGCCAACAAACTCACCACATCCACGTTTCTCTCTGACTTTGACCAATTGCTTGACCACTACTGCCTCTTACCTGGAAATCTCATCATTCTAGGTGATATCAATGTCCACTATGACAACACTCACCGTTATGACACAAGACATATCATCAACTCTCTGTCCAATCACAATATGACTCAACACATTTCTGAACCAACCCATCAAAAAGGTCACATTCTTGACTGGATCATTTCTCGTGATCATCACAATTCCGCTACTGACAACTGCTTAGTTCTTTCTACCCGTCTAACTTCAGCCCTTCCATCTGACCACTCTGCAATTCTCTGTTCTCTCGACATTTCTCCTCCTTCCCGTACCATGCGCACAGTGACTCGACGCAATCTCAAATCTATCGACCTCTCCACATTTTCATCTGATGCCTCCCGTCTCCTTTCTGAAAAGTCACATAACCTTGCCGATGAATTCTATACTACTCTCCACCATCTTCTGGACACTCATGCTCCAGCCACAACCCGTCTTTTACCTGACCGCCCCACTACCCCCTGGCTCACTCATGAGATCGCCTGTGCAAAACGTACCCGCCGCAGAGCAGAGCGCCGCTGGCGCAAATCCAAACTCACTGTACACAGGCAACTTTTCCAAGCCTCTAAAACAAAAGTATCCACCCTCATTGCATCAGCAAAAACAAGCTATTTCCAAACCAAAATCCTGAATGCCTCTTCTTCAAAAGAACTCTTTACAACCATGAATCATCTCCTTGGCACACGAAAAGATTTACCTCTCCCAACAAAACATACAAATGAAGAACTCCCATCTGTATTCTCCAACTATTTCACCACCAAAATACAAACTCTTCGTGACAGGCTTGACAGGACACCCTGTCAACCATGCCCACCTGACCCTTCCTTCTCTGGCACACCTCTTACTACTTTTACCCCAGTCTCACAAGAAGAAATTCTCAACACAATCAGATCCATGTCGTTCAAAACCTGCGAACTGGATCCTCTTCCAGGTTCTCTCTACGCCGACTGTCTCCCTACTCTCCTCCCATTCATCACTGACATCATCAACACTTCTCTTCAAACTGGAACTGTCCCAGATTCTTTCAAGTCTGCTATTGTTCACCCTCTCCTCAAGAAACACAATTTAGATCCAAATGAACTGAAAAATTACCGGCCTATCTCTAATCTCTCTTTCTTGTCAAAACTCCTTGAAAAAGTCGTCCTCAACCAGCTGAACTCTCACCTGTCTGCCAACAATCTGCTCAATCCTTTCCAGTCAGCCTACCACCAGTGCCATAGCACTGAAACTGCCCTACTACACATTCTCAACAATCTCCTCCTTGCAACTGATACTGGCAAAGTCTCTCTCCTCACACTCCTTGATCTGTCTGCAGCCTTTGATACCATTGATCATGGTATTCTCCTTTCTAGACTTCATCATACTTTTGGCATCTCTGACATTGCTCTGTCTTGGTTCACTTCATACCTATCAAACAGAAAACAAACCGTTCTCATCAATGGCACTTACTCTCAACCTGCATACCTGACCTGTGGTGTTCCACAAGGATCTGTCCTTGGCCCTGTTCTTTTCACTCTTTACACCTCCCCCCTGTCCACCATCATCAACTCCCATTCTATAAAACACCACTTCTATGCTGATGACACCCAACTTCAAGACAGTGACTCACCTGATAATATACAGCGCCTGTTGACTCGCACCACTGAGTGTTACTCGGACATTAAGAACTGGATGACACACAATAGACTTCAGCTTAATGACGACAAAACAGAAGCTATCCTCATTGGCACCCGTCAGAAACTTTCTCAGCTGCCTCCTCTTTCTCTCCCATTATGTAACACATCAGTCCCAATTTCTGATTCAGCTAAAAACCTTGGTGTCTGCATTGACTCTACCCTCTCCATGAACAACTTTGTTTCTCAAACTGCCAGATCCTGCTACTATCATCTCCATCATATAAAGCTGATCAGGAAGTATCTCTCTGTCGAAACAACTGCAAAACTCGTTCTCTCCTTCATAATGTCTCGCATTGACTATTGCAATTCACTCCTGTCTGGTCTTCCTGCCTCCACCATTCACATCCTACAGCGCATTCAAAACAATGCTGCACGCCTTGTACTCAAAAAGAAAAAAGCTGACCACATATCTCCTCTCCTGGCACAACTTCACTGGCTCCCTGTATCAAAGCGCATACAGTACAAACTAGACACCATGTGCTACAAAAGCCTCAATAACGCAGCCCCCCATTACCTGTCAAGCCTACTTGAGATCTATGTTCCCTCACGTACCCTCCGCTCTGCCTCCGATCCTCTGACTTTTCGCTTTCCACGCACTAAGCTCAATACCTATGGTCCACGAGCCTTCTGTTTCTGGTCCACTCTCCTGGAACAAACTTCCTCTCTCAGTCCGTCAGCAACCTACTTTTGTCTCCTTCAAGTCCGCTCTCAAAACTCACCTTTTCTCTTCTGCATAAAATCCTAACCTCACTCAACCCTCCCCTCTGCAGCCTGTCTCCGCTCGGAGGGAATCACATGGTTATAATATATAATTGTATGCTATGCTCTCTATAATTTTCCATTGCTTTTATTCTTGCTTTTATTGCTTTTATTCTTTCTCCCCATTTATAGCCATGCGTGTGTGTGGGTGTGTGTGTGTGTGTGTCTGTGTGTGTGCGTGCGTGTGTGTGCGTGCGTGCGTGCCTCCGTGTGTGTCTGCTTCAGCGCTTAGATTTGATTTTATCAAGATTTTGCGCTATATAAATATTGTAATTATTCTTCTTCTTCTTCTTCATTTCTTCTTCTTCTTCTCCTCCTTCTTCATTTATTCTTCTTCTTCTTCCTCCTCTTCTTCATTTTCTTCTACATCATCATCATCATCTTCTTCTTCTTCATTTCTTCTTCTTCTTTTTCTTAGTCTTTTTATTCTTCTTCTTTTCCTCCTCCTCCTTCTTTTTCTCCTTCTCCTTCTTCTTCTTCTTCCTTTTTTCCTTTTTCTTCTTCTTCTGATCCTTCTTCTTCTCGCGCAGTCCAGAGCTCCTGCCAGCATTTGCTATCTAAGCACATAAGTTCATACAAGCATACTGATCTGGCAAAGGGAAAGGAGCTCTGCATGTATGATGATTCTTTATCCCGCCTTAAAGGAAGTCATTCTCCGTCTTTGGGGAGCGAAATAGAAAATTTAAAAGAAGTACAGATGAATGATCTGGAAATAAGTAAAAGAGTCTTGTGAGGCAAAGACAGTATGACAGGACAGAGGAATCCATCATTACCAAACCGGGGAGAGAGAGAGAGAGAGTGAGAGAGAGAGGGAGAGAGAGAGAGAGAGAGAGAGAGAGAGAGAGAGAGAGAGAGAGAGAGAGAGACAGGGAGAGAGACAGAGAGTTCGTGTGTCTGTGTGTGCATCCGTGTGTGCGTGTGTGTATGAGTGTGTGTGTCTGTGTGAGTGTCTATATGTGTGTGTGTGTGTGTGAGATAGAGACAGAGATAGAGTGTGTGTGTGTATGTGTGCGAGAGAGGGAGAGATAGAGATAGAGACAGAAACACATGCACACACACAGAAAGAGAGCTAGCTAGCTAACTAGATAGATAGATAGAGAGAAACAGAGAGAGAGAGAGAGAGAGAGAGAGAGTGTGAGAGAGACAGAGGCAGAGACAGAGAGACAGACAGACAGACAGAAAGACAGACTGATGGACGGACAGACAAACAGAGAGACAGACAGAGGGACATGGGGCAAGGGTGGGGGAAGATGACAGAGATGGATGGACAGACAGACCGACTGACAGACAGACAGATGGACAAAGGGTTTGTCTGCACTGAGAGCTGTCCATCAGATGACCAACATAACTGATGGAAAAGAAGATGAAGTGACAGGATTGGGGAGTGGGGATGGCTATCAGCGAAGGAAACATTGACACAGACAACGGACCGATCGGCTGACAGACAGACAGAAAGACAGATAGACAGGTAGACAGACAGACATCGTGTCATGTCAGACTGACCTGCAGACCATCAAACAGGAAGAGAGAAACACAGGTGAACAGTGCCACCATGACGGTGTCACGTGGTCCACAGGAACCTGCTACGTCACGAAGCCAGTTCTCCAGTGAAAAATCTACACACAAATTGCATACATCAAAATCTACAATCAAACTGCACATGTTAAAAATCTACACACTAACTGCATTCGTCAAAATCTATACACAAACTGTATATATATCAAAACCTACACACAAACTACATACATCAAAGTCTACACAAAAACTGCATACGTCAAAATCTACACGCAAACTGCATAATATCAAAGTCTACACGCAAACTGCACAAGTTAAGGTCTACACATAAACTACACACGTTAAAATCTACACACAAACTGCATACATTAAAATCTACACGGAAACTGCCTACGTCAAAATCTCGCACACTCTGCGTACGTCAAAGTCGACACGCAAACTGCGTACGTCAAAATTACACACAAAACTGCTTACGTCAAAATCTACACACAAACTGCGTATGTCAAAATCTACACACAAACTCCACACGTCACGGTCTACACATTTATTGCGAGCGTCATGGTCAACACACGAGATGATGAGACATTAGCTGACTCACTCACTCACTCATTTGTTTTCCCTCCAGCGGAACATAATGTGTCAGCCAATCTCCTCTGACCACGACAAACCGAGAGCGAGCCAGGAAAACTCATGTCATGTCTTCCAGGCAATACTTTTGTTCTTGCTGAATTGTTTGCTGCCAGCAATGCTCTGCCCTTGTTCCTGTTTCCAGGTGGCGCTCACGACAGAGCGGTGTTAGGGTATCTGGTTTTATGCGCTCATTCAACATGCACATAAACCGCTTACGTCAAGCCTCGCAAACTGCTGACGTCAAATTTCTGAACCACGTCAAAGTGTAGTTTAGACTGACACTTTAAGGACAAACCTTCTCGATGAGGCAAGTTTAGTTACTGCTCTCTTCTCTCTCTCTCTCTCTCTCTCTCTCTCTCTCTCTCTCTCTCTCTCTCTCTCTCTCTCTCTCTCTCTATCTGTCTGTCTCTCTGTCTGTCTTTCTCTCTTGTTCTTCCTTCCTCTTGCTTTCTTGCTTTCACGCACGCACCCACACACATACACACACACACGCACGTGTGCGCACAGATCAACACAGACACACAGAGACTTACACATACACACACATACACACACACACGCACGCATGCACACACATACACACATACGCGCACGCACACACATAGACACATAAGCGCACACACTTACAAACACACTCTACACACATACACATACCCACACAAGGCGCGTGCGCGCGACGCACGCACGCACATACACACATGCGCACACACACACACTACACACACACTCACATACAGGCACACACACACACATACACACATACTACACTACACACACACACACACACAAAACACACACACATACACTACACACACTACACTACACACACACACGCACACACACACAGACACTACGCTACACTACACTACACTACATACACTACACTACACTCACACCACACACACACACACACACACACGCACGCACGCACGCACACACACACTCACACACACAACACCACACACACACACACACACACACACACACACACACACACACACACACACACACACACACACACAACACAACACACACAACACAACACAACACCAACACACACACACACACACACACACACACACAACACACACACACACACACACACACACACAACACACGCACACACCAGCCAATAAGAACAACATGCACGTGACTCACTCTTGGAGGGGGGAGACACGTGGGGGTGATGTGTCTCCGGGTTTTCAAAGATCAGGCCTTTGGGTCTCAAGCCCCGAACTTTTTCCATGAATAACACGTAGGCCACCAGCAGGGCGATTGCTAGCTGAACACACACAATGTATCACTGAAATACGAGAATAATAATAATAATAATATAGTACTAAAACAACAACAACAACAATAATATAATATAGATAACAATAATGAATAATAAAGATAATATAAATACAACAACAACAATGAATAATAAAATACAACAAACAATAAAAACAATACAATAATAATAATAATAATAATAAATAACAATATATAACATATTACTAATGATATGAATATTATAAATAACAACAACAACAATATTACTACTTACTAAAATGACGACGATGATGATGATATTGATGATGATGACGATATGAAAATAACAATAACAACAACTATTCCTAATAATACTACTTCCTACTATTATTACTATACTACAAATACTACTACTATTAACAACAAAGAACAATGAAAATAATGTATAATAGTGATAGTAATAATGATATGATAAGAATAATATACAATGACAACAAAACAACAACAATGATAATGTATAATAATGATAGATAATAATAATAACAAAGCAATAATAATAATAATAGATAAAAAAACAACACAAAACAAAACAACCAAAAGACGGTTAAGCCATTCTAACAATCTTCCTTTTAATCATGAAGTTTTTGCTTCCATTAGAAGATCCGGGTTTCTACTACTCAAGGTCATCTGACCTTGAAGAATCGTCAGATAAAAATGAACAATGCCAGACCGATCACAGCAATGAGAACAGATTGCAGACTAATGTCAGCAAGTTCACAAGAAAGTGCTGTTTACACTTTCCTCAACAAACCATGATTTGGGGACACATGTTTTTTTTTTGGTCTGGTGACCTTGACCTTGGCGCCATACCTTCACACTTATGCATTGTG
>CM060312.1:88730484-88735484 GCA_030674185.1 Monoplex corrugatus
AAGAAGAGATGTAGAAAAGGAGAAATGCTTACCTATACAAGAAGAGAGACGTCTACGTGTAGAAAAGGAAAAAATGCTTACCTGTAGAATAAGAGATATATTTACCTGGAGAAATGGACAGATGCTTACCTGTAGAAAAGGAGAGATGCTTACCTGTAGAAAAGGACAGATGTTTACCTGTAGAAAAGGACAGATGCCAACCTGTAGAAAAGGGGAGATGCTTACCTATAGAAAAGGAGAGATGCTTACCTGTAGAAAAGGAGAGACATGCTTACCAGTAGAAAAGGAGAGATGCTTACATGTAGAAAAGGAAAGATGTTTACCTGTAGAAAGGAAAGATGTTTACCTGTAGAAAAGGAGAGATGCCTAACTGTAGAAAAGGAGAGACATGTTTACCTGTGGAACAACAGACACCTGCTCACCTGTAGAAAAGGAGAGACATGTATACCTGTGGAACAACAGACACCTGCTCACCTGTAGAAAAGGAGAGACATGTATACCTGCGGAACAACAGACACCTGCTCACCTGTAGAAAAGGAGAGACATGTATACCTGCGGAACAACAGACACCTGCTCACCTGTAGAAAAGGAGAGACATGTATACCTGCGGAACAACAGACACCTGCTCACCTGTAGAAAAGGAGAGACATGGTAGAAAGAAACTCTAGGGAGAGCTAGACAACAGAAGGTCTTCAGAGAAGTAACCCCCTTTAGACAAGTGTTTCGGCCCTGAATTCCTTACACTCTCGGGGGGCCGGGCCACATCCAGGTCATGACTCCTGGATGCCCTTCTGCTGTTGTCTATTTTTATTTTTATTTTTCCCACGCCGGGGAGCGAACCTGGGCGATTCTGCGCTTCAGAACTGCGGTACGCGGTTTTACCAATGTGCTAACGGGGCACACATCATCTGTAGGGAATTTAATCCTTATGAAGTTCACTTTTTTGTTCCTCCTTGCCCAGATCCAGCTTGAGCTCCTTTCTGCTGCCTCTGCCATCGCTTTAAGGGCTCTAGTCCTCTTCTTCCCAGAAATGGCGAGTTGTTTCATGAGATCATAAGCGGAGGTGCCCACAAACCCTCTTGCCCCGACCTCTATGGCGAAGATTTTGACCCGCAGACCTGCTTTCTTCAGGGTGCTGGCAAGACCGGCGTATTTTTCGGTCTTGTAGATATGTGCTTCTTCCATTCTGCTTTCGTATGGCACAGTGAGTTCTATCAGAATCACTTGTTTCGAGGAGTCAGAGTGGAGAGCGATGTCTGGTCTCATGCCTGTCTTGCTGATGACATCTGGGTAATTTCTCCACTCTGGGAGGTCTGCTGTACACTCCCAGTCGACTGCTCCATCCAGAAGACCCTTTGGCAATGTGCTGGTTGTCATAGCACTTTCGGGCCAGACCTGTTTCCCTCCTGCTTTGTAGAACGTTGTCATAGCAATTGGTGCGTTTGGGGTCATGGTTTTTTCGCTAACCACGTCTGTGATCACTTTCAGAACTTGGTTGTGCCTCCATGTATACCTTCCTTGGGCTAGCGCTACTTTGCAAGAGCTTAGGACATGTTCCACTGTTTGTTTCTTCTGACAGAGCGGACATGCTGGGTCGTCTGATTTCCCCCATTTCACTAAGTTTGCATTCGAGGGGAGCAGGTCATATACAGATCTGAGGAGGAAGCTTATCCTTAGAGGAGCCATGTGCCACATATCGTTCCAGCTGAGACTTCTTTGGAGTGCACTGTCCCATGTTGTCCATTGCCCCTGTTGACCTTGCTGGACTGCCTTCTGCACTCTTTTGACATCTTCTTCTTCCTTCAACTCCTGTATGATCATGTCTCTTTTTTCCTTCCCTTTGGCTTTGGACCACCACTGCATTTTTGTTGCTCCCAGTCCCTGTCTGTTGGTTTGCGTGTGTCCAATTATTTCTTTGATGCTGAGGTTTCTCTTGGCATTGTTTACAGCCTCTTGGACTTTCCACTTTCTGCCAGTTCTCAGCTTTGGATGAACTGATCTCACGATATTGTCTTCCGATTCCTCCAGCATGCTCAACAGTCTTGCTTTTCCAACTTTGTATTCCTCCACTATGGATTTGAGAGGTAGCTTCAGCATTGCTTGACGACAGTAGAATGCAACATCAGTGAGACCAGGTGGGACACCGAGCCATTTTCTTGTGTATTTGTTGATTTTGGCTTCCATTGCTTCGACTGTGCTGGTGCAAATGTCATAGATTAGCAGTGGCCACAGCAGCTTTGGTATCAGCATGAACTGTAGACACCAGACTTTGTATTTGCCTGGCAGTCCGCAGTTATCTATTTTCTTCAGGCCTTCTTCTGCTGTTTGCTTGGTTTCACATCCCCTTTGTGTGTCTTTCAGGGAGTCATCATACCATCTTCCGAGACTTTTTACTGGCTCTTCTGTGACAGTGGGGATGGCTTGGTTGGCTACCATGAATTTGACTGAATCTGCCACTTTTCCTTTTCGCAGTGAGAGACTTCGGGATTTCTTAGGTTTGAACCTCATTCTTGAAAAGGCCACCAGCTCATCCAGCTGCTTTAAGATTTGGTGTGTCTCTTCCTCATCCGTGGACAAGACTGTTGTGTCATCCATGAAAGCTTTCAGAGGAGGCATTTGGTATCCATCTCCCAGATTCACTGGACCTGAATTCTTCATTGCAGCTTTCAAGATGACTTCCATTGCCAACACGAACAGTATGGGAGAGATTGCACAGCCCATTGCAATGCCACCTCTAGGTCTATCCAGTCCGTGGTGTATTCTTTGGTAGAGAACCGCATTGAGAACCCTTGGAAATACTTCCTCAGCATTGTTCGGATGTTTTCTGGGATGTGATACATTTTAAGAGCCAGCTGGATCATATCGTGTGGAACTGATCCATATGCATTCGCCAGATCAAGCCAAAATACGTCAATGTCTCTCTTCTCTGTTCTTGCTTTTTGGATGGCATCCCAAATCAACGTGGCATGTTCCAAGCATCCAGGCATTCCTGGTATGCCTCCCTTTTGGACTGACATATCCAGATACTTGTTTTCAGTCAGGTATTTTGTCAATCTTGCTGCCATAACAGAGAAGAAGATTTTCCCCTCGACGTTCAGAAGTGATATTGGCCTGAACTGATTGATGCTGCTGGAGTTCTGCTCCTTCGGAATGTACACTCCTTCAGCTCTCATCCATTGGTCGCTGATCTTCTGGTTCCTCCATGCTGATCGAATCATCTTGTGGAGCCACTCGAGCACTTTTGGGCATTTCTTGTAGAGCAGGTATGGTATTCCGTTTGGTCCAGGTGCTGACTTGGCTCTGGCTTTCTTTACTACGTTCTTCACTTCATCCAGTGTTGGTGGTTTGTTATTGAATTTTCCTTCTGGCGCTGCAGGCCAAACCAGATTCTGGATTTCAAGTGGTGCCTCGCGCTGAGAATCGGAATATGTTTCCCTGAGATGCTGCTCTAGGGTTTCCTTGCCCACTGTGAGAGTCCCTGATTTGGGTTGTTCAAACAGCTTTCTTGCAAAGTCAAAGGGATCTTTGAAGAAACGATTTCAGTCTTCTTCTTTTTGCTCTTTCTTCGCCTTGCTGATTCCACTTTGCTGAGAGCATTGTGTTTGGCCTTCAGATCTTTCCAGAGTTCCAGGAGCCCTTGCTTCTCGAATTCTGAGGCAGTTTTCATTCGCTTTTTAAGCTTCCTTTTCTCCCTCCGGATGCTCTCCATCTGTTGCTGTCTTCTGGATTTCTGGGAGGCGTTTTTGTCTTTGGCTGCTTCACTCCATAAGTGTCCCTGCAGATAGAGTATATGATGTCTCCGTATGTGTCAAGTTTGTGTTCCAGCGTACTGTTCCCTATTAGCGCATTCAGCTTAAGGACAAGTTCCTCATCTAATTTCTCCCACTGTTCTTTTGCACCGGCAGGCGGCAAATTGAGTTTTCCACGTTTGGCGTTAAGAGCTTGTGCAAAATCCGCATCAGAACCGTCAGCGTGGATGTCCTTGGCACTATGGTTTAAATCCTGGCCTTGGTCATCCAACGTCTCACCTGCTATCGCAGTGCGCTGCTGCTGGTTCGTATGTGTCTTCAAACAGCCCATTTTTGTCCTGTGGATCTTCATGCCGCGTTTGGTGGTGAATCTCCTTCCACACGCACACGGAAATTCCATCTGGTCATTAATCATGATCCGTTGTGCGTTTCCAGTCGTGATGGAGTCAGTGCCGATGGATTCATCATTCTCTCCCCCTTTCGGTGAATCCTGGGAGCATCTTTCATTTAAAGAACTCGTGGCATGTTATCAAAGGAAGGTGGGAAGCCAACCCACAAAGCCCGCAGATCTAGTCTTTCCCAGTGTCCTTCGGTCAAACCATACCATGATGCTGTTGTCTCACGGAACAACAGACACCTGCTCACCTGTAGAAAAGGAGAGACATGTATACCTGCGGAACAACAGACACCTGCTCACCTGTAGAAAAGGAGAGACATGTATACCTGCGGAACAACAGACACCTGCTCACCTGTAGAAAAGGAGAGACATGTATACCTGCGGAACAACAGACACCTGCACCTCAGACCTGCTCACCGTAGAAAAGGAGAGACATGTATACCTGCGGAACAACAGACACCTGCTCACCTGTAGAAAAGGAGAGACATGTATACCTGCGGAACAACAGACACCTGCTCACCTGTAGAAAAGGAGAGACATGTATACCTGCGGAACAACAGACACCTGCTCACCTGTAGAAAAGGAGAGACATGTATACCTGCGGAACAACAGACACCTGCTCACCTGTAGAAAAGGAGAGACATGTATACCTGCGGAACAACAGACACCTGCTCACCTGTAGAAAAGGAGAGACATGTATACCTGCGGAACAACAGACACCTGCTTACCTGTAGAAAAGGAGAGACATGTTTGCCAAACAGCAGGATCATACGGAGGTTGGCCAGACAGTCCAGACAGCCCATACACCATCCCATAATGATCAGTACCAACAGGAGGGAGGCCAGGTTGTGACA
>CM060312.1:88760484-88767984 GCA_030674185.1 Monoplex corrugatus
ACTTTATTGTGGAAAGTAAACGGCAGTTATGGATGTTTCAACGATCCTTGTAGGACCTCTCGTCAAAGAAGTCCCTGCACTGTTGCCGACTCAGTGTTGTGTTCTGACTGAACGTGGAGAAGACTTCTTCTGCGTAAAAAGCAGACGACAGATATTAAGGTGTTGTAGCGCCAGACTGTAAGAGCGTCCTGCTGTTGTAAGGAATACGATCTTTTCAATATGACATGTATTGTGTGTGTGTGTGTGTGTGTGTGTGTGTGGTGTGTGTGTGTGTGTGTGTGTGTGTGTGTGTGTGTGTGTAGTGTGATGTGATGTGAGTTGAGTGAGTGAGGAGTGAATGAGTGTGTGTGTGTGAGTGTGAGTGTGTGTATGTGTGTGTCTGTGAGTCTGTGCGCGCGCGCATGTGTGTAGGCAGACACACACCTGTCTCCGGTCGATATGAAGAAAAGAAAAGAATAAATGAATGAAAAACAAAACAACGGGGGGGAGAGAGAGAGAGAGAGAGAGAGAGAGAGAGAAGAGAGAGAGAGAGAGAGAGAGAGAGAGAGAAACAGACAGAGAGACAGAAAGACAGAGAGACAGACAGACAGAGAGACAGAGAGAGACAGACAGAGAAACAGAGAGACAGACAGACAGAGAAACAGACACACAGACAGACAAACAGAGAGAACACATCCTCAAGCTAACACAGATTCATCTAACATCTAACTATTCACAGCAACACAGTATCCCCAACACCGACGAATGTTTGGGAAGGTAAAGCAGAAACGGAGAAGAGAAGAGATGGACACCCTCATAACACTGGCCCTGTGACAAAATTGAAGTCTCTACCACCTCACTCTCCTATGACCTCAGAGTTTCTATGGGACAGCCTTTGCATGGCAATAGACTTGGTTATGTGTAGTCTTTTGTCGAGCGCTGTGCTAATGTTTGCAATCCACTGGCGCCATTAGTTTCACTGCCGAGTTAGCACGATCATGGCCGCTTGTGAACAAATAGCAAAACTATCATATATTGTTTGACAGAAAAGAGGATAATGATGTAAGAGACATCGAGGGAAGAAGGGTGGAAAGAGAGGAAAAAGAAGAGAGAGAGAGAGATAATGAAGAGAAAGAGAGAAGTAAAGTGAATGACAAAGAGAGATAGACAGACAGACAGAAAGAGAGAGAACGAGAGAGACTAGGAGGGAGAGAGACAGATACAGAGAGAGAGAGAGAGAGAAAGAGAGAGAGAGACTAGGAGGGAGAGAAAAAGAAAGAGAGAGAGAGAGAGAGAGAGAGAGAGAGAGAAGACAGACAGACAGAAAGAGAGAACGAGAGAGACTAGGAGGGAGAGAGAAAGAAAGAGACAGAGAGAAAGAAAGAGACAGAGACAGAGAAACAGAGAGAGAGAGACAGAGAGAGAGAGAGAGAGAGAAAACTAGAGGTAGACAGAGAGAGGGATGGAGGGAGATAAAGAAATAGGGAAAGAGAGGAGGAAGAAAGAGACAGAAAGAGAGAGAGAGAGCGGGAAAGAAGGAAAGAGAGAGACAGACAGACATACAGAGAGAGAGAGAGAGGGGGGAGGGAGAGAGACAGAAAGGGAGAGAAAGAGAGAAAGAGAGAAAGAGACTGATATATATATATATATATGTACATATATATGTATATATATATATATATATAAAGAGAGAGAGAGAGAGAGAGAGAGACAGACAGACAGACAGACAGACAGACAGACAGGAAAAAACAGATACAGAGAGAGAAGGAAAGACAGACAGTCAGAGAAGCAGAATCAATATAGGATGATATTTGTATTACTTTCTGTTTGAACGACACATAGCCCACGAACACAGCTGAACTTTGTTTTAATGAGTCTGCTCTGTTTCCACACACACAGACAAAATACAGATTTTTGTGGCTGATTCAGTCATTCAGCCTTGTCATCTCTTCCTCTGTTCTTCGATCTTTGCTTCAACATACATTGCTGCCTGACTGGTTCTGCTGACAGGAGGCGTGGATTTGAAATAGGAAGCCTTGAGCTTACTTCCAATAAAATAAATAAAATAAAATAAAATAAAATGAAATGAAATAAAATAAGATAAAATGAAATAAAATAAAATAAAATAAAATAAGATAAAATAAGATGAAATGAAATAAAATAAAATGAAGTAAAATAGAATAGAATAGAATAGAATAGAATGAAATGAAATAAAATAAATAAATAAAATGAAATGAAATAAAGTAAAATAAAGTAAAATCAACTAAAATGAAATAAAATAAAACGAAATGAAAAAAATAAAGCAACATAAAATAAGATAAGATAAAATAAAATAAAATAAAATAAAATAAAATAAAATAAAATGAATAAATAAAATGAAATAAAATCAAGTAAAATGAAATGAAATAAAATGAACATAAAATAAGATAAAATAAAATAAAATAAAATAAAATAAATAAAATAAAATAAAGGAACATAAAAATAAAATAAAATAAAATGAACCAAACTAAAATAAATAAAACAAAACAAAATAAAATGACATCTGGCCTGTCTGCTGCCCATTTGAACCCTTTGACTCCCGCACCCTGTCCACCATCATCCTGCATTATCAACCATGCCAGCAAAGCCAAAACTTAACCCTTTGACTCTCTCACCCTGTCCACCATCATCCTGCATTATCAAGCATGCTAGCAAAGCCAAAACTTAACCCTTTGACTCTCTCACCCTGTCCACCATCATCCTGCATTATCAACCATGCTAGCAAAGCCAAAACTTAACCCTTTGACTCTCTCACCCTGTCCACCATCTTCCTGTAGGCTAATGGCGCCTGCCAGATAACTGCTGGCAGATTTGGTTGGAGCACATATGGATCTGTCCGAGTGCAATGAATCCTTTATCTCACAAACATACATGAAAGAAGGGGGAGGTACGAAACGAAAGGAAAGAAAAGACAAGAGAGGAGAAAGATGCGGAGGGGGGTAGGTAGGGTTAGGGAGAAAGACAGAGACAGAGAAACATATGGACAGAAACAAAGAGAGAGGAAGCTGAGAGAGACAGAGGTGGGATAAGTACAGAGATAGAAAGAGAGGCGAAATAGGAAGGCAGATACAGAGAGGCGAAATAGGCAGACAGAGAGAGGAGCGGAATAGGAAGACAGAGAGAGACAGACAGGGTTGGGGGGGGGGGGGGGCGAAATAGGAAGATAGTGAGGGGCGAAACAAGAAGACAGACAAAGAGATAGGCGAAATAGGAAGATAGAGAGAGGGGTGATAGAGGGAATATAGGAAGACAGATAGAGAGAGAGGGTGAATGAATGGAAGGTAATAGGAAGACAAGATAGAGAGAGAGGGGTGAAATAGGAAGACAGATATAGAGAGAGGGGTGAAATAGGAAGACAGATAGAGAGAGAGAGGGATGAAAATAGGAAGACAGATATAGAGAGAGGGGTGAAATAGGAAGACAGATAGAGAGAGAGGGGTGAAATAGGAAGACAGATAGAGAGAGAGGGGTGAAATAGGAAGACAGATATAGAGAGAGGGGTGAAATAGGAAGACAGATAGAGAGAGAGGGATGAAATAGGAAGACAGATATAGAGAGAGGGTGTGTGAAAGATAGAGAGAAGACAGATAAGAGAGAGAGGGGTGAAATAGGAAGACAGATAGAGAGAGAGGGGTGAAATAGGAAGACAGATAGAGAGAGAGGGGGTGAAATAGGAAGACAGATAGAGAGAGAGGGTGTGAAATAGGAAGACAGATAGAGAGAGAGGGGTGAAATAGGAAGACAGATATAGAGAGAGGGGTGAAATAGGAAGACAGATAGAGAGAGAGAGGTGAAATAGGAAGACAGATAGAGAGAGAGGGGTGAAATAGGAAGACAGATATAGAGAGAGGGATGAAATAGGAAGACAGATATAGAGAGAGGGTGAAAAAGGAAGACAGATAGAGAGAGAGGGGTGAAATAGGAAGACAGATAGAGAGAGAGAGGGGTGAAATAGGAAGACAGATAGAGAGAGAGAGGGGTGAAATAGGAAGACAGATAGAGAGAGAGGGGTGAAATAGGAAGACAGATAGAGAGAAGGATGAAATAGGAAGACAGATAGAGAGAGAGGGGTGAAATAGGAAGACAGATAGAGAGAGAGGGGTGAAATAGGAAGACAGATAGAGAGAGAGGGGTGAAATAGGAAGACAGATATAGAGAGAAGGGTGAAATAGGAAGACAGATAGAGAGAGAGGGGTGAAATAGGAAGACAGATAGAGAGAGAGGGGTGAAATAGGAAGACAGCTAGAGAGAGAGGGATGAAATAGGAAGACAGATATAGAGAGAAGGGTGAAATAGGAAGATAGAGAGAAGGGTGAAATAGGAAGACAGATAGAGAGAGAGGGGTGAAATAGGAAGACAGATAGAGAGAGAGAGGGGTGAAATAGGAAGACAGATAGAGAGAGAGGGGTGAAATAGGAAGACAGATAAAGAGAAGGGTGAAATAGGAAGACAGATAGAGAGAGGGGTGAAATAGGAAGACAGATAGAGAGAGAGAGGGGTGAAATAGGAAGACAGATAGAGAGCGAGAGGGTCGAAATAGGAAGACAGATGGAGAGAAGGGCGAAATAGGAAGACAGATAGAGAAAGGGACGAAATAGGAAGACAGATAGAGAGAGGGGCGAAATAGGAAGACAGATGGAGAGGACGAAATAGGAAGACAGCTAGAGAGAAGGATGAAATAGGAAGACAGAAGACAGATAGAAAGATGGACGAAATAGGAAGACAGAAGACAGATAGAAAGATGGACGAAATAGGAAGACGGATAGAAAGAATGACGAAATAGGAAGACGGATAGAAAGCAGGACGACATAGGAAGACATATAGAAAGAAGGACGAAACAGGAAGACAGATAGAAAGAAGGACGAAACAGGAAGACAGATAGAAGAAGGAGAACCAGGAAGACAGATAGAAAGAAGGACGACATAGGAAGACAGATAGAAAGAAGAACGACATAGGAAGACGAATAGAAAGAAGGAAGAAATAGGAAGACAGATGGAAAAAAGGATGACATAGGAAGACAGATAAAAAGAAGGACGAAATTGGAAGACGGATAGAAAGAAGGACGGCATAGGAAGACAGATAGAAAGAAGGATGAAATAGGAAGACAGATAGAAAGAAGGATGAAATAGGAAGACAGATAGAAAGAAGGAGAAAATAGGAAGACAGATAGAAAGAAGGACGAAATAGGAAGACGGATAGAAAGAAGGACGAAATAGGAAGACAGATAGAAAGAAGGACGACATAGGAAGACAGATAGAAAGAAGGACGAAATAGGAAGACGGATAGAAAGAAGGACGACATAGGAAGACAGATAGAAAGAAGGACGGCATAGGAAGACAGATAGAAAGAAGGACGGCATAGGAAGACGGATAGAAAGAAGGACGGCATAGGAAGACAGATAGAAAGAAGGACGAAATAGGAAGACAGATAGAAAGAAGGACGGCATAGGAAGACAGATAGAAAGAAGGATGAAATAGGAAGACAGATAGAAAGAAGGACGAAACAGGAAGACAGATAGAAAGAAGGATGAAATAGGAAGACAGATAGAAAGAAGGACGAAATAGGAAGACAGATAGAAAGAAGGACGAAATAGGAAGACAGATAGAAAGAAGGATGAAATAGGAAGACAGATAGAAAGAAGGACGAAATAGGAAGACAGATAGAAAGAAGGATGAAATAGGAAGACAGATAGAAAGAAGGACGAAATAGGAAGACGGATAGAAAGAAGGACGAAATAGGAAGACAGATAGAAAGAAGGACGAAATTGGAAGACGGATAGAAAGAAGGACGGCATAGGAAGACAGATAGAAAGAAGGATGAAATAGGAAGACAGATAGAAAGAAGGATGAAATAGGAAGACAGATAGAAAGAAGGAGAAAATAGGAAGACAGATAGAAAGAAGGACGAAATAGGAAGACGGATAGAAAGAAGGACGAAATAGGAAGACAGATAGAAAGAAGGACGAAATAGGAAGACAGATAGAAAGAAGGACGACATAGGAAGACGAATAGAAAAAAGGACGAAATAGGAAGACAGATAGAAAGAAGGACGAAATAGGAAGACAGATAGAAAGAAGGATGAAATAGGAAGAAACAGAAAGAAGGAGAAAATAGGAAGACAGATAGAAAGAAGGATGAAATAGGAAGACAGATAGAAAGAAGGACGAAACAGGAAGACAGATAGAAAGAAGGATGAAATAGGAAGACAGATAGAAAGAAGGACGAAATAGGAAGACAGATAGAAAGAAGGATGAAATAGGAAGACAGATAGAAAGAAGGACGAAATAGGAAGACACAGAAAGAAGGAGGAAATAGGAAGACACAGAAAGAAGGAGGAAATAGGAAGACACCGAAAGAAGGAGAAAATAGGAAGACACAGAAAGAAGGAGAAAATAGGAAGACACAGAAAGAAGGAGGAAATAGGAAGACAGACAGAAAGAAGGACGACATAGGAAGACAGATAGAAAGAAGGAGAAAATAGGAAGACAGAAAGAAGGAGAAAATAGGAAGACAGAAAGAAGGAGAAAATAGGAAGACACAGAAAGAAGGAGAAAATAGGAAGACTGATAGAAAGAAGGAGAAAATAGGAAGACAGATAGAAAAAAGGATGAAATAGGAAGACAGATAGAAAGAAGGATGAAACAGGAAGACAGATAGAAAGAAGGATGAAACAGGAAGACAGATAGAAAGAAGGAGAAAATAGGAAGACAGATAGAAAGAAGGATGAAATAGTCAGACAGATAGAAAGAGAGTGGGGTGGGGTTTGGAGAGGGACAGAGATGAAGAAAAGTTTGAACTAAAAAGCCGGCAAGGACAAAAATAGAACAGGAGAGTATTCATTTTCTTCTTTTTTTTTTTTATTCTTTCTTTTTTGTCACAGTCGATTTACCATACGAAACTCGGACTGCTCTTCCCTTTGAGAGCTCCGTCGCTGCAGTGCAGCGCCACCCAATGTTCTTTAAACAGATACTTTAGAAAGGCAAGAAGGTCAATCGGCCTTCAGAGGACCTGGGTAATCAACCTGTGTGACGTGTGTTAACTGTAATCAGCCTGCTGATAGCAGCACGGGATGATATTCGTGTAGATAGTAGCATGGTATGATATTCGTGTAGATAGCAGTATGGCATGATATTCGTGTAGATAGCAGCACGGGATGATATTCGTGTAGATAGCAGTATGGCATGATATTCGTGTAGATAGCAGCACGGGATGATATTGGTGTAGATAGCAGCACGGGATGATATTCGTGTAGATAGCAGCACGGGATGATATTGGTGTAGATAGCAGCACGGGATGATATTGGTGTAGATAGCAGCACGGGATGATATTCGTGTAGATAGCAGTATGGCATGATATTCGTGTAGATAGCAGCACGGGATGATATTCGTGTAGATAGCAGCATGGAATAATATTCGTGTAGATTGCAGCATGGGATGATATTCGTGTAGATAGCAGCTTGGGATGATATTCGTGTAGATAGCAA
>CM060312.1:88772984-88777984 GCA_030674185.1 Monoplex corrugatus
GCCGGGCAATGTCCTGCTCTTCACGATTTTCAACTGCCGTGAGATCTTTAGCGTGCGCAGCCAGAAGACACACGGGTCTGACTTGTTTTTCGTCCCCTTCCGAAGGACTAGACGTTCAATTCGATTTTCCAGTCTAATTAAGGAGAAAAGTTGCGGCCTCTACAAGGAGCAAACCCTGGAACCTCGAATTTAGTTACTGTCAGGCGAACGTCTGAACCATTCCTCCACTCTTCTCCCTATCTATCTTGACAATGCAGGATGTGGTGGCCAGGGTGCCTGGGTCAAAGGGTTAAACAAGGGTTAAAAAAGGGAAAATGGTGTAAGAGCAATAGGTCCGTTTTGCCGGCAGAGATACAATATGTTCCATGTGATGTGGAGTTTGCCAGTTGGAGTTTGTTCAAGAAGGATTCATCGCACTCAGACGATTCCACATGCGCTCCCCCTAAATCTGCCAACAATTATTTCTGGAAGACTTCCTGAACCGATTACACCTGTCAAGCCTACTTGAGATCTATGTTCCCTCACATTCCCTCCGCTCTGCCTCCGATCCTCTGACTTTTCGCTTTCCACGCACTAAGCTCAATACCTATGGTCCACGAGCCTTGTCTGTTTCTGGTCCTGTCTCAGTCCGTCAGCAACCTACTTTTGTCTCCTTCAAGTCCGCTCTCAAAACTCACCCTTTCTCCTTGGCATAAAATCCTGACCTCACTCAACCCCCACTGCAGCCTGTCTCCATTCGGTGTGGAATCACATTGTAATACATATTTGTAATAATATGTTCTCTATAATTTTCCATTGCTTTTCTTCTTTTTCCCCATCTAAAGCCATGTGTGTGTGTGTGTGTGTGTGTGTGTGTGTGTGTGTGTGTGTGTGTGTGTGTGTGTGTGTGTGTGTGTGTGTGTGCGTGTGTGTGTGTGCATGCGTGCGTATGTGTATGTTCAGCGCTTAGATTTGATTTCTATCAAGATTTTGCGCTATATAAATATTGTAATTATTATTATTATTATAACCTGCGCAAAACCCTATACTCTGGCAAGGTGTTGAACTGAAGAGAGGAAAGAGGGAAGACCCATGATACACTAAGCTGACACTACAGAATGACGGAAATACTAACATGGGCAGCAAACAGGCCAGTGTGTGAAGTGTCAGGTGACTGATCGCAAGTTAGGATTGCCGTCTTTATTTGTTTGTGTTACTCTGATTGCAGGTAAGATTATCCGTCTGCCATTTTGCCTATGTTGGTCATCATCATCATCATCATCATCATCACCATCATCATCATCATCATCATCATCATCATCATCATCATCATCATCATCATCAGGTGCCTTGCCGCATGGCATTGGCGATCATGGACTTCCATCTGTTTCTATCTCTTGTTGCCTCAAGCATCTCCTCCACCCTCCTTGTCCCCAGCCATCCTGCAAGTCCGTCTAGTATCTTCTCCCTGCGTCTACCTGGTGTTCTCTTTCCCTCCAGCTTTCCAGTTGTGACCAGGTGCTCCAATTCCCCTTTCCTCATAAAATGGCCAAAAATGTTGCCTGTCTTTTCCTAATCTTCCTTATGAATGATCTACTTGTGTCTGCCCCCATCAAGACTGTCTCGTTTGTTTTCTTTGCTGTCCATGGAACTCTCAACATCCTTCTTAGAAACCACATCTCGACTGCCTCAATCTTGTTCTGGCTTTGCTTGTTGACTGTCCACACCTCACAACCGTATAACGTTATTGGTTCTATGTAATATTAAAGAACTCTCTTCCTGATGTTAATTGATAGGCGTTTCTTGGTAAAATTGCTTTTCATCTTCTTGAATGTTGTTTTGGCTTGGCCGATTCTGCTGGCTATTTCTGATGTGTATCTGCCGTCTGGTGAAATGATCGTTCCCAGGTATTTGAACTTATCAACCTGTGTCAAAGTCGTGCCGTTTGCTGTTATTTTGCATGAGGGGATTTCATGTTTTTTACTGATCACCATGACTTCAGTCTTCCTGCTGTTTAGTTCCAACCCCTTACCTTGCAAGTAGGATAGCCATCTTTATTTGTCTGTATTACTCTGATTGTAGGTAAGATTATCCGACTGCCGTATCGCTTAGGTGGGTGTGGACGTTAAACTCCAAACAACAACAACAACAACAACAACAACAACAACAACAAGAGACCAGTAACAAATACTGCGGGCTAGGACTGAACTCAAGATATCAGATCCTGTGTCCAAGGCTCTATCGAAAGAACCTACCCACCCGGCATTGTGATGTGGGTCTGTGTGAATTCAATCCTGGCTGCCTGAACCCGAGTCATTTCCTGAGCACAGAACATTATAAACGAACTGTGAGGAATACGCTACCAATGCAGAATGGCTTTCATTCGTCAGCAGGATAATAAGGTTCTGATGGTCAAATTGCTTTTCGGAAGTTGTATGTGCGTGCGTGCGTGAGTGTTTGTGTGTGAGTGAGAGTGTGTGTGTATGTGTGCGTGTGCATGTGTGTGTGTGTGTGTGTGTGTGTGTGTTGTGTGTGTGTGTGTGTTGTGTGTATGTGAGAGAGAGAGAGAGAGAGAGAGATCGATAGAGAGAGAGAGACAGAGACAGAGAGACAGACAGACGGACGGACGGATAGAGACAGACAGACAGACAGACAGAGCAAGACAGAGACAGACAGACAGAGAAAGACAGACAGAGAGAGAAAGAGAAAGAGAGAGACAGACAGAGATAGAGTGAGAGAGAGAGACAGAGAAAGAGAGAGAGAAAGAGAGATAGACAGAGAAACAGACAGACAGAGAGAAAGAGAGAGAAAGAGAAAGAGAGAAAGAGAGGGAGACAGAGAGAGAAACAGAGAGACAGACAGACAGAGAAAGAGAGAGAGAGAGAGAGAGAGAGAGAGAGAGAGAGAGAAAGAGACTGAAGGGTGAGACAGAGACAGAGAGAGACAGAGAGAAACAGAGACAGAGAGAGAGAGAAAGGGAGGGAGGCAGAGACAGACAGACAGAGAAAGACAGAGAGAGAAAGAGAGAGAGACAGAGAGAGTGACAGACAGACAGAGAGAAAGAGAGAAAGAGAGAGAAAGAAAGAGAGAAAGAGACAGACAGACAGAGAGACAGAGAGAGAGACTGAAGGGGAGACAGAAACAGAGAGAGAGAGAGAGAGAGAGAGAATGACAGACAGACAGAGAGAAAGAGAGAGAGAAAGGAGGAGCAAGACAGACAGAGAAAGACAGAGAGAGAAAGAGAGGAGAAGACAGAGAGAGAGAGAAGAGAGAGAGAAAGAGAAGAGAGAGAGAAAGAGAGAGAGAGAAGAGAAGAAACAGAGAGAGAGAACAGAGAGAGAGACAGAGAGAGAGAGAGAGAGAGAAGGGGGGGGGGGTATCGATTGTTTCAGTTATTGATCTTCATTCAGCGATCGTTTGAAAGATGTCTGAACAAGACCAAGATCATGATCATGAATCTACTTCTCATTGTGGTGCAGACACCGCTGTTGTGTGTTGTGTTGTGTTTTGTTGTATAGCATTGTATTGTATTGTACTGTATTGTACTGTATTGTATTGTATTGTGTTGTTTTGTGTTGTGTTGTGTTGTATTGTACTGTATGTATTGTGTTGTGTTGTTTGCGTTGTGTTGCGTGTGTGTGTGTGTGTGTGTGTGTGTGTGTGTGTGTGTGTGTGTGTGTGTGTGTGTGTGTGTGTGTGTGTGTGTGTGTTGTGTGTGTGTGTTAGGAAGGAAGGGAAGGGGAGAGGGAGAGAGCGAGCGAGCGAGAAAGAGAGACAGAGAGAAAAGAGATCGAGAGAAAAGATGGAGGGAGAGTGGGAGAGAAAGAGAGAAGAGGGGAGAGAGAGAGGGATAGAGAGAGAAGAGGGAGAGAAAAAGGAGAGAGAGAAAGGTGAGAGAGAGAGAGAGAGAGAGAGGGATAGAGAGAAAGATAGAGAGAGAGAAGAGGGAGAGAGAGAGAGAGAAAAGAGAGAGAAGAGGGAGAGAGAGAGAGAAAGAGAAGAGAGAGAGAAAGGAGAGAGAGAGAGAAAGAGAGAGAGAGAGAGAAAGGGACACAGAGAGAGAGAGAGAGAGAGAGACACACACACACACACACAGAGACACGGACACAGACACAGACACAGACACAGAGAGAAGAATTGAAAGCTAATCTTTGTTCCATGACAAAATCAGTGATGCATTGAATTCCAAATGGAAATTCGATCCACAGCATTGAAATATTCAATGTTTGGTTTTATTGGCTTTTGTGCGTTTGCATTCAGGTTAGTAGATGGACGGGCGACAGCCTGGAGCTGAAAGTGATTTGCAATGGACTGGCTCTGCTGATAGGACTGTGCAATCAAATTCCCTCGTCTTCAGTTCAATTTTAGCTTGACAACTTTTCGTATGTTCGTGGGATGCAAATTTCATATTCATATTAATATTTATTTCTTTTGTCACAATGGACTTACCATATGAAACTCGGGTTCCTCTCAACTTTGAGAGTGCATCGACGTGGTGCAGTGCCTCCCAATTTCTTTATTAACCGAGACTTCAGAAAGGCAAGAAGGCTAATAGGCTTTCAAGGGGAGGGACCTTGAAAATCAAGCTACAGTATCTCGCCGATGTTTTATACCAGCGCAGCCAGGCGAATTTCCTGCTCTTCACGATTTTCAACTGCCGTGGGATCTTAAGCGTGTGCAGGCCGGAAGACACACAGATCCGACGCGTTCTTCGTCCTCTTCCAAAGGACTAGACTTTCATTTTGATTTTCCGGTCAACCTGAGGAGAAAAGTCGAGGCCTCAACGGGAAATGAACCCTGGAATCTCGAGTTTAGTTATTGGCAGACGAACGTCTAACCATGCTGCCACTCTTCTCCCACGTGAAGTCGAATATATCAGCGGATGTTACGTGCATGGCTTTTTATATTTCTTTCATTTTACACTCGTCATTTCGGTAGGCACGTTCCGTGTTGTGGAAGAGTGTGTGCATATTTGAGGGGGGGGGGGGGGTTCCTTAAGCCACCAAACACTGACATGACTT
>CM060312.1:88782984-88790484 GCA_030674185.1 Monoplex corrugatus
TATGAAAAGTTGACAAAAACTAATTGATCAAAAAATGTTCTCCCGAAAATGAAAAAATATAGTACATACTGTGACATTTATAACTACACATATATTCATGTTAGGAATTTGATGTTTAGTGAGGAAACACATCTGTATAGTATGTATGGCATGTAGTAAAATCTTAGCTCGCTCTACTATCATTATTTTCTGTACAATCATCACACTAATTTTTAGAATGATTTTGATAAACAAATTATAATACAACTTTTGATAAAAATGTTTCTTTCAAGCAGAACTGCAAGATTTTACTATCGGCTATAGGTACCTGTCCCTGCTACATGTGTGTCAAATATCAAGGAAATCGGATGAAAACTTTTGAACATATTATGTCTGATGTATACAATCTCGCGAAAAATAGCAAACTTTCGCGGACTAAAAAATAAACTCAATTTCCTACCTTGTGATGTCTTAATGTCCTCCAGCAAGGTAAGGATGGCCTTCTTTTTCTGTTTTCCTTTCATTCTGTGCCATGGCTCTTTGTCGTCTTGCTCGACGCTGTTTCTTGGTTGCTGCTTGAGCCTGACGGATGGCATTTGCAATCCGCAGAGCGCCTTTGTTTTCACAAAATTCCGCACAGAATTTACCAGGTGTGATTTGCAGTTTGTGTAGGATGGCCCTAAAATTACTGGCTCCATCATTATAAACACAGACAGCCAAGGCCACAGCTATTGTCACAGTCCCAAGACCATGATTTTTGGATTTGGGACAAAATTTCCATATCAAATTGTTCAGCGATTCGTTTGCATTTTGTGTATAGCCTTGCAAACATTTTCTCAGAAGCTCAGTCCTGCACAGGTCTTTGTATATAGGTTTTATTGCCTCCATCACTTCTGTTGGCATAGTTTCGTGTTTGAAAGCATTCAAAGTCCCATCCCTTTGAGTCTGCTTGTACTTACACCATTCTATATCACAGACATGGTGGGTTGGGCTCTCATCAGTCGACGAGTAATGGAAGTATATGGCCCAAACTGTCTCACGCATTTTCACAAGGTTGTTGCTGTTTCCCCGAATAGCATTTCCATAATATACCTGCATTTTGTCTATCATTTTATCTGTAAGTCTGCCCTTCCCACCCAGAGTTTTACCATCAGCTAATTTTCCCTTGCATGTCTTCTTTAGATTTCTCAGGCGTGTTCCCATTCTCTTTTGGACGCGGTCTACACACTCAAGTTTCTCAATGAGGATGTCATCATATGGTTTTGCTGCACATACTTTCTTGAAGCTGTTTGCATCCCCATCACCAATGAAATTTGTATATCCGAGTTTATACTGTTGTACTGACCGAGAGAAAATTTGAACAGCCCCGGCTGATTCCATTGATCCTGAAGATCCATCGTGTGTTTTGGTACATACTGCCGGATGCTCGTTATTCCATTTTCTAAATTCATCTGTATCATGGTTTTGTTTTTTTCCAATAATCACATGGTTTACATTTACTGCTGCTACACTGGGTATCAATAACTTTCCCACTATGCATACCAATAACATTTGTTACCCCTACAGTAGAGGTATGACCCCTGGTCATCCAGGTGCCATCACTGTATATATCTGTGTTACTATTTTCATCATCTTCTCTTGTTTCAGCATTTTTAAATTCAGATGTAGCAGCTTGCTTCATACTTACAGTCTGCACATCAACAGCTGCCTTTTCAATAGTATCATTTATTATTCCAAAACTACTATTATGAACTGGTGGGGGCAAATCCATTACGCCACAGAAAGTCCTCAGTTCTGCAAGGTCTCCACCAATACATCTCATAGCAAATGTCACACGTCTATTCACAACATTGACTGTAGAATTACCAACAGATATTTGAGGACAAGATGGAAATGCTCTCTGGTAATTACAATGTTTATTTTCACAATAAAACATAAACTGACTTGCTAAACCCTTTCTGCTCAACACAACTAACTTTACATGCCCACGACAAGAAGCACACACTACTTGTGACATGACATTCTGATTGAAAAGTTCAATATCAATTAATCTATAACCTACTAGTGTTTTCCAGATCAAAATTAACACTCTCTTCTTTTTCTAACTCAGAATCAGAATTATCTTCTTCACTATCAACCATTATTTTGTACAAATCCTGAATTTTTACCTCTGATCTGGAAATGGGCGTGGCACTTTCACTTTTGGAACATTTTGGTGGCGAGAATTGTTCATCTTCACTCACTGACACATTTTTACAGTGAAAGGATTCATCTCGACTGACGCTTTCTTCACAAACTTGCTTTGCCTTTGTATGCTTGTTTCCATGAAAAGAACGTTTTCTCGTTCTACCACGACTGTACGTTTTGTCTGAAGGCGTGATGATTCAGAAAACTCAAAATAACAACAATGAAAATGAACATTTTCACCAAACATTGAACAACCACATGCTTTTTACGCGCCATCGTTCTTCAGCAGAAGTAAACAAATACGTTTCGAGGCTATATACACGGCGGGTGTGTATATTTAGCGAAAGCAGAAGTTAATATGAACCAATTTTAGTTTTATCCATTTTGGGTGAATTTGGGGGAGAAAAATGTCTTCACCCTACTTCAGTTGCGACCTTATAACTCCAAAACTACTTATTCTTTTTAAAAATGTAAACTGTGCATGAAAGTAGAATGATTATACTTCAAATATAAAGTAGTGTCATATCATGTTTCCAAAAAACGATTTTGGGTTAAAATTTGGATAGGTCTGCCCCCTTAACATAAATGATCTGCACAGGCTCAAGGAGTTTGCCAGATACATAGAGTAAGACAGAAGACGAGAGAGAGAGAGAGAGAGAGAGAGACAGAGAGGCATAGAGAGAGAGGGGACACACACATACACACACACACACACACACACACACACACACACACACACACACACACACACACACACACACAGAGGTACATGTAGACATACAGATTATCAGATTGTCATGAAACTCAAATTCAATAGTCTACAGAAGAGAAAATGCGAGATTGCATATGTTTGTGTGTTAATACGTATCAACGTACGTGCCCGTACACTCAAGCGCACGTGTGTGTGCGTGTGCATGTCTGTCTATCGCTCTGTCTATATGTTTGTGTAAGATTGTACATGTACACGGTCTCCAGGGGTAACGTTCTGCTGTTTTTTTAAGACAATGGCACCTCACTTTCAAACTATGCACTGGCGTCATGTCATCAAGCAACAACTGTCTTTGCACAGATGAAGCTAAGAAAACGTAAAAAACGACGATGCTTGGAAATTATGAGGTAGTGGGAAGTGCCTGTTCTGATCAAACCTATCAAGGACACTGCCAACTAAGTCCTCTCAAACCACATGTATCCTGTAGCAAGAGTTCAAAGTAGCAGTTGACCAGGATATAAGGGGGCTGCAAAAGTAGGTATACAGTAAGTATCACATCATTGTTATAATGCTTAATTCCGCTCTCGATTAGAGGAGTGTGTGAATACCAACAGCAAGCAGTTTGAGTATCTGAGGGATTAAGGCTGTGCTTGTTATTACATGTATATGTAATATTCATTTGTTTGTATAATAAATGCAATGAGTATTGTATGTGTTTTCTTTTTTCATAACTGTATACCTACTTTTGCACCCCCCTGTATGTTCAATTGACATTTTAAAATGATGTATCTCCTTCGAAACGAACCAGTTTGTTAAGTGGAAACAAGTTTTACACAGCGTTCATAGTAATCAAACTTCACAGGGCCTCAGCATATCACACCCCAGTGTACAACAAACTGCGTGTACAAGTTCTGAAAGTTTGAGAAAGTTTTGACAACGATTTCTATGGAAAAGGCTAAAAAAACTTAGTGCTTACCTTAAATTGCAATGTTCTCAAAATGGCCATTTCTTTACTTCTTCGGTTTAAATAGCTATAACTCGTGCACTATCGCTGTTAGAGATTTGATTTAAACACCACTGGAAAGACCATTTCTCATACGTTCCAATCACGTAATATCTCTATCTCCCCGATAATGATTTTTGGCCCTCTTTCATGACAACAAGTCGTTTTATGAATGTAATTATAATAATACGTGCACATCAACCGGTTGCTTGAAATGTACAAAAGACAAAATATTAGATAGATGGGGAGAGTACATTAAAGACGTTTTGACGATGACAGAAACGAAGAACACATCATAAGAAAGAACACAGAAGGACCACCAACAATGAAAGAGGAAGTTAGAGCAGCGTTGAAAAGGATGAACCCGGAAAAACCCAGGATCAGACAATATCACTACAGTAATGATTAAGGCTCTAATTGAATTTGGTTTTGAAACATTAAGTCCTCCTAAATGAAATTTATGATACCGGAAAAATCCCTAAAGATGTATCAAAATCAAATTTTATCGCTCTTCCAAAGAAAGCAGGAGCTATAGAAAGCGAAGTCCATCGTACAATCAGCTTGATGAGTCATGGAACAAATTCTATTAAGAATAATTATGAGGACAAGGAACAGAATCAAAAGAAATAGCAGAAGAACAATGTGGATTTGTCGAAGGGAAAGGAACTCTTAATGCCATATACATCCTAAGAACTGTCACAGAAAGATTAATTCAGTTGAACAAAGATTTATGTTATTTATGTTTATGTTTTGTTGATTATACCAAGGCTTTTGAACGGGTACGACACGAAAAAATGATCAATGAACTAGACTTATTGTTTATGGAAAGGATCTAAGGATAAGGAATACATGTATGCATTGGGAACAAACAGCAGCAACGAAAATATAAAATGATATAAGGTCTTTTTAACATATCAAGAAGGGGGGGGGGGGGAGGGGGCGTAGACAGGGATGTGTTCTATCACCAAATCTGATTTCACTTTACAGCGAAACTATCATGATAAACCTGGAAGAATGTCCCGGGATAAAGGTTGGAGGACATATGATGCAGTGATGATTTTTGTCCCAACGTGTATTGACTGCACAATGAAATGATAGACAATCTGTGGAGGACAAATGGTAAACAATCTTCGTTATGCAGATGACACTGTTTTAATTGCAGAAAATAAAAAAAAGATCTACAAAATCTTGGAACATCTGTACAGAGAACAAGCGGTATCGGAAGCAGGACAGAGAGGTCGGGTAGGGGTGTACACTCAGAGATGGTCACAAAGATAAGTAGATACAACACCACTAATACACTCGTAGCATGATGTTTTGATTTTGCATGAAATTCTCTGAGAAACAGGCAGCCAGAGGAGAAAGTGAAGTAGGGGAGTGATCATACCTCTTGTTACACAGGGCAAGACGAATCACAGCATTCAGAATACGCTGGAGGCATGATACGACAAACAAACAAAAAACAAACAAACAAACGATCAGGTAAGCCAGAGATCAAAGAGTTACAACAATCGATACCATCATCATCATCATCATGTGCCCTGCCGCATGGCGTTGGCGATCATGGTCTTCCATATGTATCTATCTCTTGTTGCCGCAAGCACATCTTCCATCCTTTCTGTCCTTAGCCGCCCCGCACGTCCGTCCATTATTTTCTCCCATGGTCTACCTGGCGCTCTCTTTTCCTCCAGCTTTCTTGTTGTGACCAGGTGCTCTCATTCCCTTTCCTAATAAAATGGCCTATTAATGTTGCCTGTCTTTTCCTATTCTGCCTTATAAATGGTGTTCTTGTGTCTGCCTCCATCAAGATTGGCTCGTTTGTTTTCTTTGCTGTCCATAGAACTCTTAACATTCTTCTTAGAAACCACATCTCGACTGCCTCAATCTTGTTCTGGCTTTGCTTGTTGATTGTCCACGCCTCACAACCGTACAACAGTATCAGTTCTATACAACATTCAAGAACTCTCTTCCTGATGTAAATTGATAGGCATTTATTGGAAAGAATGCTTTTCATCTTCTTGAATGTTGTTTTGGCTCGGCCGATTCTGCTGGCTATTTCTGATGTGCATCTGCAGTCTGGTGAAATGACCGTTCCCAGATATTTAAACTTACCAACCTGTCTTATCAATCGATACCAGACAAGATAAAAGAAGTCAATTCAGATGCTGATAAAGTCGACGGATAACGGCGAAAAGAAGCGAAACGTCGTAGATGATAGTAACAGGACTGACATACACTACACACACAAACACACACAGATAGAAACACACACATGCACACATATGCACACACACACACACACACACACACACACACACAAGTGTGCCTACATACACACACATACATACCCATGCACACACATACCCCCTCACACACACTACATACACATACACACACACAGATAGAAACACACACACGCAGAGAGAGAGAGACACACACAAGCACCGCGTGCCTGTTACAAACACATATGGCATGGGATTTACAAATCAGACAAAATCTGGGAGTTATTAAAGACTCATTCCAAAACGAACGAAAGAAGAAAAAAAAAAAGAAAGAAGACAAAAGGAAAGAAAAAACAAAGGAAAGAAACACACACACACACACACACACACACACGCACACACACACACACACACACACACACACACACACACACACACACACACACAACAACAACAACAACAACAACAACACACACACACTGTGTACTGTATACCGTGGTGGGTGCAGTTTGAATAGAGGCGTTGGCAATGATCGATAGAGTATGGTAAGATCAAGGGGAAACAGGTGTTTGTGGATGATGGTATAGTCACTGATTGATTTCCTTAGGCAGCTGTCCTTGGCTGTCTATGCTGTCCACTGATTGATTTCCTTAGGCAGCTGTCCTTGGCTGTCTATGCTGTCCACTGATTGATTTCCTGAGGCAGCTGTCCTTGGCTGTCTATGCTGTCCACTGTCACCCATACCTTGAAGACCTGTGTCATTGTGTGTGTGTGTGTGTGTGTGTGTGTGTTGTGTGTTGTGGTGTGTGTGTGTGTTTTATGTGTGTGTGTGTTTGTGTGTGGTTTGTGTGTGTATGTTGTGTGTGTGTTGTGTGTGTGTGTTATGTGTGTGTGTGTTTTTGTTGTGTGTGTGTTTGTGTGTGTTGTGTGTGTGTGTGTGTTTGTGTGTGTGTATTGTGTGTGTGTTGTGTGTGTTGTGTGTGTTGTGTTGTGTGTGTGTGTTGTGTTGTGTGTGTGGTGTGTGTATGTTTGTGTGTGTGGTGTGTTATGTTGTGATGTGTGTGTTTGTTGTGTGGTTGTGTTGTGTATGTGTAGTGTTGTGTGTGTGTGGTGACGTGGTGTTTGTGTCTGTGCGGTTTATGTATGTGTGTGTGAGTGTGTGTCTGAGAGAAAGAGGGAGAGAGAGAGAGAGAGAGAGAGAGAGAGAGACAAAGAGAGAGAAAGAGAGATAGAGACAGAGACAGAGAGGGATATATATATATATATATACACGTATATATATATATATATACACGTATATATATATATATATATATATATATATATATATATATATATAGAGAGAGAGAGAGAGAGAGAGAGAGAGACAGAAAGAGAGAGAGAGAGACAGAAAGAGAGAG
>CM060312.1:88795484-88817984 GCA_030674185.1 Monoplex corrugatus
GATAGTAGCAAGATCTGGCAGTTTGAGAAACAAAGTTGTTCATGGAGAGGGTAGAGTCAATGCAGACACCAAGGTTTTTAGCTGAATCAGAAATTGGGACTGATGTGTTACATAATGGGAGAGAAAGAGGAGGCAGCTGAGAAAGTTTCTGAGGGTGCCAATGAGGATAGCTTCTGTCTTGTCGTCATTAAGCTGAAGTTTGTTGAACGTCATCCAGTTCTTAATGTCCGAGTAACACTCAGTGGTGCGAGTCAACAGGCGCTGTATATTATCAGGTGAGTCACTGTCTTGAAGTTGGGTGTCATCAGCATAGAAGTGGTGTTTTATAGAGTGGGAGTTGATGATGGTGGACAGGGGGGGGAGGTGTAAAGAGTGAAAAGAACAGGGCCAAGGACAGATCCTTGTGGAACACCACAGGTCAGGTATGCAGGTTGAGAGTAAGTGCCATTGATGAGAACAGTTTGTTTTCTGTTTGATAAATACGAAGTGAAAAAGGAGAGAGCAATGTCAGAGATGCCAAAAGTATGATGAAGTCTAGAAAGGAGAATATCATGGTCAATGGTATCGAAGGCTGCAGACAGATCAAGGAGTGTGAGGAGAGAGACTTTGCCAGTATCAGTTGCAAGGAGGAGATTGTTGAGAATGTGTAGTAGGGCAGTTTCAGTGCTATGGCACTGGCGGTAGGCTGACTGGAAAGGATTGAGGAGATTGTTGGCAGACAGGTGAGAGTTCAGCTGGTTGAGGACGACTTTTTCAAGGAGTTTTGACAAGAAAGAGAGATTAGAGATAGGCCGGTAATTTTTCAGTTCATTGTGTTTCTTGAGGAGAGGGTGAACAATAGCAGACTTGAAAGAATCTGGGACAGTTCCAGTTTGAAGAGAAGTGTTGATGATGTCAGTGATGAATGGGAGGAGAGTAGGGAGACAGTCGGAGTAGAGAGAACCTGGAAGAGGATCCAGTTCGCAGGTTTTGAACGACATGGATCTGATTGTGTTGAAAATTTCTTCTTGTGAGACTGGGGTAAAAGTAGTAAGAGGTGTGCCAGAGAAGGAAGGGTCAGGTGGGCATGGTTGACAGGGTGTCCTGTCAAGCCTGTCACGAAGAGTTTGTATTTTGGTGGTGAAATACTTGGAGAATACAGATGGGAGTTCTTCATTTGTATGTTTTGTTGGGAGAGGTAAATCTTTTCGTGTGCCAAGGAGATGATTCATGGTTGTAAAGAGTTCTTTTGAAGAAGGATTTTGGTTTGGAAATAGCTTGTTTTTGCTGATGCAATGAGGGTGGATACTTTTGTTTTAGAGGCTTGGAAAAGTTGCCTGTGTACAGTGAGTTTGGATTTGCACCAACGGCGCTCTGCTCTGCGGCGGGCACGTTTTGCACAGGCAATCTCAGGAGTGAGCCAGGGGTTAGGGGGGCGGTCAGGTAAAAGACGGGTTGTGGCTGGAGCATGAGTGTCCAGAAGATGGTGGAGAGTAGTATAGAATTCATCGGCAAGGTTATGTGACTTTTCAGAAAGGAGACGGGAGGCATCAGATGAAAATGTGGAGAGGTCGATAGATTTGAGATTGCGTCGAGTCACTGTGCGCATGGTACGGGAAGGAGGAGAAATGTCGAGAGAACAGAGAATTGCAGAGTGGTCAGATGGAAGGGCTGAAGTTAGACGGGTAGAAAGAACTAAGCAGTTGTCAGCAGCTGAATTGTGGTGATCACGAGAAATGATCCAGTCAAGAATGTGACCTTTTTTATGGGTTGGTTCAGAAATATGTTGTGTCATATTGTGATTGGACAGAGAGTTGATGATATGTCTTGTGTCATAACGGTGAGTGTTGTCGTAGTGGACATTGATGTCACCTAGAATGATGAGATTTCCAGGTAAGAGGCAGTAGTAATCAATTAGTTGGTCAAAGTCAGAGAGAAACATGGATGTGGTGAGCTTGTTGGCAGAGCTAGGTGAAGGTCGATAGACACAGGAGAAGGTGATGGGGTGAGGGGTGGATTGGAAGGATACTTCAACGTGCTCAAAAGAAGGATGGGAGAAAGGCAGAGACTGCGAGAATGATAGGCGGGAATGGAGTGAGTCGTTGTAGAGGATGGCGATACCACCACCTCGGGATGGGCGATGGAAAGAAGCAAGCCTATATCCACTCGGAGTGAGATTCGCATGTATGGGTTCGTGACCAAGGGGGTTAAGCCAAGTTTCGGTGATAAATACAATGTCAATATGCTCATCTGTGGTGAAGTCAGCAATGACATCGGCTTTACCGTCTTTGCAAACTGACTGAGCATTAAACAGACATAATTTCAATTTATCACAGTCACATGGCGGTGGCAGAGGTGGAGATGAAGGCGGTACCGACGAGACAGAAGATGAAGGCAGCACCAGCGGGACAGAAGATGAAGGCAGTACTGACGGGACAGAAGATGAAGGCAGCACCAGCAGGACAGAAGATGAAGGCGGCATCGACGAGACAGAAGATGAAGGCGGCACCAGCGGGATAGAAGATGAAGACGACACCAGCAGGACTGAAGATGAAGGCGGCATCGACGAGACAGAAGATGAAGGCGGCATCGACGAGACAGAAGATGAAGGTGGCACCAGCGGGAGAGAAAGTGAAGGCGGCACTATCAGGACAGAAGGTGAAGGTGAAGATGACAGAGGAGAAGGCGAGGTCTGCAGCAGCAAGGTCGAGGGCAGGGGTAGTGGAGGGGAGACTGGTTCAGCTGGAGGCAGGTTGTGTCAGAGACGGTGGAGACGTCCAGCACGACAGGATCGCGCAGTGCGGGGCTTACAACACAGCCCCAACTCGCGTATGCGTAGGTAACCGTCTCCATCGAGATAGCACTTGCTGTGTTTAAGAAGTGACAGTCCAATTTTTCTAATGCGGGACGCGTCCATTGTTGCAAGCCAGTCGGAAAAGGAAGATATTTGTAGGTTGGTGTGTGGGTTGGTCAGTTCACGATACACTTGATTCAGAGAGACAAGAAGAAAATTCAGTGCAGTCTATGCATACGGCAAACTTACAAGCAACAGGAGAATTGTTCATGCACAAACGACAGTCGACTAAGGTTTAGGAGCTGTACTGTTGGGGCCAACACAATAGGCCAAAAATGTAAACACAGTTCACAGATAAAATGTCAGACCCGTGCGGCTGAACCAAAATGATGAAAAGTAGGTATCTAAAACTCCAAAGTCAGAGTATCTGGTAAAACAATCAAAATTCCGAAAAAGTATCCACATCACCACACATCGAGATTCAAAAGGAACAAACTGATATAAAATTCAATGCATAAAATCAAATAGAACCTCGATAAAATCACTGTAAAAACACCACACACACTTTTTGCTGCCTGCTGGCGCGATATCAACTCCTATTTTCCTAAGAAAAAGTACGTGAGACTTTATTGAACACATACAGGTGAATGGACCATCAAGGCAGAAAATGATAGGAAGAAACGACAGCAAGCAGAGGAAAAGGCAGAAACAAAGAGTAACACAAAAGAAGAAATTTCTGGCACAGAATTTCCAGAAAGTGGGGATACTACATATACTGAAAGAGCCCCCGGCGTCCCCACAGGGGTTATTTAGTGATTGATTAGACGAATAGTTGGTTGTTTGTCTATTTTTTCGTTTGTTTAATGATCGATATGCTGAATAATTGGCTGGCTTTTTAATTTGTTTGTTGGTTGTTTGGCCGCTTTTCTTCACAGCGGAATGATAAAAATGGGTATCATGGCGGGCATGTAAATTGGGATAAAAGTCTTCTCTCCATTTCTCTGTCTACGGGTAGATCACTCGTCTACCACGTGAATGACCTGTGTTCAGTTCTAGGTGGACAGACTTTTTCAGCGGGCCGGCTGGCTTGTAACACATCTGTGGACTGAAGATCTGATGGCTTGAGTTCAATCCCAGCCTGCAGGTTTCAGTTTCAGTTTCTCAAGACAACGTCTCCGTGCTCGGAACGAATTCCATACGCACTAACGTCACAGGTGTCATGCATATAGTGATGATGGCAAAAGCCTTAAACCCGCACATAAACCTTTGAGCTGGCCAGGTCCTGAGGCCCTACCTAGCCTATGTCTTATCTAGTCTGTATTTTATACTGGTATTGTATCAGCCTATCATTGGAATAGTCTTGGTTACATGTAACTGACATGTGTCAGTCTCCAGTCATTTGATGGTGTCGGTGTTTCGTGGATCTTGTTGCCCTCCTGTTCAATTCAACACCTTAGCAGAGTATATAGTTTTGCGCAGGATTAAGGCGTCTGACAGAGATGGTAGATTGGTTGGAGTGCGTATAAAATCAGATGGAGTGTGTGCAGAATTGTTGGAAAGTAGTGTAGTGGTTAGCTCAACGGACTACTGTCTGGAAGGCTGAGGTTCGAATCCCCATCAGTCCCTTAAAATATCATTGTCGGATTTTTCGGCTTCAACCAGCTCTCACCCAGAGTTGAGCATGCTATTGGCTCATCGGGAAGACTGGGACCACACAGTCGAATCTCATCCACTTCAGGATACGCTGTTCGGTGTGTTGTTCAAATCTTCTGACCAACACTGCAAGTGTCAGTATTTTTCAGGCCTGGTTGACACCAGGATATATTATGATAGTAAGCGTTGAATACAGCCCTCTAACGCAGTCTTAATTGTGGATGGAAATCCATGGCATAATGATTATCATCCTCATCGTCATCATCATCGTCATCGCATTGTAAAAACTTGGCCAGCTTCTGTGGCCATTGACATGGCGTGGGAACTGGGACAAATAATAAAAAATAGATAAATAAACGAATAAATAAATAAATTAATTAATAATAAATAAATAAATAAAATAAAAGAAATTACGTGGCCATTACGGTGGCGCAGAATGAGAGAAAGAAAAAAAAAAGAAAAAGAGAAAAAACAAACAAACAAAAAAATGATACAATTTCAAACTCACTTCCTCCCTCCCCTTCTCACTTTGTCTGTCTGTCTGGTCTGCTGCCTGTCTCTGTCTATGTTTCTATCTCCCCCTCACTCACTCAATCACTCACTCACTCCTCTCTCTCTCTCTTCTGTGGATAAAATTGCCCGCTGTTTAGGTGACAGTGGTTCGGTGGACGAGTCAGGACAAAGCTGATGGCAGAAAACGTGAAGTGGCAAACTGCAAGGTGTTTAGTTTCCCTTCGTAAAGTCACTGTGAAGCAATAAATGTGTCCCCATAAATATATCTAAATACATTAAGGGTAACAGATGGTGCGGGGCATACATATATACATTTCCTTTTCTCTCCGTCTCTTGCTCTTTCTGTGTTGTGTGTGTATGTGTGTGTGTGTGTGTGTGTGTGTGTTGTGTGTGTGTGTGTGTGTGTGTGTGTGTGTTGTGTGTGTTGGGGTTGTGTGTGTGTGTGTGTGGTTGTGTGTTGTGTGTTGTGTGTGTGTGTGTGTGTGTGTGTGCGTGTGTGTGTTGTGTGTGTGTGTGTGTGTGATTGTGTGTGTGTGTGTGTGTGTGTGTGGGCGTTGCGATGCTGTGTGTGTGTGTGTGTGTGTGTGTGTGTTGTGTGTGTGTTGGTTGTGTGTGTACTGTGTGTGTGTGTGAGCGCCTTGCAAGCATGCCTCTGTTGTGTGTGTGTGTGTGATCGTGTGTGCTGCCTGTGTGTGTGTGTGTGTTTGTTTGTGTCTGTGCGTGAATACGTGCGTGGTGTGTGTATGTGTGTGTGTTGTGTTTCTCCCCCACTCCTCTTCCCTCTCTTTTTACTCTTATTCTCCCTTACTCTTGCTGGTTATGTTTTCTCTGATGCAATTCGTGTATATATTAAAATGATAAATCTCTTTTCAGTATGCATGTCAAATGGCATTGTAAACCCTGCGCACGTGTAAATTGTTAGTGCCTTTACATTGTGCATAATTATGTTCTTTATTACCCGAGGGCTGAATATAAAAATAGCTACAAATGTGCTTTTTTTTCTTTTTCGTCGATAAAAAATTATTTCGCTCGTTCATGCGTTTGTTCTTTCTCTTCCCGTCTCCTCTCTTTCTTTCTCTCTCTGTCTCTCGCTCTCTGTCTGTTTCTTTGCCTCTGTCTCTCCGTCTGTCTGTGTCTGTCTGTCTCTCCCTCTTTCTGTCTCTCCTTCTCTCTATTCTCATGTTTCTCTCTCTCCTCTCTTTTCCTCTGTCAGTGTCCTTCGCTCCACGCCTGCTTCCCTCTCTTCTCCCCTCGTCACCCCGTCTTGCTCTCTTGACCACGTCTCTCTCTCCCCCCTCTCCCTCTCTCTCTTTCTCCTCCCCCTCCTCCTCTCTCTGCATTTTCTGCCCCTCACGCACATAGTGACAATTTTTGACGAAATCACCAACATGTCCCATAGACTGAATTGCTCTTAAGGCACGGGAACGTGATCTGGGGGGGGGGGGGGGGTAACTGGTGAACATTGTGAGTTGTGCAGGTTTAAGAGCATATCCGTCCAGAAAAAAAAGTAATTCATTATCAAACAACAAAACAATTTAACAAACAAAACCAACAGAAAACCATACCCCCCTCCCCTCCCAGGTATCTCCATCCCCTCCCCTCCCAGGTATCTCCATTCAAATAATGAATAGAGGGAGGTCATTCCCACAACATCAAACATTCATCCCCTTGTCTCAGCTGTTCACTGAACCCGCACAAGTGCTGCCATCCAGTGACGTCACATTACGTCACTCAGGGCCCGTGTCGCTTCCTGTCGGCCATTATTAATACAGGTCTGACACGAACTGGGGATTGTGCGCGTGCTGTCACTGTTACCATGACAACTAATATCAAAGGTCATCACCCGGAACTGGTATATATCTCTATCTGAGGGTTGTGTTCCATCTTACGGTTGTGTTGTGTGACCTGCATGTGATCCGCGATGAAAATGTGGACTTTTAATTCCAGAAAGAATAACCATACTGTGACAGTTCCATCTGCGCTCTACCCAGACCTGCCAGTGATTATCAGGCAGATTCCTTGAAACTATACGAACCTGTACATGCCAACAAAGTTTTGAAACGAGAGTGGAGTAATGATGTTGATGAGGAGAAGGGGGAGAGGAGAGGTGGTTACCCATCTAAGTGTTACCGAGCTGACAAGCAGTTACCCCTCTGACAGACATTTATTCACTTAACAGGTAGTTACCCATCTAAACAGACAGTTACCCATCTAACTGACAGTTATCCATCTAAACAATTTCCCATCTAACTGACAGTTACCCATCTAACAGGTACTTATCCATCTAACAGGTAGATACCCACCTAACAGGTAGTTACCCACCTAACAGGTAGTTACCCACCTAACAGACAGTTACCCATCTAACAGACAGTTACCCATCTAACAGGTAGTTACCCATCTAACATGTACTTATCCCTCTAACAGGTAGTTACCCACCTAACAGACAGTTACCCATCTAACAGACATTTACTCTTCTAACAGGTAGTAACCCATCTATCAGACAGTTACTCATCTAACAGGTAGTTACCCATCTAACAGACATTTACTCATCTAACAGGTAGTAACCATCTATCAGACAGTTACTCATCTAACAGGTAGTTACCCATCTATCAGACAGTTACTCATCTAACAGGTAGTTACCCATCTAACAGACAGTTACTCATCTAACAGGTAGTTACCCATCTATCAGACAGTTACTCATCTAACAGGTAGTTACCCATCTATCAGACAGTTACTCATCTAACGTAGTTACCTCTAACAGACATAATCATTAACAGGTAGTAACCCATCTATCAGACAGTTACCATCTAACAGGTAGTTACCATCTAACAGACATTACTCATCTAACAGGTAGTACATTATACAGTTACTCATCTAACAGGTAGTTACCATCTAACAGACAGTTACTCATCTAACAGGTAGTTACCCACCTAACAGACAGTTACCCATCTAACAGACATTTACTCATCTAACAGACAGTTACCCATCTAACAGGTAGTTACCCATCTAACAGACAGATGCCTATCTAACACGTAGTTTCCCGACTAACAGGTAGTTACTCATCTAACAGGTAGTTACCATCTAACAGGTAGTTACTATCTGACAGACAGTTACCCTTCTAATAGGTAGTTACCCATCTAACAGGTAGTTACCCATCTAACAGGTAGTTACCCATCTAACAGACAGTTATCCATCTAACAGGTAGTTACCCACCTAACAGACAGTTACCCATCTAACAGGAAGTTACCCATCTAACATGTAGTTACCCATCTAACAGACAGTTACCCATCTAACAGGTAGTTACCCATCTAACAGGTAGTTACCCATCTAACAGGTAGTTACCCACCTAACCGACAGTTACCCCTCTAACAGGTAGTTACCCATCTAACTGACAGTTATCCATCTAAATGACAGCTACCCTTCTACTAGATAGTTACCATCTAACAGACAGTTACTCATTTAACAGGTAGTTTCCCATCTAACGGTAGTCACCATCTAACAGGTAGTTACCATCTAACGGGTAGTTACCATCTGACAGACAGTTACCCTTCTAATAGGTAGTTATCCATCTAACAGGTACTTATCCATCTAAGACAGTTACCATCAAACAGACGGTTACCCATCTAACAGGTAGTTACCCATCTAACAGGTAGTTACCCATCTAACAGGTAGTTACCCATCTAACAGGTACTTATCCATTTAAGACAGTTACCATCTAACAGTTATCCATCTAACAGACAGTTACCCATCTAACAGACAGTTACCCATCTATCAGGTAGTTACCCATCTAACAGGTAGTTACCCATCTAACAGGTACTTATCCATCTAACAGTTACCCATCTAACAGGTAGTTACCCATCTAACAGGTAGTTACCCATCTAACAGGTACTTACCCATCTAACAGTTACCCATCTAACAGGTACTTACCCATCTAACAGGTAGTTACCCATCTAATAGGTAGTTACCCACCTAACAGGTAGTTACCCACCTAACAGGTAGTTACCCATCTAACAGACAGTTACCTATCTAACAGGTAGTTACCCATCTAACAGGTAGTTACCCATCTAACAGGTACTTATCCATCTAACAGTTACCCATCTAACAGGTAGCTACCATTTAACAGGTAGTTACCCATCTAACAGGTAGTTATCCATCTAACAGGTAGTTACCCATCTAACAGGTACTTACCCATCTAACAGGTAGTTACCCATCTAACAGACAGTACTTAACAACATACTAATACAGGTAGTTTCCCAACTAACAGGTAGTTTCCTATCTAACAGATAGTTACCCATCTAAACAGATAGTTACCCATCTAATAGGTACTTATCCATCTAAGACAGTTACCATCTAACAGACAGTTACCCATCTAACAGGTATTACCCATCTAACAGGTACTTACCCATCTAACAGACAGTTACCCATCTAACAGGTAGCTACCCATCTAACAGACAGTTACCCATCTAACAGACAGTTACCCATCTAACAGACAGTTACCCACCTAACAGACAGTTACCATCTAACAGATAGTTACCCACTAACAGACAGTTACCCATCTAACAGGTAGTTACCCATCTAACAGTAGTTACCCACTAACAGACAGTTACCATTAACAGTTACCCATCTAACAGACAGTTACCCATCTAACAGACAGTTACCATCTAACAGACATTACCCACTAACAGACAGTTACCCATCTAACAGTAGTTACCCATCTAACAGGAGTTTCCCATCTAACAGGTAGTTACCCATCTAACAGATAGTTACCCATCTAACAGTAGTTATCCATCTAACAGACGTTACCCATCTAACAGACGTTACCCATCTAACAGACTTACCCATCTAACAGACAGTTCCTATCTGACACGTAGTTTCCCGACTAAAGTAGTTTCCCATCTAACAGGTAGTTACCCATGTAACAGGTAGTTACCCATTAACAGGTAAGTTACCCATCTAACAGGTAGTTACCCATCTAACAGACGGTTACCCATCTAACAGGTAGTTACCGATCTAACAGGTAGTTACCCATCTAACAGTAGTTACCCGTCTAAAGACAGTTACCCATCTAACAGGTAGTTACCCATCTAACAGGTAGTTACCCATCTAACAGCAGTTACCCATCTAACAGATAGTTACCCATCTAACAGGTAGTTACCCACCTAACAGTCAGTTACCCATCTAACAGGTAGTTACCACTACATTACATCTAAGACAGTTACCATCTAACAGGATTACCCATCTAACAGGTAGTTACCACTAACAGGTGTTACCCATCTAACAGACAGTTACCCATCTAACAGGTATTACACTAACAGTAGTTACCATCTAAAGTAGTTACCCATCTAACAGACAGTTCACCCATCTAACAGGTACTTACCCATCTAACAGGTAGTTACCCATCTAAAGACATTTACTCATCTAACAGACAGTTACCCATCTAACAGGTACTTAACTGATTAACAGTTAGTTATCCAGCTAACTGACGCTTACCCAATTAACAGACAGATATCCACCTAACAGATAGTTACCTATCTAACAGACAGTTTACCCATCTAATGGGTAGTTACCCACCTAACACACCACTACCGATTTAACACACACTAAACACCATTACCGATCTAACACACAGTAACTCATCTAACAATTACCCATCTAACAGATCGTTACTCATTTAACACACACATACCTATTAAACTGACAGATATCTACCTCATCATCATCATCATCATATCATTATCATCATCATCATCAGGTGCCTTGCCGCATGGCGTTGGCGATTATGGACTTCCATCTGTCTCTATCTCCTGTTGCCTCAAGCATCTCTTCCACCCTCCCTGTCTTTAGCCACTCTGCAAGTCCGTCTAGTATCTTATCTCTGGGTCTACTCGGTGTTCTCCTTCCCTCCAGCTTTCCTGCTGTGACCAGGTGCTCCAATTCCCCTTTCCTCACAAAATGGCCTATAATTGCTGCCTGCCTTTTCCTAATCTTCCTTAAGAATGATCTACTTGTGTCTGCCTCCGTCAAGACTGTCTCGTTTGTTTTCTTTGCTGTCCATGGAATTCTCAACATCCTTCTTAGAAACCACATCTCGGCTGCCTCAATCTTGTTCTGGCTTTGCTTGTTGACTGTCCACGCCTCGCAACCGGACAACAGTATTGGTTCTATATAACATTCAAGAACTCTCTTCCTGATGTTAATTGATAGGCTTTTGTTGGTAAGAATGCTTTCCATCTTCTTGAATGTTGTTTTGGCTTGGCCGATTCTGCTGGTTATTTCTGATGTGCATCTGCCGTCTGATGAAATGATCGTTCCCAGGTATTTGAACTTATCAACCTAGATATCTACCTAACAGGAAGTTATCCATCTAGCAGACATTTAAGTTACCGTGCTAACAGGAAGTTGCCCATTTACGATGCAGCTGCCTATCTACGCGAATCTAAAAAAAAAAGTCAAAAGCATTCACTCGGTAATTGTATGTCCATTTGTCGTGGCAGGTGTGGTGGACTTAATTGTGGAACAAATTTTGGCTTTTATGCTTACACACACAACACAACACACACTCACACACACGCCACACACACACACACACACACACACACACACACACACACACACACACACACACACACACACACACACACACTCACTCACACACACACACACTCACTCACACACACACACACACTCTCTCTCTCTCACTCTCTCTCTCACACACACCATCATAATGAATCATTTATTGTAAGATTAACAAAAGTTGTACTGACATGTCAAAACAAAACAAAACAAAACAAAACAAAAAACTCAACCGCACAGATAATCAGAACAATCGCATCATGAATGACACTAAAGAAACATATCTAATTAAACTGTTGAAATGCAATGAACGAATGAGAAATCGCAGAACGACTAAAAGCACACAAACATGAAAACAAAAACAAAATCAAACATTTATTTACTACAACAAAACAAGACAATCGCAATTTTTCAGCCAATTGGCCTTTGTCAAGCACAGAAAATAAAAACAAAAAAAACAACAACAACCCCAAAACAAACAAAAACAAAACACAAACAATACAAAACAAACAAAAAACAACAAAAAACCAACAACCAACCAATCAACCAACCAACCAAACAAAACAGTCTAATTGCACAAAACTTGGTGGAAAAAAACACAGTAGGAAAACTTCCCTGAAACATCAAAGACGTTCAACTGTTCACAGCCGCTCGTTTGGCACATGCATCAAGTCAGTTCATTGTACAGCAGACATGAATGACCACACACCCAAAGCAACATTATGTTAGACACCCTGCTGATGGACTGATGAATTACAGATATCACCAACATAATAACCTATCTGTCAACTGATGAATTACATATATCTCCAACATAATAACCTGTCTGTCAACTGATGAATTACAGATATCACCAACATAATAACCTTCTGTCAACTGATGAATTACAGATATCACCAACATAATACCCATCTGTCAACTGATGAATTACAGATATCACCAACATATAACCTATCTGTCAACTGATGAATTACAGATACACCAACATAATAACTGTCTGTCAACTGATGAATTACAGATATCACCACATAATAACCTATCTGTCAACTGATGAATTACATATATCTCCAACATAATAACCTGTCTGTCAACTGATGAATTACAGATATCACCAACATAATAACCTGTCTGTCAATGATGAATTACAGATATCACCAACATAATAACCTGTCTGTCACTGATGAATTACAGATATCCCAACATAATAACCTGTCTGTCAACTGATGAATTACAGATATCACCAACATAATAACCTATCTGTCAACTGATGAATTACATATATCTCCAACATAATAACCTGTCTGTCAACTGATGAATTACAGATAACATCTCCAATATATCCTGTCTGACTGACCGTGACTGGCAATGCGGAGCCATTAACCCTTTGACCCCCGCACCTATATCTACCAACTGCAAAAACTTAACCCTTGACTCCCTCACCCTATCTACCAGCTGCAAAAACAAAACAACCTTTGACTCCTTCACCCTCTTCATCAGCTTTCTGCAGGAAGCTGGTGGAGAGGATGAGGAAGTCAAGGGTTAAGTTTTTGCTTTGCTAACATGGTTAGAATTAGGCACATGATCACAACAGGAAAGCTGGAGGGAAAGAGAGCACCAGGTAGACTCAGGGGGAAAAATACTGGACGGACTTGCAGAGTGGCTGAGGACAGAGAGGGTGGAAGATGTGCTTGCGGCAACAAGGGATAGATACATATGGAGGGCCTTCATCGCCAACGCCATGTGGCAGGGCACTTGATGATGATGAGCATGGTTGGCAAAGCAGGATGCTGTTGGACAGGGTGTGGGAGTCAAAGGGTTAAAGCCGGCTAGGAATCTGACCCGGCAAACTGACCATTGTGTTTGTGAAGACAGGCATGTCCGTGACTAGATTCATGGCCATCAAGATGGCTTACGCTTCACCGGTACAGATCAGTGTCATCTGATAAAATAACAATCGTGTTTGTTAAAACAAGCACACAGGGAAGCTGGAGGGAAAGAGAGCACGAGCACCAGGTAGACCCAGGGAAAAATATTGAACGGACTTACAGAGCTGGCTGAGGACAGAGAGGGTGGAAGATGTGCTTGCGGCAACAAGGGATAGGTGCATACGGAGGGCCTTGATCGCCAACGCCATGCGGCAGGGAACATGATGATGATGATAAGACAAGCATGTCCGTGACTGAATTCATGGCCATCAAGATGGCTTACGCTTCACCGGTACAGATCACAGTGATCTGATAAAATGCCGATTGTGTTTGGTAAAGCAAGCATATCCGTCACAAAATTTATACCCATCAAGATGGCCAGTGCTGCAGCAGTAAAGGTCGAAAAGGTCTTGTTTTACACGAATACTTTGACCTGATTCTTCCTTTTCTTTTCTTACTTTCTTTCTTTCTTTCCTTCCTCCCTTCCTTTCTTTCTTTCTTTTTTCTTTCTTTCTTTCTTTTTTTCTATGTTTGTTTGTTTTTCTCATTCAAATCAAGATTCACTAGAGGCGGACCAACCTTAGAAGTCATATTGGATTGATACATACAGACATATAAAAACACACAAATACACATTCAGACACATACACAGGGACACATACACACACACACTCATTCAGACACAGACATACAGACAAAGACACATTCAGACGCACACAGATATACACGCAAGCACACACGGAGACACAGACATACTCACAGACACACACACATAGAGACAGAGACGCAGATACAGACATACATATACACACACATAGACACATACACAGACAGAGAGAGGGAGAGAGAGAGAGAGAAGAGAGAGAGATGAGGGAGAGAGACACAGAGAGAGAAGAAGAGGAGACAGACAGAGAGAGAGAAGAGAGCAGAGACAGACAGGACAGAGACAGACAGAGACACAGAGAAGGACAGAGAGAGAAACGGGGGGGGGGGGGGGGGAGGGAGAGAGAGAGAGAGAAGAAGAGAAGAGAGAGACAGACAGACGACAAAGATAGCTACAGAGAGAGGGACAGAGAGACAGATAGATAGACAGAAAGAGAGAGAGAGACAGAAGAGAATGAGAGAGAGAGAAGACACACACACACACATACAGAGAAACAGAGAGAGAGGGAGAGGGAGAGAGAGAGAGAGAGAGAGAGAGAGAAGAAGAGAGACAGACAGAGAGACAGACATAGAGACAGACAGAGCAGACACACACACACAGACACAGAGAAGAGAGAGAGGGAGAGAGATAGAGAGTAGAGGGAGGAGGAGAGGGAGAGAGAGCGAGAGAGAGAGAGAGAGAGAGAGAGAGAGAGAGAGACAACAAGACAGACAGAGACAGAGTAAAAGACAGAGAAACGGAGACAGAGGGACAGATAGAGAGAGAGAGAGAGGGTGAGGGTAGAGGAGGAGAGATAGAGAGGGTGAGAGGAGAGAGAGAAAGATTGAGAGAGAGACAGGGAGAGAGAGACACACACACTCAGACAGACAAGCACACAGAAACAGAAGCTGGTGGACAGGGTGATGGGGTCAAAGGGTTAATGTTTTTTGATGGCGGATAGGTGTGGGAGTCAAAGGTTTAAAGGGTCAATGGTCACGAGTGATCCTTGTTTATCATGCATAAGCCGTACGCGCTACCAAAGTCTTAAGTGTTTTGTGTATGTGGGGGTGGGGGGGGGGGGGGAGGGGAGAGTGGAAAACAGAAGTGATTGTGATTATCAAGCGGATGTAACGTTTGGTCCAATATCCAGTGTTCCTGTGCCTGTTTTCAAAACGTTATCTGTGTTGGCAGGGGAAGTAAATAAGTGTGAGTGACATGTGGACTCTTCAGAGACATCTCCAGTCACTAATGAGGCACCATGCAGTCGTCTGGTCCTCCCACAACACATGATGTGGATGAACTAACTTCATCGCATGTATAGTATAGAAAACAGAACTGTACTTTAGTTCCAGAGCACTGTTTTTCCTTCAGTCACTGTACATTATTGTCTACTATTATTCTACCCAGTAGTCTCCCTTTCCTCGCAACTTTCCCCTAGCCCCCTGTTCCAATCATTGGTAGTAAGAAACTCTGGGGAAAGCAGGACAACAGAAGGTCCTCAGAGAGAAACACCCGTCAAGCAAGTGTTTCAGCCCTTAACTCCTGACACTCTGAGGGGTCGAGCCGCATTCAGGTCATGACTCTGGATGCCCCTCTGCTGACGCCCTTTTTGGTGTTTGAAATTTGTCCTCGAACTGGAATCGAACCCGCGTATCCCTGGTAGTCAGGTGTCTCAAGGCAAAGTCAACCTCGTAAAGGGTGTCTTAACCACTAAGCAATCGGTCACCAGCAACATATGGGGGAATTTTAAGCCTTATGAAGTTCACTTGGACAGCAAGAAAAGCCAGAACAAGATTGAGGCAGCCGAGATGTTGTTTCTAAGAAGAATATTGAGAGTTCCATGGACAGTAAAGAAAACAAACGAGACAGTCTTGATGGAGGCAGACACAAGAAGATCATTCGGAAATTCCTAAGGAAGATTAGGAAAAGACAGGCAACACTTATAGGCCATTTTATGAGAAAAGGGGAATTGGAGCACCTGGTCACAACAGGAAAGCTGGAGAGAAAGAGAGCACTAGGTAGACCCACGGAGAAGATATTGGACGGACTTCAGAGTGGCTGAAGACAAAGAGGGTGGAAGAGGTGCTTGAGGCAACAAGGGATTGAAACAGATGAAGGCCATGATCGCCAACGCCATGTGGCAAGGCACTTGATGATGATGATGATGTTCACTTTTGTTCCTCCTGGTCCAGATCCAGCTGGGACTCTTTCCCGCTGTTTCTGCCATTGCCTTTAGAGCTCTGGTCCTCTCTCTTCCCGAAATGGAGAGCTGCTTCATGAGATCACAGTTTGATGTGCCTATCAACCGCCTTGCTTCAACCTCTATGGCGATGACTTTGCCTTGGAAGCCAGGTGTCCTAAAGTTGTTAGGCTGGCATACTGTTCAGACTTGTAGATGGCAGTTTCCTCCATCCTACTTTCACATGGTACAGTTAGCTTGATCAGAGTCACGTGATTGGATGAACGGGAACAGAGAACTATGTCCGGTTTCATGCTACTCTTGCTGATGATTTGTGCATTTTTTCTCTTTGTGTGTGTGTGTGTGTGTGTGTGTGTGTGTGTGTGTGTGTGTGTGTGTGTGTGTGTGTGTGTGTGTTGTGTGTGTGTGTGTGTGTGTGTGTGTGTGTGTGTGTGTGTGTGTGTGTCCGCTTCACCTGGCAGACCCCGCTTCCATGCTCTGGGTGTCGCATCATTTTCAGGCCACATTTTCTTGTCTCCTGCCGAGTAGAAGGTTGATAGAGTTTCTGGTGGTGAGTATTTTTCTCTGGCAGAGCCGGTCGCAGTGCTGATGGCTTGTGCGATCTTTGAAGCACTTGATTGTGCCTCCATGTGTAGGCCTACCTTCCATTGTATGGTGTAATCCGTGATCTGTGTCGGCTTTGGAGCTGGACTAAAATTCTTTTAGACTGTTGCTCTGTCTGGCCTGGCCGGTTAGATCAGTTGTAAGAGTGCAATGCTCAAAACGCTGCGGTTGTGGGTTTAGTCCTTGTGTGGTCCACGTTTTTACACGGGCTGGTTGGTTCTTGTAATAAAGCCGTGGACTCAACATTTGATATCTCGATTTCAATCCCACCCAGCAACATTGTAAGCTGGCCTGTTTCCTGCCCATCTTAATGTTTCCATCATTCTGGTGGTGTCAGCTTATTAATGTTTCATAACTCTTCCCCTACATCTCATTTCAAGCTCTTGCCAGCGCATAGGATTTTGTACAGACTCAAGAAATCTGCCACATAATTGCTGGCAGATGTGGATGGAGCGCATAAGGAATTGTCCAAATGCGACGAATCCCTTTTCAACAAACTCCATACTCTGTCCATTGTTTTCGTGACTGTTTTTTCCTGTTCTTACCCACTACACCTACCCTTCTTTTCCCCCAGCCCAAGCTTTCTTCCAGCTTTCGCTTTTATCTACTTCATATCACATCATCATGCCATACTGACAATCTGTCTTTTTTCTCTTTATCGTCGGTGTGGACATAGTGGTTGTACTTCGATGCAAACAATTGCTTTTCTCTCAGTCTTTGTACATCATTGTCTTCTCCTTTCTTATCCAGTACACTTCCTTCCCTTTCAGCTTGCCTCTAAGCTTTCTGTTTCCATCTTTCTACTAAATACCACGTCGTCAAGCCATATTGACTTTCCCCCTTTTTTCTGTACCTTAGTCATCTGCGTCGACGTTGTTGCTGTACGTAAATTCCACCACATAGCTTTTCTGTTGTCAGTTTCTGTACGTGATTTTCTCCTCTCTTCTGTGTTTTTTTTCAAACTACAACCCCACTCTTCCTCCACTCCCTCTTCCCCAACCGCCCCGCCGGTTTCTTTTACCTTCGTTTTTCAAACATTGTTTACATAATATTTCATAGTCAAGACATACTGAATCTTTATTTTCTCTCTGTTCATCGTCTGTGAACATGAAGTCTTATCCACTTGCTGCCCGTAAAACTTTTGCTGTGCAGGGCATCGACGACAGTTCTCCACCTCTGTCTGTTATGGGCTCCCCTGTGGGGATGCTGCCGGCTCCTTCAGTATAAATAGTATCCCTCACCTTCTGGAAATTCTGTACAAGACATTTCCACTTTTCTGTCCTTCTCTTTGTTATTGCACTGCCGTATTCTTTTGCTTTCTGTCAATTCTTCTTTGCTTTCTGTCAATTCTTCTTATCATTTTCTGCCTTGATGGTCCATTTATCTGTATGTCTTCGATAAAATCTCACGTCCTTAGGATTGATGATTGGGTACATGTATTAAGTGCATTTCTGGCTCTTGGAAAATGAGGTATGCGGAAGCAGTTTTAGATGATTTAGGCCTATTCTTACACGGAAAGTTCTGTCATCATCCGCAGAACACAGACATCGAGATGGAAGGAAAATATGTAAAAGTTCTGAAAGGCATTGGGGTGCAGTCACGGAAATAACTTGATAGCAAAAAGCAAGGACCTTTGTACTTGACACGTCGTTCAATGGGCAGCCAGTGCAACTCCTTAAAAAAAGTTTGTGCAGTGTTGAGATCATTTTGCTTTAAAATCAGTTTAGCTGCAATTTTGAACTTGCTGTGGCCGTCTGAAAGGTGTTTGTGGACAGCCAGTGAGTAGGGAATGGCTGTAATCTAATCTAGACAAAACGTCTGCACTAACTGGTGTTTTTGGTTGCCTCAAGAGCCAGGTTGTGGCGTGCAGAGTTGATTCGTCTTAACCAGTGTATGCGGCTGGACAAGTGTTGGTGATTGTGCTGTTGCATGGAAAGATTTTTGTGGTGTTGATGCTGCTGCTGCTTATAATGCACTGTTCCATTATTCACTGTCAATGTTCCACAATTACGCACGTTTACACATACACATGACAGAGGAAATGACACGTGGTCACAATTAATCCCCTTTGGGCTGTCATGGGATTCAAATCCCACACGTTAACACCCCCCCCTCTCTGTCTGTCTCTGTCTGTCTGTCTGTCTCTCTCTCTCTTTCTCGGCAAAATTAGATATGGTATGTCAGAAATTGTTATGCATTCCAGACGATATACAACAACTGTTTCAAATGATATAATATGCATCATGTGTAAGAATGACATTGAGGATGAAGTCCATTTTGCTTTGATGTGTCCTGCTCTTTATGACCTAAGAAAAGATCTGATTCCACAAAGACAGTGAGGTTCCCACCAGAATAAAATTGATTCAGCTTCTCTCGAAAAAACACAAAACAAACAAAACAAAACAAACAAACAAACAAACAAAAACAAAAAAATAAACAAAAAACAAAGTAATGAGAAATTTAGCATTATTTTTTGTGCAAATCTCTCAAAAAGATAAACACTATTTATAGGTATCTGTACATTTCATATATATTTTTTGCATTTCCATGTTTGTATCTTAGTTGTACGTTGTTTATATATGTAATGTGTAATTGCTTTGATGAGTGCTGTTTATAAATTTTGTCCAACTTTTGTTGAATTTGGTTTTTTATTTCATTCCCCTTCATGAGGGTAATGGCCTAAACGATTAAATCACCTGAAATGTGAAGTCTCTCTCTCCCTTTCTTTCTCCTCTCTTTTCCTCTTTTTCTGTTTACGTCTGTGATGATTCTGTTAGAGATTTCGGTTTGTTCGTGCTAAAATCATTAAAAACAAGAAATTAAATCACCTGAAGTTTGAAGTTCTCTCTCTCTCTCTCTCTCCCCCGCCCCTCTCTCTCTCTCTTCCTCTTTTTCTGTTTATGTCTGTGATGATTCTGTCAGAGATTTCGGTTTGTACGTGCTAAAAGCATTAAAAACAAGAAATGGCGGTGGAGAAAGCGCCAAGCTTCTAATATTTAGCTTTTTAAATTATTTTGTTGTCTGTTGTTAATGTTGTTCTCTGTTGTCAGTGATTATTTCCTTCGTAACGCATTGTAAACGCCCCATGAATGGGGCTTATGTCCTGTTTGAATGAAATAGCTGAACTTCCCCTTCCCAGTCTCTCCCCCCCCCCCCCCCTCCTCTCTCTCTCTCTCGTGCCAGACCGTCTCCTTAGACCAAGATTGCTTTTGGCACCACTGAGCAGGCGCGGATCCCCTAGGCGTCACCGGTGATGTATGCCAGGAATGGTCCCACGACACATTTATCCCAGACGTTTTATTTTTTGTACTTGTCTGCTGAAAAAAACGTGGGAAACACATTGCATAATTGTATTACAGTCGGTACGTCTCGTCACGACCACAAATTGCGTCTGACGTGAAGCCTTTCTCTCTGGACAGTTGGCTAGTGTTTTAGAGTCCAGGCGTACGTTTCCTGTTTCTTACTAGGTTTTGGCGTTGTTCTTTTTTTCCCCTCCCGCTCAGTACATGTACTGACAGAACTATTTTCGTTACAAAGAGGCACGGTCACAGTTAGTTTCAGTTTCTCAAGATGACGTCTCCGCGCTTGGAACAATTCCATATGCACTAAATCACAGTGCCATGTGTATGGTGACCGTGGCACAAGCCTTAAGCTCACATAAACCCATGAGTTGGCCAGGTCCTGAGGCCCTACTAGACTATGTTTTACCCAGTCTATATTTTATACTGGTATTTTATCACCTATCACTGGAATGATCTTGGTTACATGTCAATGACATGTGACATTAAATTGTTATCACATCCCTAAATCGTTATCGGTAGTTTTGTTTAAAACCCAGCCGACTGCGTAGAGCCATATCAGGGCTATAACCGTTTCAAAACATACAATACTTCAACAAGTTATTGTTATTGTTGTTTAAAACCCAGCCGACTGCGTAGAGCCATACCCATGCTATAACCGTTTTTAAAAACACAATACTTCAACAAGTAAAAAAGGAAAAGAAAACTGACTACACATATCAGCGCATTGCTCACGCAATCCAAGGAGATGACCCTGACGTTGCTAATCCGTCCAATTTATCACACAGGGGATTTAAAAACAAACCTGAATACAACTGAAACATCACTAAGGACACTGAAACATGTATAAAAACAAGCCTAAATTACCTAAAATTGCTTCAGCACATCTCATTTCCCTAGAGCCAAAATGCACTTAATACATGTACCCAATAATCATTCCTAAGAGAAAAGTATGTTACACTTTATCGAATACACAGGTGAATGGACCAGCAAGACAGAAAATGATAGGAAGAAATGACAGAAAGCAAAGGAACAAGACAGAAACAAAGAGAGTGACAGAAAAGAGGACATTTCTAGCACAGAATTTCCAGAAGGTGGGGATACTATTTATACTGAAAGAGCCCCCGGCGGGGGAGAGTCACATTAAATGAGATTACATGCTACTTTCCACGTCATAAAATTCTTCCACCAGCACCAACACGTTTTTGTACTTTATAGCAACGGATGCGAAGCATAGACAGTCGACCACAAAGTCAAACAAGTGGAGGCAGCTGAAATGTGGTTTCTAAGAACAATGTTAAGAGTTCTATGGGCTGGAAAGAAAACAAACGAGACAGTTTCGAAAGAGACAAAGGCAAAAAGATCATTAATGAAGATTAGGACATTTTATGAGGCAAGAGACATTTGAGCACCTAGTCACAACAGGAAAACTGAGAGAAAAAGTGCACCAGGTAGACCAGGAGCAAAATATTGGAAAGGTTTGCGGAGTGGATGAGGACAGAAAGGGTGTGAGATTTATAATTGCGGCACAAAAGATAGATTCGTATGGCGGGCCATGATTGCCAACACCATCCGGCAGGGCACATGATGATGATGATGATGAGCAATGGTAGTGGTAATAAAAAGTCAGCAGTACTGTTTCAGTATCACTTTCTCAAGATGGCGCATCCGCACTCGGAATAAATTCCATATGCACTGATGCCACAGATGCCACGTGATGGATTAAATCCGAAATAACCACGGCAAAAGCATTTTACCTGCACATAAACCCTACACTTATAGAAGCAGCACTAGTCGTAAGAGCCACGTATGGGGTGCGGAGTTTAACTCTAAACAACAACAAACAACAACAACAACAACAACAACAACAACGTAATAGAAAGGAGTTTGAGCCTGCTTTTTTTTTGTCAAGAGGGATTCACACTTTCGGATAATCCTATATGCGCTCCACCCAAATTTATCAGGAATAAGCTGGAAAACTTGTTAGGTTTGTACAAAACCTTCGTGGTAGGGGTCTTACAATAGAAGCAGACAGGTGGGGAGTGGGAACTATAAAACACTACACAGATGCCATCAGAATGACTGAAATATTTAATTCTGGCAGCGAACGGGACAGTTTGTTATGCTGTGGACTGGGATGGAACAGAAGACATCACAACATGAGTTCACGATTCTATTAACTCTTTGACTCCCGCACCCAGCCCACATGCATCCTGCACTGTCAACCATGCCAGCAAAGAAAAAAAAAAACCTTTTGATTTCCTCACCCTTCTTACCAGCTTCCTTCAAGAAGCTGGTGGATAGGGTGAGGGGGTCAA
>CM060312.1:88825484-88837984 GCA_030674185.1 Monoplex corrugatus
AACACGTGTTGTATCTTATGCATAGGACAGTCTGATGTAGCGGCATAACTGTATTGATGTATTGAGTCATGTTTTTGTTTGTTTGCTGTATAACACATCGTAACTGCTGCAAATGTCTGTTGAATGTACTGCTTTTGTGAGGGACATATAGAGCTTTCAGTTTGCTTGCTCTCTTGCTTGGTTGCTTGTCTGCTTGGTCGGTCGGTCGGTCGGTTGGTTGGTTGGTTGGTTGGTGACGCACTGCTTTTGTGGGGGCATATGTAGTTTATGTTTCTTTGGTTGGTTGGCTGGCTGGCTGGCTGGTTGGTTGGTTGGTTGGTCGGTTGCTTGGTTATTTTGTTGTTTGTTTGGTTGGTTGGCTGACTGGTTGGTTTTTGGTTGGTTGGTTGGTTGGTCGGTCGGTTGGTGGGCTGGTTGGTTGGTTGGTGGGCTGGTTGGTTGGTTGGTGGGCTGGTTGGTTTAGTTGGTTAGTCGGTCGGTTGGTTGGTGGGCTGGTTGGTTGGTTGGTTCTTTGTTTGTTTGGTCGTTGGTTGGTTAGTTGGTTGGTAGGTTGATTGGTTGGTTGGTTGGTTGGTTGGCTGCTGGTTGGTAGTAGGTTGTTGGTTGTTGTTTTTCCACACCGTTTTGTTTGTTTGTTTATTTGTGATGTTAGTTTTCTTTAGTTTGCTGTTTACATTATTGTTTTTATTGTAATGCTTTACTTGGTTTATCTCATTGTTTATATTAAATCGTTTTTGCTTCAAGCAAATCACATAAAAGAACAACTAGAAAAATCTCCCATTCATTCATTCATTCATTCATCCATTCATTGATTCATTCATTCACTCATTCATTGTCACGATAGATTTGCCATGTGAAAGTAGCGAGAAAGCGTTGCTACAGACTACCGCCATCCATATCTTTTTTTTAATCCTTCCGTAAGCGTGTCTTCCTGTTTACCTATGGGAATGGATGTTGCTATGCAAGTTTGCTGGGAACACCTGCTTTGTTGCCGTGGCATCTTTAACGTGCGTTGAGTATGCACAACACACAGGACTTCAGTTTACTGTCTCCTATGAAAGACCAGCACCAACACCACAAACTTAACACCTAGAGAGGAGGGCTGGGGATGGGAGGGGGGGGGGAGGGAGGGGAAGAACGATCCAGGTCTGAATTTGATTTGAATTCCGGATTTCTGGTGTCAATGGCAAAATGTTTAACTACGAGGCCACACAGTCTTCTACGAACAGTAAGTGATTACCTGGTTAGTTTACAGGTTTCTCTGTCTGTGTTTGCTCTGTTCTGTTTTGTTTTGTGGTGTAATGTTCTGTGGTGTGGTGTTGTGTTCTGTGGTGTGGCGTAGTGTTAATAATAATAATAAATAATAATAATAATAATAATAATAATAATATAATAATAATAATAATAATAACAATGATACGAAGAAGAAGACGAAGAGGAAGAAGAAGAAGAAGAAAAGAAGAAGAAACAAAAGAAGAAGAAAAAGAAGAAGAAAAGAAGAAGAAGAAGAAGAAGAAAAAAAAAGAAGAAAAAGAACAAGAAAAGAAGAACTAGAAGAACAAGAAGAAGAACAAGAACAAGAAACAAGAACAAGAAAAACAAGAACAAGAAGACCAAGACCAAGAACAAGAAGAACAAGAAGAAGAAAAAGAAGAAGAACAAGAGAAGAAACAAGAACAAGAAGACCAAGACCAAGAACAAGAAGAAGAAGAAGAAGAAGAAGAACAAGAACAAGAAAGACCAAGAACAAGAACAAGAAGAAAAGAACAAGAAGAACAGGATATCAAAGCAAAATCAGAAAGAAGAAAGAAGACGACACTCATCATTCACAAAGGCAATTACAAAACAATCAAATCTCCAGGGCACAAAACCACACACATATTTTGTTTTTTATTTTGTTTTGGTGTGTGTGTGTGTTGTGTGTGTGTGTGTGTGTGTGGTGTGTGTTGTGTGTGTGTGTGTGTGTTGTGTGTGTTTGTGTGGGGTGTGTGTGTGTGTGTGTGTGTGTGTGTGTGTGTGTGTGTGTGTGTGTGTGGTGTGTCGTGTCGTGTCTAAATCCATCATTCCTTACACAGATGTAAAATCCAAAGTACACAGTTATGTGAGAAATCTATGGCAGGAGGATTGGAATAAACAGACAGATAACAAACTTTCCCAAATCCTCCCCAACCTGAAGAAATTAAAGAAATTCTCCCACCTGCAACAGGGAACCATAAGAAAGAGACAGTGTTATGTACGTTACACACGGGTCACACATCCTACACTCACTCGTACCTTTTAAAAAAATGAAGCAGCGCCATGGTGCACACCATGTGACGAGCCGTTGAGCATCAGACACTTCCTTCTTAATTGCTGGGACTTGTACGATGTGAGGACATAAGCACTACACGCGGACGCCTTAAAGAACCTCTTTCAGAGAAGTCCCTCCTGAGGCAATTTTTCAGTTTTCACAACAGATCAATAGATTTCACCTGATATGATTTTACGTCTCAGTATGGTGTTCTTTAATTATATTTTAGACTTGCAAGGTTAACGGCATGGTTTTAAACTGTTGCCTTTTGTTTTAACCTGGTTGTCGTTTTTGACGTGGTGTTAGCCATGATATGGCTCTAGTAGTCGGCTGGGCTAAAAGCAATATGAACTTGAACTTGAGATAGTGAAGTATCATCTGCACATTGAAAGAAAAGAATTCCTTTATCTTTCATTTCTCTGTTTTGTCTTATCATAGATGATAAAATTTCTGCTCATATGAGATACAAACACCGCGATAACGGATCACCTTGTCTTACCCCACTGTATATGTCAAATCATTTTGTATAGCATCCATTTACATACACACATGTTCTAAGATCTTTATAAAATGTTTGTATCCACCTTGTTTAGTTTTTTGTTTAATGAAACCCATAAGAAAGTGTGACCGCCCGAGTTCAAGCAAACAGGAACCAGAAAAACACGAAAATAGAATCAGAACGTGTATTTAGACAAGACTGGCGCAAATTTTCGGCCAACTGTCCTTTCTCAAACGCAAACGTATGATCACAAATCAATAAACGCCAAATACGAATGTTAAGAGAAAAAGATTGAAACTTCCCTGCTGCATCGTCCGGTGGAAGAAAAGGACTAAAATAAAATCATAATGTGTTTGTGAGTAATGATAAGAACTGGGGAGATGGAAGGCAAACACGATGTTTGAGGGGAAGTGAGATGAATTCTGCAATTTGAAAAGTGGTCATGCCATATTAGTATTGTTTTATCCTGAAGAGGGTCCAGGGCTAAAACTACGAAAACTACGATGCACTAAGAGCAGATGTTTGAGTATAAGTATATTACTATTAAATAATGCATAAATATACATACATAATTAATCAAAAATACAGACATACACACATATTCATTGATACATATACATACATACATACAAGTACATATACATACATACATATATATATATATATGTATATATATATATATATATATGGTGGATACATATATAATCATATATGTATATAAATACATACATACATACATATACATATATGCACAGCAGGCGTGCCAAACCACGTGAGGGGGTGATATGATATTATCACTGCATCGGGTAGATGGGACTCGTCAGCCCGGGAAGGCAGCCTGTCTAGGAGAAGGAAAACTCCGACTTCAAACCTCCGCTGCCTCGCGGCTACACCCATTCAAGGGAAAGGCTTCAGAAGTAAATCTCGAGGAAAAATCCGGAGTCGGAGTCCCTAAGGCAGTTCGCCGTTGTCTACAACCTCGTTCTGGCAACTCCTGCGTCGCCCCTGGTACCAGGCGTACAGGCCTCCGTCTTTCCCCTGGATTCTACTAGTGGCGACGAGAGGGGGGATCTGCTGCATGGGCAACAGCTCGTCCTCCATATTCACTTGCCCAGGTCTGCACCTGGAGAGGTCACTCCAGCTTCGCTGGTAACACAGCATCGACACAACACGGAGAGTAGCAGATACCGGTTTTAAGCCTAGGCTTTTTTGGCGTAGGGTTACTCTCGACGGTGGGAGGAATCTTCGCATTCCATTGGGTAGCTACCGCCCGCCTCAAGCTGGGCAGCCCCCAGTCAGTAAGGTGTTACCCCGCCACAACCAGTTTGCTCCAAAGGGTGCTTGGAGCTTAGAGGAAACTTGACAGGCAGGTTGTAAATACCAGGCACCAGGCAACACAAAGAAGAAAAAGAAGATGTCAGCTCTTCTGATATCAAGCTGGAATGTAAGAACAATGTGTCCTGGTTTTGACAGCGACCTACAGCTGTTAGACGACACACGGAAGACGGCCGTGATAGACAGGGAGCTTCAGCGATTCAACGTCGACATCGCTGCATTACAGGAGACAAGGCTACCTGGGGACGGATCACTGCGTGAGAAGAACTACACGTTCTACTGGCAGGGGAAGAACCCAGAGGAGCCACGTATTCATGTTGTGGGTTTCGCTGTAAAGAACTCCCTCCTAGCAACCGTAGAGCTCCCCACGGGAGGTACGGAGAGACTGCTCACTCTAAAAATGACGACCAGTTCAGGCACAGTCAACTTCATCTGTGCCTATGCCCCAACATTAAGCTCCTCACCCGACGTCAAGGACCAGTTCTATGAGGCCCTGGATGCTGTTGTCAGAGGAGTTCCCAGCAAGGAAGGTCTCTTCATATTGGGAGACCTGAACGCACGCGTAGGTGCTGATTTTGAGGCCTGGCGAACCAGCATTGGACATCATGGTGTTGGGAAGCAAAACGAGAACGGTCAAAGACTCCTGGAACTTTGCTCTTACCACAAGCTGGCCATCACCAACACCTTCTTCAACAATAAGGAGAAGCACAAGGTGTCATGGCGCCACCCCAGATCCCACCACTGGCATCAGCTCGACCTCGTCTTAACAAGGAGGTCGGACCTTAACAATGTCCTCAACACGAGGAGTTTCCACAGCGCTGATTGTGACACAGACCACACCCTGGTACGCAGCAAGGTCAAGCTTCTACCCAGAAGACTGCACCACTCAAAGAAGAAAGGTCACCCAAGGATTAATGCCTGTCACACGTCCGATCCGACCAAGGCCGGGGAGTTTGTAGAAACCCTGAATGAAGCCCTCAAGAGTGGCTCAGAGATCCAAAACGCTGAGGAAAAGTGGAATCACGTGAAGGACACAATCTATCAGTCCGCCCTGAGTATATTTGGGAAAAAAGAACGAAAGAATCCCGACTGGTTTGAGGCAAACTGGCAGGTATTGGAACCAATGGTAGAAGCGAAACGCAAGGCTTTACTTGCGTATAAAAACAACAATACCCAAACTACTCGTGACGCTTACAGAGCTGCTCGCAGCAAGGCCCAACAAACTGCTCGGCGATGCGCCAACGACTATTGGCCACAGTTAAGCTCAAGTATTCAGCAGTCTGCAGATTCAGGCAACACTGGCAGCATGTACGCTGGCATCAAACAAGCGACTGGTCCAGCAGCCTCCAAGTCAGCTCCCCTTAAGTCCAAAGCAGGAGAGAGCATCACAGACTCAGCAAAGCAGATGGAGAGATGGGTAGAGCACTACCTGGAGCTGTACTTCACGCAGAACTCTGTCACCGATGCTGCCCTGAATGCCATTGAGGACTTGCCTGTCATGGAGGAGTTGGATGCTGAGCCAAGCCTTGAAGAACTAAGCAAGGCGATTGACGGTTTGGCGACGGGAAAAGCCCCTGGTGAAGACGGAATACCTCCAGAGGTCATCAAGTGCGGGAAGCCCGCTTTTCTCAACGAGCTGCATGAACTTTTGTGCATGTGCTGGAATGAAGGCTTCATTCCGAGAGACATGAGAGACGCCAGGATAGTGACTCTATATAAGAACAAGGGCGACCGCAGTGACTGTAATAATTATCGCAGAATCTCACTCCTCAGCATTGTTGGGAAAGCATTCGCCAGAGTCGTCTTAACCCGTCTTCAGAGGCTGGCAGCTCGCATCTACCCTGAGTCCCAGTGCGGCTTTAGGGCCGGAAGATCGACCATCGACATGATCTTCTCTGTCCGGCAACTACAGGAAAAGTGCCGCGAGCAGCACATGCCCCTTTGCCTCGCCTTCATTGATCTCACGAAAGCGTTCGACCTGGTCAGTCGGAGTGGTCTTTTCAAGCTTTTGAAGAAAATCGGCTGCCCCCCAAGACTGTCAGCTGTCATCGAGTCTTTTCATGAGGATATGCATAGCACTGTGTGCTGTAATGGTGCCACATCAGAGCCTTTTAGAATCAGCAGCGGAGTGAAACGGGGATGTGTTTTGGCCCCAACTCTGTTCGGGATCTTCTTCTCGATGTTGCTGACCTATGCCTTCTGCAGATCTGAAGAAGGGGTATATCTTCATACAAGGACCGATGGAAAGCTCATCAACATTGCCAGGCTTCGTTCCAAAACTAAGGTGGAAAAGAAGACCATTAGAGAAGCTCTCTTCGCAGATGATGCTGCGCTGGCTTCCCACAGTGAACAAGATCTCCAGAGGCTCGTTGATCGCTTCGCCCACGCTTGCAGAGAGTTTGGTCTCACAATCAGCTTGAAGAAAACTGAGATCTTAGGCCAAGGCTGTGAAGAACCACCATCTCTACACATTGGAGACTACGACCTCAATACTGTCCACAAAGTTCAGTACTTGGGGTCCACCATAAGTGACAACCTCTCTCTGGACGCTGAAATCGGCGCCAGAATTGCAAAGGCCTCATCTGTTATGGCTAAACTGAACAAGCGGGTCTGGTCCAACAACAATCTCACTGCGAACACCAAAATGCAGGTGTACAGAGCATGTGTGTTGAGCACACTTCTCTACTCAAGTGAAGCCTGGACCACATACGCCAGCCAAGAAAAGAGGCTCAACATTTTCCATCTCCGCTGCTTGCGACGCATCCTCGGCATCCAATGGCAAGACAAGGTGACCAACGCAGAGGTCCTCCGTCGTGCGGGCCTACAGACCATCTTTGCCCTTCTAAGCCAACGCCGACTATGCTGGCTTGGCCATGTGCGTCGAATGGAGGATGGACGCATACCAAAAGACGTTCTCTACGGCGAACTGGCAAACCGGAAGCGAACTCCAGGACGACCACAGCTACGCTTTGTAGACGCATGCAAAAGGGACCTTAGAAGCTCAGGGATTGACCCAGGCTCTTGGGAGACTGGCGGAAGACAGGGCAGCGTGGCGGACAGCCGTTCAGCAAGGCGTTGTGAATGCGGAGAGGAGGAGAGCAGAAAGCGCAGATGAGAAAAGGGCTCTTCGCAAGCAACGTTCCAGAAACCAGAAAATAGAGACTCAGTTTGTATGTGGCAGATGTGACAGAGATTGCCACTCAAGAATCGGCCTGCACAGCCACAGCAGAAAGTGCACGTCATGACCACAACGCCTCCTGGTGCAGACTATCATCTCCTGAGATGTAAAGAGGCCGACGAGATATTTATACACATATAACAACATATACATTCATATATCCACACTCATGCATACACATGGATATACATACATCCCCACATAAGTATGACGATCATATGCTAATGTTTTCTCTTATTTATTATATATATGTGGGGAGAACGAAATTTAGATTGAATAAAAGAAATAAATCATTAGATTAAAGAGAAGAAACTTATATTTATAGCTAAGAAAAGAGAAGAGAAGAGAATAAACTTTGGAGAGAAGAGAAAATAACATCGTTCGACAAAAGAGAAAATAATATCTGGAGAGAAGAATAGATGACATTCTTTGGAGAGAATAGATGATGTACTTTGGAGAGAATAGAAGATGATATATTTTGGAGAGAAGAAATGATGATATACTTTGGAGAGAAGAAAAGATGGTATACTTAGGAGAGAAGACAGGATGATATGCTTCGGAGAGAAGAGAACATAATATACTTAGGAGAGAAGAAAAGATTATATAATTTGGAGAGAAGAGAAGAGGGTATACTTTGGAGAGAAGAGAAGAGGATATACATTGGAGAGAAGAGAGAGAAGATGATATATTTTGGAGAGAAGAGCAGATGATAAACTTTGGACAGAAGAGAAGATGGTATACTTGGTGAGAAGACAGGATTAGACTATGGAGAGAATAAAAGCAGATATACTTTGGAGAGAAGAGAAGATGATATACTTGAGACAGAAGAGAAGATGATATACTTTGGAGAGAAAAGAAGATGATATACTTTGGAGAGAAAAGAAGATGATATACTTTGGAGACGAGAGAAGATGATATACTTTGCAGAGAAGAGAAGATGATATACTTTGGAGAGGAGACAAGATGATATACTTTTGCGAGAAGAGAAGATGATATACTTTTGCGAGAAGAGAAGATGATATACTTTTGCGAGAAGAGAAGATGATATACTTTGGAGAGAAGAGAAGAATGATATACTTTGGAGAGAAGAGAAGATTATATACTTTGGAGAGAAGAGAAGATGATATACTTTTGTGAGAAGAGAAGATGATATACTTTTGTGAGAAGAGAAGATGATATACTTTGGAGAGAAGAGAAGATGATATACTTTGGAAGAAGAGAAGATGATATACTTTTGTGAGAAGAGAAGATGATATACTTTTGTGAGAAGAAAAGATGATATACTTTGGAGAGAAGAGAAGATGATATATTTTTGTGAGAAGAGAAGATGATATACTTTGGAGAGAAAAGAACATAATATACTTTGGAGTGAAGAGAACATAATATACTTTGGAGAGAAGAGAAGACGGTATACCTCGGAGAGAAGAGAAGACGATATACTTTGGAGAGCAACGACATACTTTGGAAAGAAGAGAAGATGATATACTTTGGAGAGAAGAGAAGATGATACGCTCTGGAAAGAAGAGAAGATGATATACTTTGGAGAGAAGAGAAGATGATACGCTCTGGAAGAAGAGAAATGATGTATACTTTGGAGAGAAGAGAAGATGATGTACTTTGGAGAGAATAAAAGATCATATACTATACTTGGAGAGAAGAGAAGATGATATACTTTGGAGAGAAGAAAAAATGATATACTTTGGAGAGAAGAAAAGATGATATACTTGAGACAGAAGAGGAGAGAAGAGAAGATGATATACTTGAGAGTGAAGAAAAGATGATGATGTACTTTGCACAGAAGAGAAGATGATATACTTTGGAAAGAAGAGAAGACGGTAATTACGGACAGAAGAAAAGATGATAAACATGTACTTCACAGAGAAGAGAAGAAGAGAACAATCTTTTGAGAGAAGATAAATATTCTTAAGCCAGAAGAAAAGATAACATCATTCATAAACAACAGAAGATAACATTCTTTGGACAGGAGGAAAGATAATATAATTTAGAAAGAAGACAAGAGAATATTTCTTTGAAAAGAAAAGAACGTATTTTGCACAGCAGAGAACATTCTTTAGAGAGAAGAGTAAACAATATAATCCACGGCTCCAGCAGGACACAGACAGACAGACAGACAGACAGACAGACAGACAGACAGACAGACAGACCAACAGACAGACAGACAGACAGACAGCAAACAGTCAAACAGACAGAAGTCAAAAGGTACAGTCAGACCGAGAGTCAGCGGCGGTCAGTGCACAAAGTGAATTGTGTGTACAGGTGTGTGTGTGGGGGGGAAGGTCGTTCGTGCGTCTTGGTGAGCACTTGTTTTTGACGTGATCGAAGTTCGACAGGTGAGACCAAACCAACCTGACTTAAATACAAACACACACACACACACACACACACACACACATGAGAGGGTGAGGGAGGGGGAAGAGAAGGGGGGAAGAGGAAGGAGGAAGAGGGAAGGGGGAAGTGGATAGAGAGAAGGAGAGAGAAACAGAGAGCAGAGAAAACACACACACACACACACACACACACATACACACACACGCGCGCGCACACACACACACACACTGGCTGCCAGACTAATTCTCTCACTTTCATGCATACATACATACATACATACATACGTACATACTACATACATACACACACACACACACACACACACACCACACACACACATACACACACACACACACACACACACAAACACACAAACTCTCTCACACACACATACACACACACATACACACACACACACACACACACACACACACACACAACACACACACACACAAACTCACACACACACACACATACACACACGCGCGCGCGGGCGCACGCGCGCACATACACACACACACACACTAAGAGCGATTCTAATAATTATGACATTATGTAGATAGACATTAAATGAAATTGAACTAACAGCGACGCACACACAAATACACACACAGACACACGCATTTCACACATGTTTCACACATGTATGCAGATAGACACGTGCACGCACACCAAGAAAGGCACGCAAACACACACACACACACGCACGCACGCACGCACGCACGCACGCACATACACACACAGACACTCACTCACACACACACACACTTACATACACACACGCATACATACACATACGCGCACATTCACACACATATACACACATACACACACATACACAGACCTCACTCATAAACACACACATACACACACCACACACACACACACACATACACACACACGCACTTACACACACACACACACACACACATACACACACACGCACTTACACACACACAGACACTCACACACATCACACACACACACACTTATAAAACACACACACACACGCACATACACACACAGACACTCACTCACACACACACACATACACACACGCATACACACACACAAACACACACTCACACACCGCCCACCCACCCACCCACACCCACACAAACACACACCCACCCACCCACCCACCCACCCACACAGAGGATGACTACTGGAGGACAGGAGATAAGCTTATTTGAAGGTTCTTGATATTTCTTTTTTCGCTTCAGCGAGAAAAGACAGGCGACAACCAATATCCCCGTCTGTCTGATTACACAATAGATGTTTCCACTCAAGGACCCCGTGGGATGTTGAACAGCGTTGCCTGTGTCTGACCAAGCCGACACTGTGTAAATAACCGTCTTTGGCACAGGTGAAGCACATAACCCCCCCCCACCCCCACCCCCTGGGGATGCCGGGGGGGGGGGGGGCACTTTTAGTATAAATAGTATATCCATCCTCTGGAAATTCTGTACTAGAAATGTCCTCTTTTCTGTCATTCTCTCGACTGTTGTTTTTTTCTTGGGGAAAGGGGATGGGGTGGGTGGGTGGGGGGGGGGTACCTATGACCTTGACCTTAACGTCACGACTTTCTAACTCGTACTTCGCGATCCTCTATGCTCCACACTTTTAAATTGAAATTTGGTAAGGATCCATTCACAGACAGCTGAGCAAAAAAAACTTGTGAATTATTTTTGTCACAGACGCACACAACAACAGACACACACAGACACACAACACAAGACACTGAACACACTGACCACAACAGACACAACACACAACAAGACACTGACACAAACGACACACAACAAGACACAGCCACAACCACACACAAAGACACGACACACAACACAGACTACACAACACGACACACAGATACAAACACAGCCACAAACACACACAAAGACACGACACACAACACAGAACGTACACACAACACACAACACAGACACAACACAGACACACCACAACCACACAAAGACACAACACAGACACAGACACAAACACACACAAAGACACAGACACACAACACAGACACACCAAACACACAAAGACACAACACAGACACAGACACACAACACAGACACACCACAACAAAACACAACACAGACACAGACACAAACACACACAAAACACAGACACACAACACAGACACAACCACAACACAAAACACAACACAGACACAGACACACCACACACAAGACACAACACAACACAAACACACAGACACACAACACAGACACAACCACACACAAGCACACACAACACAGACACACCACAATCACACACAACAACACAAAGACACAACACAGACACAGACACACAACACAAAGACACAACACAGACACAGCACAACCACACAACAAAACACAACACAGACACACACAAAGCACACAACAAAGACACAAACCAACACAAGACACAGACCACACACAAGACTACACAAAAGACACAACACACCACACACAAAGACACAGACAAGACAACACAGACACACACAAAGCACAAACACAGACCAACCAACACAAAGACACAGACAGACAGACACACAACAAAGACCGACACAGACACACAAACAAAGCTCCCTCAGCTCGGTATCAAACAATATTCCCTATATCATAGAGTGAGGAAGGAAAATGTGTATGTGAGTATACAGTGTAGAGAGAGACGGAGAGAGGAGCAGAGGGGGGGCAGGGGAGACAGAAAGAGAGAAAGAAGAGAAAGAGAGAGAGAGAGAAGAGACAGAGATATAAAAGAGAGAGAGAGAGAAGAGAGGAGAGAAAGAGCAAGAAAGAAAGAGAAAGAAAAAGAGACAGAAAGAAAGAAGAGAGAATGAGAGGGAGACAGAGACACAA
>CM060312.1:88850484-88857984 GCA_030674185.1 Monoplex corrugatus
GTGTACCTTGGAGCACAATCGGAGACATTGTAAATTACATGCACTGATAGGGAAGAGTACCCTGGAGCACAAACTAGCACAATCGGAGACATTGTAAATTACATGTACTGATAGGGAAGAGTACCCTGGAGCACAAACTAGCACAACCGGAGACATTGTAAATTACATGTACTGATAGGGAAGAGTATCCTGGAGCACAAACTAGCACAACCGGAGACATTGTAAATTACATGTACTGATAGGGAAGAGTACCCTGGAGCACAAACTAGCACAACCGGAGACATTGTAAATTACATGTACTGATAGGGAAGAGTACCCTGGAGCACAAACTAGCACAATCGGAGACATTGTAAATTACATGTACTGATAGGGAAGAGTACCCTGGAGCACAAACTAGCACAACCGGAGACATTGTAAATTACATGTACTGATAGGGAAGAGTACCCTGGAGCACAAACTAGCACAATCGGAGACATTGTAAATTACATGTACTGATAGGGAAGAGTACCCTGGAGCACAAACTAGCACAACCGGAGACATTGCAAATTACATGTACTGATAGGGAAGAGTACCCTGGAGCACAAACTAGCACAACCAGAGACATTGTAAATTACATGCACTGATAGGGAAGTGTACCCTGGAGCACAAACTAGCACAACCGGAGACATTGTAAATTACATGCACTGATAGGGAAGTGTACCCTGGAGCACAAACTAGCACAACCGGAGACATTGTAAATTACATGCACTGATAGGGAAGTGTACCCTGGAGCACAAACTAGCACAACCGGAGACATTGTAAATTACATGTACTGATAGGGAAGTGTACCCTGGAGCACAAACTAGCACAACTGGAGACATTGTAAATTACATGTACTGATAGGGAAGAGTACCCTGGAGCACAAACTAGCACAACCGGAGACATTGTAAATTACATGTACTGATAGGGAAGAGTACCCTGGAGCACAAACTAGCACAACCGGAGACATTGTAAATTACATGCACTGATAGGAAGTGTACCCTGGAGCACAAACTAGCACAATCAGAGACATTGTAAATTACATGTACTGATAGGGAAGAGTACCCTGGAGCACAAACTAGCACAACCGGAGACATTGTAAATTACATGCACTGATAGGGAAGTGTACCCTGGAGCACAAACTAGCACAATCGGAGACATTGTAAATTACATGTACTGATAGGGAAGAGTACCCTGGAGCACAAACTAGCACAATCGGAGACATTGTAAATTACATGTACTGATAGGGAAGTGTACCTTGGAGCACAAACGGAGACATTGTAAATTACATGCACTGATAGGGAAGAGTACCCTGGAGCACAAACTAACAAAACCGGAGACATTGTAAATTACATGTACTGATAGGGAAGTGTACCTTGGAGCACAAACGGAGACATTGTAAATTACATGCACTGATAGGGAAGTGTACCCTGGAGCACAAACTAACACAATCGGAGACATTGTAAATTACATGCACTGATAGGGAAGTGTACCTTGGAGCACAAACTAGCACAATCGGAGACATTGTAAATTACATGCACTGATAGGGAAGTGTACCCTGGAGCACAAACTAACACAATCGGAGACATTGTAAATTACATGCACTGATAGGGAAGAGTACCCTGGAGCACAAACTAGCACAATCGGAGACATTGTAAATTACATGTACTGATAGGGAAGAGTACCCTGGAGCACAAACGGAGACATTGTAAATTACATGCACTGATAGGGAAGTGTACCTTGGAGCACAACCGGAGACATTGTAAATTACATGCACTGATAGGGAAGTGTAGCTTGGAGCACAATCGGAGACATTGTAAATTACATGCACTGATAGGGAAGTGTACCTTGGAGCACAATCGGAGAAATTGTAAATTACATGCACTGATAGGGAAGTGTACCTTGGAGCACAATCGGAGACATTGTAAATTACATGCACTGATAGGGAAGTGTACCTTGGAGCACAATCGGAGACATTGTAAATTACATGCACTGATAGGGAAGTGTACCTTGGAGCACAATCGGAGACATTATAAATTACATGCACTGATAGGGAAGTGTACCTTGGAGCACAATCAGAGACATTGTAAATTACATGCACTGATAGGGAAGTGTACCTTGGAGCACAATCGGAGACATTGTAAATTACATGCACTGATAGGGAAGTGTACCTTGGAGCACAATCGGAGACATTGTAAATTACATGCACTGATAGGGAAGTGTACCTTGGAGCACAAACAGAGACATTGTAAATTACATGCACTGATAGGGAAGTGTACCTTGGAGCACAATCGGAGACATTGTAAATTACATGCACTGATAGGGAAGTGTACCTTGGAGCACAAACAGAGACATTGTAAATTACATATACTGATAGGGAAGTGTACCTTGGAGCACAAACAGAGACATTGTAAATTACATGCACTGATAGGGAAGTGTACCTTGGAGCACAATCGGAGACATTGTAAATTACATGCACTGATAGGGAAGTGTACCTTGGAGCACAAACAGAGACATTGTAAATTACATGCACTGATAGGGAAGTGTACCTTGGAGCACAATCTAGCACAATCGGAGACATTGTAAACGCAACAGAGAGAGAGAGAGACGTCTACGTAGTAAAACAACCAAAGGTAAAAACATTTGAGAAATCCAAGCGTCAACGAGGTGGAGAACATCCGGAAGATAAACAAGGAATCTCAAGAAACAAACTGAGGCTGCTTCAGAATTTGAGAAACAAGGGTTAGAGAACCTATGGAAAGACCTGAAAGCAAAACACGATGCCCTTAGCAAAACAGAATCAGCGCGGAGAAGAAGGAACATAAAGAAGTCGACCCAAGACTGCTTCTTCAGAGACCTCTTCCATTTCAACAAGAAGCTATTCAAGCAGCCCAGATCCGGGACACTCAAGGTGGACGATGAAGCTCTGGAACAGCATCTCAGGAAAACATACGCCTTGATCGAGGCACAACTTGAAATCCAGGGTCTGGTGCGGCTCAAGGTCCCAGGGAATATGTTCAATGACAAACCATCAACACTGGATGAAGTAAAGAAAGTGATCAAGTAAGCCGGAGACAAACCATCACCTGGGCCTAACGGAATACCTCACCTGCTGTATAGGAAATGTCACCGTGTCCTCAAGTGGATCCACAAATTGATAAGATCAGCATGGAGGGTCTCGAAGATTACAAACCAATATACAATAGTTAATGGTGAGTACATTCCACAAAAACTGATTTCGGTTATTTCAGTTCAGACCAGTTTCACTTCTGAATGTGGAAAAGAAAATCTTTGTCATGACAGAATTAATCCAGAGCCTTGGAAGGTGGTATGCTGACTCTAAAATATATAAAAAGGGTTAAAGAAAGAGCAAATGGTTTATGAAACTTGCAATTCACAGACCACAGTGGCCTCCCTGGCAAATACCGAATGTGATGCCAGCACTACGTGCCGACTTCAAAGCTCCTCTGGCCTGCACTGATGTAGGGAATCAGCAATTGTAGACTGGAATCGTCGGAGGCCAAAATCAACAAATACATAAGGAAATGGCTTGGTGTCCCACCTGGTCCCGTTGACCTTGCTCTCTATTTCTGCCAGGCAAAACTGAAACTAACCCCCAAAAATCCACCGCATAAAGGTGGGAAAGGTCAGAATTTCTAAGCATGCTGGAGTACTCGGGAGATAAGACTGAGAGATCAGTCCAGGCCATGATGAAGACTAAAAGAACAGAAAAACCAGGAGACAGTAGACACAATGAAAGGAAGTCTAAATGTCAGATATATAATAGGAAACATAAACCAATAAACAAAAAAAGAATGATGTTAAAAGCCAAGGGCAAAGCAAAGAGAGACACAGTAATACAAGAGATTAAACAAAATGAGGATGCCAGAAGAGTTCAGAAGGCAGGCCAGTAACACCAACAGGGGTAATGGTCACCGTCACCGTCACCGATCCCTTAGACTGGCCGTCCGTCGGGGCGCCTCTGAAGACTTGACAACAAACTTTCTCCACTTCTCCCTGCTCTCCGCTTTCCTTACGGTATCCCTCAGCTCCAGGCCCGTCCATCTCTTCTTTTGTCTGCCTCTTTTCCTTCCTCCCGAGACTGTGCCTTGCAGGATTGTCTTGGCAAGGCCGGATGATCGAATGAAAATGCATTCTAAACCGATCTAAGCTGGAATGACATGTAACATAGGTCACTCTCAGGCTGGTCTTCATCCTTAGATCTGTGTAAGATCTCCTGCCTCCAAATTCTAAGCTGATGGAGTTAAAGGTTTGGAGTTTGTGCAAGAGGGATTTATCGCACTTAGCCAAATCCAAAAGCTGGTGAGATGGAGGAAATAATTGACCATGCGTGTCCTCTCTGCCACGGCAAGCAAACAGTGGAACATGTCCTGAGCTCATGAAAGGTAGTGCTAACCACTACAAGGTACACAGACACTCTCCGTATCTATAACATGACTCTACGCCATGCTTCCTGTTCAGCTCCAGACCGACAGTTTCATCTCCCTATAACACTTCTCTGCACAAGTGGAAAGAAAAAGGAAACAGTAAAGTACGTGTGTTGTATGCAGATTTGTATATGCATGAATGCAAACCAGCGATTTCTCTTAGTCCTCTTCTACCACTGGACAAAGCAGCAGGGAAGTTTCTGTCTTTTTCTCCTAATTTTGTATTTGGTGTTTGTTTGTGAACTTTCGTTTTCGCTTGACAAAGGCTAGTTGGCCGAAAATGTGTGCCTGTCTTGTCTTGTTGTATTAAATACGCGTTCTGATTCTTTTTTCGTGTTTTTTTTTTTCTGGTTCCTGCAGGCCAGTATGCAAGTATGCGGGAGTGTGTGTTTCCTTGCACGTGCGTGTACACATTCACCAAAAAAAAAGTGACACCAAGCTAGCACCTGTCACCGACAAACTTTCACTTTCCGTCACCTGCTGACACTAAGCGACACTACCCTGTCACGTGATCGCACGTGCCTCGCGCGCCTAATAACGTAGTGTCACGTGCAGCTGCCGTGCTTAGACAAATTGGCAAGGGGAGAGAGACAGAGAGAGAGAGAGGGGGGGGGAGAGGGAGAGAGATGGGGTGGAGGGGGAAGGTCGTACATGTAGTATCATTAGTTTGGATTCTCTGTCTTTTGTCTGTTTGCCTGCCTGTCTGCCTAATTGTCTGTCTGTCTGTCTCTGTCTGTCTGTTTCTCTGTCTGTCTGTCTCTGTTTCTCTGTCTCTCTCTCTCTTGCTCGCCCTCTGTGACAGATTGTTTAGGTGTCATGGTAGATTAAACAAAAGGTGTCTGTGATCAGATTAATGCTCACACCTACACTTCAACTTTGTGTGTGTGTGTGACGTGTGTGTGGTGTGTGTTGTGGTGTGTGTGTGTGTGTGTGTGCGTGCGTGTGTGTAAGCGTGTGTGTGTGTGCGTGCGTGTGTGTATATGTATGTGTGTATGTATGTTGTGTGTGTGTGTGTGTATGTGCGTGTGTGTGTATAGTGCTTGTGTGTGTTATGTGTGTGTATGTGTGTATGTGCGTGTTGTGTGTGTGTGTGTGTGTGTGTGGTGTGCGTGTGTGTGTGTATATATGTGTGTGTGCATGCGTGTGTGTGTGTGATGTATATGTATAATATGTTATGTGTGTGTATGTGTATGTGTGTGTGTGTGATATTATAATATGTATGTGTGTGTATGTGTGTGTGTGTTGAGTTGTGTGTGTGTGTGTGTTGTGTGTGTGTATTGTGTGTGTATGGTGTGTGTGTATGTGTGTGTGTTGTGTATGTGTATGTGTGTGTGTATGTGTGTGTGTGTGTGTGTGTGTATGTGTGTGTGGTTGTGTGTGTGTGTGTGTGTGTGTGTGTGTGTGTGTGTGTGTGTGTGTATGTGTCGTGTGTGTGTATCGTGCTTGTGTGTGTATGTGTCTGTATGTGCGTGTGTGTGTGTGTGTGTGTGTAAGCGTGTGTGTGTATGTGTGTGTGTGTGTGTGTGTGTGTGTGTGTGTGTGTGGAACAACGTCGGTTGTGGCTGAAAAGACCGATTCTTAACAGGCAGTCGCTGGCACAGCTGACGCACATGAAGGCTGATGACAGTGGCTGCGTGGTCGTGGCCACAGCTTTTCTTTTCTTTCTTCAGTCCAATCTCAGTCGAGTTCGTTTCTCCTCTACGATAGCGATGCCTGCACGTACAGCCTGTTGCCCGGCACAGCGATTTGTGGCTGTCTTTTCCCAGGTGTCCATATTGATATCAGCGGACTTCAGGTCACGTTTGCAACGTTCCTATATCACAGCAGTGGGTGTTCTATGGGCCGGGGATTCCGCGTCAAGCTCGCCATACAACACGGCTTTTGGGATGTGGCCATCATCAATGTGGCGAGCATGGCCAAGCCATAGCTGTCGTCGCTGTGTGAAGAGGAACATACATGCTTGCCATGCTGCCTGTTTATGTTTGAATGTTTGTCTTATATATAATTGAAAATGACTGTAAATTCATGCACATAGAACCTTTGTTGAAGATGTAGGCATTTTGCATGTTTTGAACTTTGGGTCTCATACGGATAATCTTGCTTTGCTAATGCGTTTATCGTTGACTTTTGGCTGAGGGAGAATACAAATAAAATTCAAACAAACGAACAAACAAACAAACAAACACCAAACAACAACCAGAATCTGAAACTGTATAAATTAAACGACTTTATATTGTTTAAAAAGCATAACAGACTAATAGGTATGATGTATATATATATGAGTTTTGCTCAATCCATTGTATACACATCTTGTTCCGTTTTCTCAATGATATTGTAATAATGTTCAGCAAACATTGTATTTATTTGTGTTTTGTCAAAAAAGAACTAAAAACAAGTTTGAAAAAAAAATGCTTGCCATGCTGACCTAGTCTAGGACGTCCTTGGTTTGGCACATGGTCATTTCTAGGAAATGTCCAGGATCTGGCACAAGCACAGCAGGTGGAATTTATTGAAGCGTGTTTGGCATGTTGCCTGGTACAGGTTGTGCAAAGTCTGGCACGTCGTCTTTTCTAGGAAATACCCAGCATCCGGCACAAGCACAACAGGTGGAAGTTATTGAAACGTGTTTGGCATGTTGCCTGGTACAGGTTGTGCAAAGTCTGGCACGTCGTCTTTTCTATGAAATACCCAGGATCCGGCACAAGCACAACAGGTGGAAGTTATTGAAGCGGTGCTCTTGGTTCTCGTCCAGCTCTTGCTGGTGTAGAGAAGGTTCCACAGTCTGCAGGCTTGGTACATTCCAGTCTTGTTAATATTCCACACTCTTTTAGATAGCTTGGCCAAGGCAGGTTTCCTTGTCTGCTTTTTAGCCTGGTCGTTGTAGTCTACATAGTGTATCAGATAAGTTATTGTAGTCTACATAGTCTATCAAATAGGTTATTGTAGTCTACATAGTGTATCAAATAGGTTATTGTAGTCTACATAGTCTGTGAGATACTCAGACCTAGACCCAAGTTGCTTGTAGTACAGTCAG
>CM060312.1:88865484-88872984 GCA_030674185.1 Monoplex corrugatus
ACACAAGCACACACACATACACACACACAGACACAAATACACACACACAGACACAAATACACACAGACATACACACACACACACACACACACACACACACACACACACACACACACACACACACACTCTCCCTCCTTATCTACAAAAATTAATTATACATTAAACGCCAAACGGAATTTGTACAGCGATACCCATAACTATCAGAAGCTAAGCGAGACATGTGCCTATGGCATGAGACCAAGCTTTCAAGTCAAAAGGGCACAAGGTTATTTTAACCCCGTTTATTGCACGGTGGCTTTGGTCTGAATGCAATAAAGCAGTGAACAGTGGCGTGAGGTTGCATAGTGTGTGCCTTTATAAAATGAATATAAGGAAAGGTGTGTGGTGTGTGTGTGTGTGTGTGTGTGTGTGTGTGTGTGTGTGTGGCGTGCGTGCGTGTGTGTGTGTGTGTGTGTGTGGTGTGTGTGTGTCTTTGATTTAATGTCTATTCACTAAAGTGATTTTAGACAACAACAACAACAACAAAAAGAAAAAATAAGAAAGAAAGAAAGAAACAAACAAAAAAACAGGGAGGGAGGGGGGGGGTTGATAGAAGAGGAGTGAAGAGGATATTTGAAAATTGTCAATTGTGTGTGTGTGTGTGTGTGTGTCTGTTTGTGTGTGTCTGTGTGTCTGTGTCTGTGTGTGTGTCTGTGTGTGTGCGTGTGTGCAGGACAATGGTTTGAAAACGATTGAGGAGGTGTTTTTGATTTCTGCCTCTGCAAAAGAAGGGACTTGCTCAATGTGGAGGAGGTGTGAGTGTGTGTATGTTTTGTTATGTATGTATGTATGTTATGTTATGTTATGTTATGTATGTATGTATGTATGTGTGTTATGTTATGTATGTATGTATGATTGTATGTTATGTTATGTATGTATGTATGTACGTATGTATGTATGTATGTATTTATGTATGTATATGTTATGTATGTATTTATGTTCGCATGCATGCATGTATGTATGTGTTAATGTATGTATGTATGTACTTACGTACGTATGTATGTATGATCGTTCGTATGTGTGTATATGTGTGTGTGTCTGTGTGCGTGTGTGTCTGTGTGTCTGTGTGACGAAAAAAAAATGTTTTCAAATCTCTCTCTCTCTCTCCTCTCTCTCTCCTCTCTCTCTCTCTCTCTCTCTCTCTCTCTCTCTCTCTCTCCATCCCTTCTTCTCTCTCTCAATGTATCCAAATTCTTTTTCACGCATTTTTGGACAAAGTGCATGTACGATCACAGACAATAACAACAAAACCTGACTGCAGAATTCTACGTTAACAAGGACACATATTTGCATAAAGCATAATTACACATATTTGCATAAAGCATAATTAACACATTTACACAAAGCATAATTAACTATCAAAAAGTCACGAAAAGAGATATAAACGCAAACACAGAAAGGTTATGTAGAAATCATACACTCGAGTCTAACCCGTGTGCCTTATGTCCCGAGCACGGTAAACATCCCACAGCAGTTGAAAATCGTAAACAGCAGGGCATTTGTCCAGGTGCCCTGGTATAAAATGTTGGAGAGCGGGTTGATTTCCCAGGTCCCTCCGCTTGAAGGCCTATTAGTTTTCTCGCCCTTCAGAAAAGTCTCAGTCAAAAAGCAAAACAAACAAACAAACAAACAAAAAAGTGGCATTACGCTGTGGCGACGCGCTGGCAATAGGGAGAGCAGCCGAATTTCAAATGGTAAATCCATTGTGACAAAAGTGATGAATATAAATATGTGAACATAAATATGAATGTGGATATAAATATGAATGTGAACATGAATATGAATATGGATACCGGTATAAATATGAATATGATCATAAATATGAATATGGATATAAATATGAATATGAACATGAATATGAATATGGATACCGGTATAAATATGAATATGATAATAAATATGAATGTGGATATAAATATGAATGTGAACCTGAATATGAATATGGATACCGGTATAAATATGAATATGATCATAAATATGAATGTGGATATAAATATGAATGTGAACCTGAATATGAATATGGATACCGGTATAAATATGAATATGATCAGAAATATGAATGTGGATATAAATATGAATGTGAACCTGAATATGAATATGGATACCGGTATAAATATGAATATGATCATAAATATGAATGTGGATATAAATATGAATGTGAACATGAATATGAATATGGATATCGGTATAAATATGAATATGATCATAAATATGAATATGGATATAAATATGAATGTGAACCTGAATATGAATATGGATACCGGTATAAATATGAATATGATCATAAATATGAATGTGGATATAAATATGAATGTGATCATAAATATGAATATGGATATAAATATGAATGTAATCATAAATATGAATATGGATATAAATATGAATGTGATCATAAATATGAATATGGATATAAATATGAATGTGATCATAAATATGAATATGGATATAAATATGAATGTGATCATAAATATGAATATAAATATGAATGTGATCATAAATATGAATATGGATATAAATATGAATGTGAACATGAATATGAATATGGACACCGGTATAAATATGAATATGATCATAAATATATGGATATAAATATGAATGTGAACATGAATATAAATATGGATACCGGTATAAATATGAATATGATCATAAATATGAATATGGATATAAATATGAATGTGAACATGAATATGAATATGGATACCGGTATAAATATGAATATGATCATAAATATGAATGTGGATATAAATATGAATGTGAACATGAATATGAATATGGATACCGGTATAAATATGAATATGATCATAAATATGAATATGAACATAAATATGCATATGGATATAAATATGAATATGAACATAAATATGCATATGGATATAAATATGAATATGAACATAAATATGCATATGGATATAAATATGAATAATTCTGATGTACATTGATATTGTGAGTGGTACAGACAAACAAGAGCTGGCATCAGGCTTCGGTTGCAGTTGTTATTGTTATCATTGTTGTTGTTGTTGCTTAAAGCTCAGCCGACTGCGTACAGTCATATCAAGGCTATAACCACTTCAAAAACATACAAAAATTCAACAGGAAAAAAAGAAAAGAAAATTAAGTACACATATCAATGTATTCGCGCACATAATCTAAAGACATGCCCCCGGCGCTGACCACTCCATCCAATTTATCACACAGGGGATTTTAAAAACACACCTGAATACAAATTTAAGCATACCTACGGACACCAAAACATACATAAAAACGGGCACAAAATACCTAAAATTGCCTCCGCATATCTCACCTCCCCAGAGCCAAAAATACACTTAATACATGTACCCAATTACCGATCCCAAGAAAAAGTACGTGAGACTTTATCGAACACATAATACAGGTAAATGGACCAGCAAGGCAGAAAATGACAGTAAGAAATGACAGAAAGCAAAGGAACAAAGCAGAAACAAAGACAGTGACAGAAATTTACAGTAGGTATAGTACCCATACCTGTACGGAAGGACAACACTCATCATCATCATCATCATCATCATCATCATCATTATCATCATGTGCCTTGCCGCATGATGTTGGCGATCATGGCCCTCCGTATGTATCTATCCCTTGTTGCCGCAAGCATATTTTCCACCCTCTCTGTCCTCAGCCATCCTGCAAGTCCGTCCAATATTTCTCTCTGAGTCTACCTGGTGCTCTCTTTCCCTCCAGCTTTCCTGTCGTGACCATGTGCTCTAATTCCCCTTTCCTCATAAAATGGCCTATCAATGTTGCCTGTCTCTTCCTAATCTTCTTTCTGAATGGTTTTCTTGTGCCTGCCTCTATCAGGACTGTCTCGTTTGTTTCTTTGCTGTCCATGGAACTCTCCACATTCTTCTTATAAACCACATCTCAGCTGCCTCAATCTAAGGAAATCCATAAAACACAAGATCAACCTCTCACGTACACTGGTATATTCCATCTTCATCCATGAAAGCGAGCTATGATATCTCACGGCTGATTTGGAAAGACGAATCTAAGCCATGCAAAAGAGGTGTCATCTCCAAATTTTAGACATCATTTTGGCCCCTTTCTTCCACTGGACGAAGCAGCAGGGAAGGTTTAGTGATTTTCTCCTAATTTTTGTATTTGTTGTTTGTTCTTTTGTGATCTAAAGTTTATGCTTGACATAGGCCAGTTGGCCGAAAAATTTGCGCCTGTCTTTGTCTGGTTGTATTAAATACGGGTTCCGATTATATTTTCGTGTTTTTCTGGTTCATATGAAACATCAGCTACATTGATCACCAATGAACAAATGCGCCAAACCACCATGCAGCACAATGGACAATATGCGATTTTGTCTCCTTCAGTTTAGAAAAGAAAACTACGTTGGTACGGCCATGTGACAAGATCCAGTGGCCTTGCTATATCAATCCTGTGGGGAACTGTTGTTGAGGAAGGGAGACGAGGAGGCGGACAGAAAGAAAGAATAATGAACGACAGAAAAAAATTCATATGCAAAGACCCAGGCTTTGGCAAACAAGGGACAGAGCTGGAGGAATCTGGTGAACAGTTCTTCAGTGCCGACAACCTAATGACACTTCACAGAGTCAAGAGACAGAAAGAAGAAGAATAAGAAGAATACGAAGAAGAATACGAAGAATACGAAGAATAAGAAGAAGCAGAAGAAGAAGAAGAAGAAGAAGAAGAAGAAGAAGAAGAAGAAGAAGAAGAAGAAGAAGAAGAAGAAGAAGAAGAAGAAGAAGAAGAAGAAGAAGAAGAAGAGAAGAAGAAGAAAGAAGAAGAAGAAGACGACGACGACGATGATGATGATGATGATGATGATAAAGACAGAGAAAATGAAGACAGAGAAGAAGAAAGAAAGAAAGAAAGAAAGAAAGAAAGAAAAAAAAAAAGGAAAGAAAGAAAGAAGAAGAAGAAGGAGGAGGAGGACGATGACGAGGACGAGGACGAGGAGAAGAACAAAGCAGCCATTTCATTTTAAAAGCCTGTAAGTTCCACTTTAATTTTTCGTTGTATTCTTTTCTAACTACAACGATCACGATCACTGTTAGCACTTTTTAACCCAACAGAAACAGATATATGTACATGTACATGTCATTATGCACGTATAGATGGGTCTGTAAATTTGTTTTTTTATATTTTGCATTTACAGTAAGACATTTTATAAGGAGGTTGTGTTTGGAAGACTTTTTTCTGTTTACATTCATAGATATACAGTGCCCAAAAAAGAACCGATCTCTGCATAAATATGCATCTTCCCAAATAAATTGACCGGTCTCTGCTTTTATGTCTCTGACCAGACCACTGTCTGCGCCAGATGTCAGACTTGTCATCACAGGGTGCCACAAATCAAAGGACAGATGTACAACCGTTATGACGATCATGATTTCTCTCTGACGTGTAATAACACTTAGTGGGCCATATGATACATAATAATGGTCAGCTCGTATATGGCTAGTGGCTGACCTGTGATCGCTTTACGTGTGTCTGTCTCTCGTGCTTTTGCAAAGAGCTTGACCATCTGACATGTGAGAGTCAAAATTGTATCATTTATTTATGACAGTAATCTATTATAATTCATTTGATCTTGCATGTGTTATGGTCTCATCTGTTTTAACCCTTTGACTCCCGCACCCTATCCACCAACTGCAAAACTGTAACCCTTTAAATTCCTCACCTTATTCACCAGCTTCCTACAGGAAACTGGTGGATTGGGTGAGGGTGGCAAAGGGTTAAGTTTGTGCTTGCTAGCATGGTTGACAGTGCAGGATGCTAGCATGTTTTCTTCTTCGCTTCTTTGTTTTAATGATTCCTTCAGTTTCTTCCTGTCTTTTGATTGTCTGTAATGTTTCAGTCTTCTTTTGTTGTTTTCATTGTTATCGTTATGACTAAAATATGTATTACTGCTGGTATTACTATTAATGTTACTACATTATTGTTGTCGTCGTTGTCGCTGTTGTTAAGGGTTGACATGTCTTTCTTTACATGTGTCTGCCCACGTCTCTCATGTTTTTTTTTTTTTTTTTTTTTTTAAAGCGCATGAAATGCAGAAGTCAATATTTCATCGTAATTCCTTTTTATAATGTCTTTGATGTTATATGTGTCATGATTCATGCAGAAGTCAATATTATATCTCCTTTTTATCGTGTCTTTGATATTGTATGTGTTATAATCGATGCAGAAGTCAATATTGAATTTCCTTTTTATAATGTCTTTGACATTGTGTGTGTTATGATTCACGCAGAAGTCAAGATTACATATAATTCTTTTTTATAATGCCTTTGATACTGTATGTGTTATGATTCATACAAAAGTCAATGTTATAACTCCTTTTTATAATGACTTTGATATTGTATGTGTTATGATTCATACAAAAGTCAGTGTTATAACTCCTTTTTATAATGTCTTTGATATTGTATGTGTTATGAGTTATGCAGACGTCAATATTATATAATTCATTTTTTATAATGTCTTTGATATTGTGTGTGTTATTATTTTAATACAAAAGTCAATATCATAATTCCTTTTCATGTTTTTGATATTGTGTGTTACAATCATAACAAAAGTCAATATCATTTCTTTTAATAATGTCTTTGATATTGTATGGGCTATGATTCAAGCAAAAGTCAATATTACATTGTAATTCTTTTTCATATCTTTGATTTTTGTGTTATGATTCATGCAGAAGTCAGTATCATAATTCCTTTTTTATAATATCTTTAATATTGTATGTGTTATCACTCATGGGAGAAGTTAATATCATAATGATATTGTATGAGTTATGAGTCATGCGGAAGTCAATATTATCATTCCTTTTTATAATGTCTTTGATATCATATGTGTTATGATTCATGGAGAAGTCAATATCATAATGGTATTATATTAGGGAATGTTCTGAGCTTACCAGTTTATGCTTTGTGGCTGCGTCTATGCTAGCTGAATGGGTAGCGCAAACTGTGTTGGGTTTGAGAAATTCTACATGGGAGATAATTCCGTGACTCGCAAGAGCTTTGTTACTTGGTATTATATGTGTTATGATTCATGGAGAAGTCAATGTCATAATGATATTGTATGTTATATTTCATAGCATGACAGTGAACGTGTTTTACATCCTCCCTCGTATGTTGTTGAATGGTTCCTTTGCTTTGTTCTTCTGCTGTTATATGCCATCATGGTTGACGACCATATACTGTGCGATTACGATCCCTGTTTATGTCATCATGGTTGATGGCCATACACTGTACGATCCCTGTTTTATGTCATCATGGTTGATGGCCATATACTGTACGATCCCTGTTTTATGTTATCATGGTTGACGGCCATATACTGTACGATCCCTGTTATATGTCATCATGGTTGATGGCCATACACTGTACGATCCCTGTTTATGTCATCATGGTTGACGGCCATATACTGTACGATCCCTGTTTATATGTCATCATGGTTGACGGC
>CM060312.1:88877984-88892984 GCA_030674185.1 Monoplex corrugatus
GTGAAACGTCGAAGTGACTACAAATGGTAACTCCGAGTTCTGTAAAATCTCACAGTGATACAAATGATAACACTGAGTTCCTGTGAAACGTCACTGTGATAGCACCAAGTTCCTGCAAAATGCCATAGTGATATAAGTGATAGTACCGAGTTCTTTGTGTTAGGTTCATCCATCGAGACAGAGCCACAGACAGAGACAGAGCGACAGACAGACAAACAGACCCCAAAAAAAATCAAAATCGGATAGTTTATCCATAAAGGCCACAGCCCCTCAGAAAGGAGTGACCTGAAAACCTGAAAACTCCACTTTCATACAAAACGATGCTTATGTTGTAACAATACTCTATATCTCAAATGTTTTATATAAACAAGTTAACAGCAAATCATCTCATGGTTTCTCCGTTCACTGTTGACATTAAAACTGGTCTCTGATATCTTTTGAGCTACCAGCTCTTCTCTCCTTACTGTAACATCGACACATAATAACAATAATAATTACAATATTTATATAGCGCAAAATCTTGATAAAATCAAATTTAAGCGCTGAACAGACACACATGCACGCACGCACACACATGCACGCACACACACACACACACACACACACACACACACACACACACACACACACACCACGCATGGCTATAAATGGGGAGAAAGAATAAAAGCAATGGAAAATTATAGAGAGCATATTATATACAATTATATATTACAATGTGATTCCCCTCCGAGTGGAGACAGGCTGCAAAGGGGGTTGAGTGAGGTCAGGATTTTATGCAGAGGAGAAAAGGTGAGTTTTGAGAGCGGACTTGAAGGAGACAAAAGTAGGTTGCTGACGGACAGAGAGAGGAAGTTTGTTCCAGGAGAGTGGACCAGAAACAGAAGGCTGTGGACCATAGGTATTGAGCTTAGAGCGTGGAAAGCGAAAAGTCAGAGGATCGGAGGCAGAGCGGAGGGTACGTGAGGGAAGATAGATCTCAAGAAGGCTTGACAGGTAATCGGGGGCTGCGTTATTGAGGCTTTTGTAGCACATGGTAGAAGCTCCCAACATTTTTTTCATCACAACCACAGGCAGTGTTTGTACGAAATCCAAAGTGCCAAGATGGTAGTAGTAGATTCGATTTTGCATAAAGCGTTCAAATGCTTGCATTGTGCGTCCCCTTATTTATTAAGGTAAATCGATAGATAATTGAAACGTATTGTGACAAGGCTTTGCTTCGGTGGCTCAGATATATTTGTCCATTGCTGTCGCTACGGGCAGTCGTACGCTCGTACACTGCTATGTTCTTTAAGCAGACGGGGAGGGTGCGAGATAGAGAAATGAAGGCCGTAGAATAAGACAAGAGAGGGCTGGTTTATTCCCTCTTGGTCTGGTAGCTGGGCTGGGCTGGACCTGGTTGGTGTGCGTTGTGTGTCTATGTCCCGGGGTTTGTCATCTCGTCCATCTTGCCATTCGGCTTCTTCCAGTTTCATTTCTCAAAAATGACGTCTCCGCGCAAGGAATGACTTCCATATGTACTAAGGTCACAAGGTGCCATGTGATGGAAGAAATCCAGTATGGTCATAGCACAAGTCTTAAGCTTGCACATAAACCAATGCCCTGGCCAAGTACTGAAGTCCTACCTAGCCTATGTGTTTTGTATCTTACACTAGTATTTGTATCAATCTGTCATTGGGACAATCTTGGCTACATTGTAACGACATGTGTATTTATCAGTCTCATCTTTGCAAACAAAAAACAACCCAAAACGAAAAACAAGGTAACTGATAACTGGGACCGAATGGGTCGTGCAGCGCATGGACAGCCCCCCCCCCCTTTTTTTTTTTTTTGCTTGGCAAAATGACTACCGTGGTGCGTCTGGATCTTGGAGGTGATTGTCCGGTCAGTGGTAGGGAATTGTTGCTTTGGGTCCTATCCAGCACTACTGGGTCTTTCTTGTCAACTGTGTTAACATGGACATTCCAATTGTACCATCTACACTCATCCAATTGTACCATCTACGCTCATCCAGTTCTGCCATCTACACTCATCCAGTTCTGCCATCTACACTCATCCAGTTCTGCCATCTACACTCATCCAGTTCTGCCATCTACACTCATCCAATTCTGCCATCTACACTCATCCAATTGTACCATCTACACTCATCCAGTTCTGCCATCTACACTCATCCAGTTCTGCCATCTACACTCATCCAGTTCTGCCATCTACACTCATCCAATTCTGCCATCTACACTCATCCAGTTCTGCCATCTACACTCATCCAATTCTGCTATCTACACTCATCCAATTCTGCCATCTACACTCATCCAGTTCTGCCATCTACACTCATTCAATTCTGCCATCTACACTCATCAAATTGTGCAATCTACACTCATCCAATTTTACCATTTACACTCATCCAATTCTACAAGCTATACTCTCATCCAATTGTGCCATCTACACTCATCCAATTGTGCATCTACACTCATCCAATTGTACCATCTACACTCATCCAATTCTGCCATCTACACGCATCCAACTCTACCATCTACACTCATCCAATTCTGCCATCTACAGTCATCCAGTTCTGCCATCTACACTCATCCAATTCTACCATCTACACTCATCCAGTTCTGCCATCTACACTCATCCAACTCTACCATCTACACTCATCCAGTTCTGCCATCTACACTCATCCAATTCTGCCATCTACACTCATCCAGTTCTGCCATCTACACGCATCCAACTCTACCATCTACACTCATCCAACTCTACCATCTACACTCATCCAGTTCTGCCATCTACACTCATCCAATTCTACCATCTACACTCACCCAGTTCTGCCATCTACACTCATCCAGTTCTGCCATCTACACTCATCCAGTTCTGCCATCTACACTCATCCAGTTCTGCCATCTACACTCATCCAATTGTGCCAACTACACTCAATCAGTCTTTCACGAAAGACACGGAAAATGCGTTTCAATCCCCAACACCCTAAACCAACCGTACATAACCATAACTTCCTTTCACTACATTTTTTTCTTTCTTACTCTAGTTACCCAGTTTTTCGTGCCCCCGCGATATCTAGTCCACACACACACACACACACACACACACACACACACACACACACATATATATATATATATATATATATATATATATATATATATATATGTGTGTGACCTATATATATATATATATGTGACCTCCCACCACGAAATCAGTCTTAACTAGCATTTTGGGCATTTTGAGATATACATATCACTGGAAAGTGTACATTCTGCTGATTATTTTGGTACTTGAATAAAGCTTGTACTAAAAAAAATGTAGAAGTTATGTATGTTTAAAGTCATTGAGTTGTATGACGGCCATTTTGAGAAAACGGCCTCTAAAGTTTTTGTGTGCTCTCCTACACATTTTCCTTAAATTTCTTTATTTGGTAGCTTTGACCCAGTTTGTTTCTAATTTTCGCTGTCATTATCTGAAAGGTGCACCAAAGAGCTTTCCATCAGTATATTACATGTGCGGGTACCGTACAGGTTATGGTTCATAATAAGAGACAAAAATAGGTACTTTTGGTAGGAAATTGCGTTCTTTCTGCTGCGATCAGTGCATTAAAATACCGATTTAAATTGATTAACAATATTTTTTCAAGAAAAACATTTCTGTGGGGGATAGGTTATAGTCTACAGAAATCAATTTTGAGAAAAAGTCAAAAAACCCCAGATAGACCCTCAGTCACCTTTTCAGCTCCTAGTGTTGTTCGACTGACTGCGAGTTAAGACTGATTTCTTGGTGGGAGGTCATATATATATATATATATATATATATATCCTAGATCGAACTTTTCAGAGTCATGATCATGATCCCCGTTTATATCATGAAGTCATGAGTCCTTATTTCAGTTCAGTCTACAGCACCAGTCTTTGGAATGTTAGCTGCCAAGCATTCCTCTCTGTCCTGCACGTCTGTCTTTTCCTCAGCCGGGTTGAAAATCTCTGGACAGTCCTCATAGCCTGATGAAAAGGGTCTCAGAGTCTGTGGTCCCTTACGCTCTCATCATATAATGACCTCAGTTTTCGTTTCTACTACCTCTTCGATCATCATCATCATCGTCATCATCGTCGTCGTCGTCATCATCATCATCATCATCATCATCATCATCATCATCATCATCATCATCATCATCATCATCATCATCATCATCATCATGTGCCTTGCCGCATGGCGCTGGCGATCATGACCCTCCATACGAATGCATCCCTTGTCGCTGCAAGTACATTTCTCACCCTCTCTGTCTTCAGCCACCCTGCAAGTCCGTCCAGTATTTTCTCCCTGGGTCTACCTGGTGTTCTCTATCCCTCCAGCTTTCCTGTTGTGACCAGGTGCCCTAAGTCCCCTTTCTCCTCGTGAAATGTCCTATAAATGTTCCTTGTCTTTCCCTAATCTTTTAAAAAAATTTTAATGATCGCTTTTCCTGATTTTTTTTCTATATTGATGATCTTCTCGTGTCTGCCTCCATCAAGACTGTCTCGTTTGTTTTCTTCGCTGTCCATGGAATTGTCAACATTCTTCTTAGAAACCACATTGCAGTTGCCTTAATTTTGTTCTGAGTTTGTGTGTAGACTGTCCGCGCCTCACAACCGTATAACAATATTGGTTCTACACAGCATTGAAGAACTCTCTTTCCGATTTTAATTGATAAGCATGTTGGAAAAAACGCTTTTCATCTCTTCCATGCCCGAAATAAATTCCAGACTGAGTTATGGGTGTCACAGGTGCATGTGGGCTGTAGCTGGAGGGCCGTGATGGCAGTCCATTTAATGAGGGGTCTTTCACTTGATATGGTTCCCCAACTGATCGATAATTGTTGTTGGTGTGTGGTTTAGTTCATGTTCATGTTCATATTGCTCATAGCCCTGTCGACTACTAGAGCCACGTCAGGACTAACACCATCTTAAAAATGACACCCAAATTTACATTAAAAAAACAACAGTTAAAAACCAAGCACACCATTATCTTTGCAAATCTAAAATGTACTTCAAGAAAAAAAAAAACAACTTCTCATACATAAAATCATGTTAAATGAAATCTACTAATTTCAGGAAAAAATCTTGAAAATTCCATTCGGAGGAACGTCTCTGAAGAGGTTCTTGAAGGAGTCCACCGTGTAGTGCTTATGTCTCACACCGTAAAAGTCCAAGCATTCAATTATAAAGTGTCCGATGCTCAGCGGCTTGTCACGTCGAAGTGACCCACCACCAGTGCAGAATCTCCTCTACTGAGTGGCCTCAAGGCGGCTCGACATAACTGGCTTCAGTCCGACTTCCTGGAATTGGTATTTTGACTGAACAAACTTGGGTTTGGTGGCGTGTTTGTAAAACCGGAACGAGCGGCGTGGGATCAATATCAGTAAAACGGAAAAGAAAGAGAAGCAAGGGAATGAAAACAAAACAGTCACACAGGCAGAGTTGTTGAAACAGAAATAGTCCCACGAAACACACACACACACGCACACACACACACACACACACATACACACACACACACATATATATATATATATATATATATATATATATATATATATATATATATATATATACACACACACACCTACCTGAATAAAAGCAGGATAGGCGCGTGAATAGGACACGAGGGGTGAGGGGGAGGGAAGGATGATAAAGGAAGGAAGGGGTATGACTAGGACAGGAAGGGGTGAGACAGGAAAGGTAGGTTATGACTAAGACAAGATCGGTACGTGAGGCACGAAGAGTAAGAGTGGTAGGTGAGACAGGAAGGGTAGGGGTATGATTTGGACATGAAGGTGAGACAGGAAGGGTAGCTGTATGATTAGGACAGGTAGGTGAGACAGGAAGGTAGGGGTATGGTTAAGACAAAAAAGGTGAGAGAGGAAAGGTAGGGGTATGATTAGGACAAGAAAGTGAGAAGGAAGGGTAGGGTATGATTAGGACAAGAAAGTGAGACAGGAAAGGTAGGGGTATGATTAGGACAAGAAAGTGAGAAGGAAAGGTAGGGGTATGATTAGGACAAGAAAGTGAGACAGGAAAGGTAGGGGTATGATTAGGACAAGAAAAGTGAGACAGGAAAAGGTAGGGGTATGATTAGGACAAGAAAGTGAGAGAGGAAAGGTAGGGGTATGATTAGGACAAGAAAGTGAGAAGGAAAGGTAGGGGTATGATTAGGACAAGAAAGTGAGACAGGAAAGGTAGGGGTATGATTAGGACAAGAAAGTGAGAAGGAAAGGTAGGGGTATGATTAGGACAAGAAAGTGAGAAGGAAAGGTAGGGGTATGATTAGGACAGGAAAGTGAGAAGGAAAGGTAGGGGTATGATTAGGACAAGAAAGTGAGACAGGAAGCGTAGGGGTATAATTAGGACAGGAAAGTGAGACAGGAAGGGTAGGGGTATGATTAGGACAAGAAAGTGAGACAGGAAAGGTAGGGGTATGATTAGGACAGGAAGGTGAGACAGGAAAGGTAGGGGTATGATTAGGACAGGAAGGTGAGACAGGAAAGGTAGGGGTATGATTAAGACAGGTAGGCAAGACAGGAAGGGTAGGGGTATGATTAGGACAGGAGAGTGAGACAGGAAGGGTAGGGGTACAATTAGGACAGATAGGTGAGACAGGAAGGGTAGGGGTATAATTAGGACAGGAAGGTGAGACAGGAAGGGTAGGGGCATAATTAAGACAGGTAGGCAAGACAGGAAGGGTAGGGGCATAATTAAGACAGGTAGGCAAGACAGGAAGGGTAGGTGTATGATTAGGACAGAAAGGTGAGACAGGAAAGGTAGGCGTATGATTAGGACAGGTAAGTGAGACAGGAAGGGTAGGGGTATAATTAGGACAGGAAGGTGAGACAGGAAGGGTAGGTGTATGATTAGGACAGAAAGGTGAGACAGGAAAGGTAGGCGTATGATTAGGACAGGTAAGTGAGACAGGAAGGGTAGGGGTATAATTAGGACAGGAAGGTGAGACAGGAAGGGTAGGGGTATAATTAGGACAGGTAAGTGAGACAGGAAGGGTAGGGGCATAATTAGGACAGGAAGGTGAGACAAGAAAGGTAGGGGTATGATTAGGACAGGAAGGTGACAGGAGGGGTAGGGGTATGATTAGGACAGGTAAGTGAGACAGGAAGGGTAAGGGTACGATTAAGACAGGAAGATGAGACAGGAATGGTAGGGGTATGTTTAGGACAGAAAGGTGAGACAGGAAAGGTAGGGGTATAATTAGGACAGAAAGGTGAGACAGGAAGGGTAGGGGTATGATTAGGACAGGTAAGTGAGACAGGAAGGGTAAGGGTACGATTAAGACAGGAAGATGAGACAGGAATGGTAGGGGTATGTTTAGGACAGAAAGGTGAGACAGGAAAGGTAGGGGTATAATTAGGACAGAAAGGTGAGACAGGAAGGGTAGGGGTATGATTAGGACAGAAAGGTGAGACAGGAAGGGTAGGGGTATAATTAGGACAGAAAGGTGAGACAGGAAGGGTAGGGGTATAATTAGGACAGAAAGGTGAGACAGGAAGGGTAGGGGTATAATTAGGACAGAAAGGTGAGACAGGAAGGGTAGGGGTATGACTAGGATAAGAAAGTGATACATGGAGGGTTTGAATTATCGATCAGCGGCGATCGATGAGAGGCAAGGGGGACAACCGTGGCATGAATAGAGGTGCAGGAGTGGCCATGTTTTAGTGATGAAGTGGTAGAGACTGGTCCCTATAGCTCCCTTCTTTTGTTATATACACTGTGTCGTCTACTGCCACGTGTTGTTTGTGTGTTGGAAACATCTTTCTTCCAGCTTTTTGACTCTTAAGTGTGTGTGTGTGTGTGTGTGTTTGTGTGTGTGTGTGTGTTGTGTGGTGTGTGTGTGTGTGTGTTGTGTGTGTGTGTGTGTGTGTGTGTGTGTATGTGTGTGTTTATGTGTGTGTGTTGTGTGTGTGTGTGTGTGTGTGTGTTGTGTGTGGTGTTTGTGTGTGTGTCGTCTTTCGTGCTGTTGTCTGTGTGTGTGAGGTGTGTGTGTCTCTGTGTTGTGTGTATTGTTGTAAGTCGTTTCAATACGTATTTTGCGTGTGTGTGTTGTGTGTGTGTATGTGTGTGAAAGTGCGTGTGTGTATGTTGTGTGTGATGTGTGTTGTGTGAGTGTGTGTGTATGTGTGTGCTGTATTGTCAGTGTTGTGCATGGGGGTGTGTGGTGTGTGTGTGTGTGTGGTGTGTTTAGAGAGAGAGAGAGAGAGAGAGAGGAGAGACAGACAGAGACAGACAGACACAGACAGACAGACAGACAAAACAGAGAGATAAATCCATCTTTTACCAACGACGTTTAAAAATTCAGTCATTTTGTTTCTTTGCTTGTTATATAGTTGTGTGTCTATTTCAACCTTTTTATCAATACAGACTTTCATACTCTATAGGTCCCCATTCATTGCCCCTTCCCCCAGCTCTGCACTCTATCTGCCTTACTTCCCTCCCCCTTTTTGTCTCACCCCATATTCCCCCTACCCTACAGATCCCTACTCTTCCCCAAAAATGAGAACCTCCCCCCCCCCCCCCATCCATGTTCCCTTTCCTTAACGCCAAACCAATCTACGAATTGAAAAGCTGTATGGTATATGTATGAGGAGCTTACGTGATTCTTGTAACCATGGTTACTGATGCTTAATTTAAAACATCCTGCAGGAAGCTTATCGTTATTGTTGCTTAGAGCCCAGCCAACTGCACAGAGATGTATCACGGCTGGAACTATCTCAAATAGTTCACCACATCTCACTAGTGAGAGGACAAAACAAAACCAAAAAAAACAACAACAACCACCAACACAAAAACTGGAAGAGAAAATTCAGTACACGTATCAATGCATTCGCGCACATATTCTAAGGATATGCACCTAGCGCTGACCACTCCACTAGATTTATCTGCATGAGATTTTAGAAAAAAATACCTGAATACAAATGTAAACGTAAGAACACTAAAACATACTTATAAAACGGGTCTAAACTATCAAAAAATTGCTTCGGCAGATCACATTTCCTTTAAGCCAAAATGCACATAATTACCAATTATACCTAACACATACAGGTGAATGGACCTGCAAGGCAGAAATTACAGGCAGAAATGACAGAAAGCAAAGGAACAAGGGAGGAACAGAGAGAATGACAGAAAAGAGGAAACTTCTGGGCAAAGAATTTACAGAAGACGTCTAAAAGCACATTATGTGAATAGACTTTAAAAAAAAACGAACGATTTCATAGAAGATGGGACTACTACTTTATACTGAAAAAGTCCCCAGCATCCCAACAGGGGTTGCAGGAAGCTGGTAGATAGGGTGAGGGAATGAAAGGTTTAAACGATAACCCATAAAGAGATGGTTATCTTTTCTTTGCCCAATCCTCTGTAACACTCCTGAGTCACCACCCCCACGCCGTCTCACTCTAGCTCTCTAACACACCACCAAACCCACCAACACTGAGGTCACCATGACAGCAGGACATGAAGGGCCACAGAATCTGGGACAGTTTTTCACAATACTATGACAATGAGAGGCAGCCGAGATGTGGTTTCTCAGAAGAATGTTGAGAGTTCCATGGACAGCAAAGAAAACAGACACAAGTAGATCACTCAAAGGAGACATTAGAAAAGACAAGCAACATTTATAGGCCATTTTATGAGGAAGGGGGATTTGGAGTACCTGGTCACAACGGGAAAGCTGGAGGGAAAGAGAGCACAGGTAGACCCAGGGAGAGAATGCTGGACGGACTTGCAGATGGCTGGGGATGAGGAGGGTGGGGGAGATGCTAGGGGCAACGAGAGATAGAGATGGATGGAAGTCCATGGTCGCCAACGCCATGCGGCAGGGCACCTGATGATAATGATGATGATGATGCAATGAGAATAAGGATGATAGTCATGATGCTATGAGTTCCATTTTCCAACTGAAGGCAGCATGTCAGGGTTGTGCTCTACGCTTACTTTCAAAAAGTATCCTGGCATCACCAAGGCCCGAAAAATACAGTGAGATGTTATGACTCGAATACAGTTCCACTCACTACAGAAGAGAAGAGTGGCAAAATGGTTAAGACGTTCGCCTGCCAGTGATTAAACTCGAGGTGCCAGTGTTCATCTCCAACTGAGGCCTCGACATTTCTCCTCTGTCTGACCGGAAAATTGAACAGAACGTCTAGTCCTTCGGAAAAGGACGAAAAACGAGGCAGACCATGGGCATTATAGTGTATTAATGTAGACCCTCCATGGATATTAGAGTATAGTTGTATTAGTGTATACCCTCCAGGTATTATGTGTACTTGTATTATGAGACCTATGGATTACATTGTACTTATTAGTGTAGACCCTCCATGGGTATTAAGTGTACTTGTATTAGTGTAGACCCTCCATGGGTATTATAGTGTACTTGTATTAGTGTAGACCTCCATGGGTATTATAGTGTACTTGTATAGTGTAGACCTCCATGGGTATTATAGTGTACTTGTATTAGTGTAGACCCTCATGGTATTATAGTGTACTTGTATTAGTGTAGACCCTCCATGGGTTTAAGTGTACTTGTATAGTGTAGACCCCCAGGGTATTATAGTGTACTTGTATTAGTGTAGACCTCCATGGTATTAAGTGTACTTGTATTAGTGTAGACCTCATGGGTTTATACGTGTACTTGTATTAGTGTAGACCCTCCATGGGATATAGTGTACATGTACTTGTATTAGTGTATGACCCTCCATGGTATTATAGTGTACTTGTATCAGTGTAGACCCCCAAGGGTATTATAGTGTACTTGTATCAGTGTAGACCTTCCATGGGTATTATAGTGTACTTGTATAGTGTAGACCTTCCAAGGGTATTATAGTGTACTTGTATTAGTGTAGACCTCCATAGGTATTATAGTGTACTTGTATTAGTGTAGACCCTCCATGGTGTTATAGTGTACTTGTATTAGTGTAGACCCTCCAGGGTATTATACGTTTGTATTAGTGTAGACCCCTATGGGTATTATAGTGTACTTGTATTAGTGTAGACCCTCCATGGGTATTATAGTGTACTTGTATTAGTGTAGACCCTCCATGGGTATTATAGTGTACTTGTATTAGTGTAGACCCTCCATGGGTATTATAGTGTACTTGTATTAGTGTAGACCCTCCATGGGTATTATAGTGTACTTGTATTAGTGTAGACCTTCCATGGGTATTATACTGTACTTGTATTAGTGTAGACCCTCCATGGGCATTATAGTGTACTTTACTTGTATTAGTATATACCCTCCAATGGGTATTATAGTGTACTTGTATTAGTGTAGACCCTCCATGGGTATTATAGTGTACTTGTATTAGTGTAGACCCTCCATGGGTATTATAGTGTACTTGTATTAGTGTAGACTCTCCATGGGTATTATAGTGTACTTGTATCAGTGTAGACCCTCCATGGGTATTATAGTGTACTTGTATCAGTGTAGACCCTCCATGGGTATTATAGTGTACTTGTATCAGTGTAGACCCTCCATGGGTATTATAGTGTACTTGTATCAGTGTAGACCCTCCATGGGTATTATAGTGTACTTGTATTAGTGTAGACTCTCCATGGGTATTATAGTGTACTTGTATTAGTGTAGACTCTCCATGGGTATTATAGTGTACTTGTATTAGTGTAGACCTCTCCATGGGTATTATAGTGTACTTGTATTAGTGTAGACTCTCCATAGGTATTATAGTGTACTTGTATTAGTGTAGACTCTCCATAGGTATTATAGTGTACTTGTGTTAGTGTAGACTCTCCATAGCTATTATAGTGTACTTGTATTAGTGTAGACCCTCTATGGGTATTATAGTATACTTGTATTAGTGTAGACTCTCCACAGCTATTATAGTGCACTTGTATTAGTGTAGACCTTCCATGGGTATTATAGTATACTTGTATTAGTGTAGACTCTCCACAGCTATTATAGTGTACTTGTATTAGTGTAGACTCTCCACAGCTATTATAGTGTACTTGTATTAGTGTAGACTCTCCAAGCTATTATAGTGTACTTGTATTAGTGTAGACTCTCCACAGCTATTATAGTGTACTTGTATTGGTGAAGACCCTCCATAGCTATTATAGTGTACTTGTATTGGTGAAGACCCTCCATAGCTATTATAGTGTCCTGTATTGGTGAAGACCCTCCATAGCTATTATAGTGTGCCTGTATTGGTGAAGACCCTCCATAGCTATTATAGTGTGCCTGTATTGGTGAAGACCCTCTGTGGACAAAGGTTGGACGCAAAAGAAGCATGCGTATATTCTTACATCACTCATTCAACAAAAAAAAATCTTGTTCTTTCTTTGTCTCTATGTCTGTCTGCCTCTCCCAACCACACCCTCCTCTCTCTCTGTCTCCCTCCTTCCCCTTCTCTCTGTCTCTGTTTACCTTTCTCTCTCATCTGCTTTCCCTTTCATCTGTTACTCCACACATGTGTCTCTCTCTCATGCCCCTGTCTCCCCTCTTGTCTGTAACCCTTCCTCTTCCAAATCTTCCTCTCTCTCTGTTCTTCCACGCTCTTCTCTCTCTCTCTCTTGTTCTTTTTCTCTCTCTCCCTCTCTCTTCTCTCCCTTTTTGTCTCTCTTCTACCCCCCTCTCTCTTTCCCTCTGTCTCAAACGCTATCTTTCTCTCTCTTTCTCTCCCTTCCTCTCTCTCTCTTTCTCTCTGTCTCCAACTCTCTCTCTCTCTTTAACGCTCTCTCTGTCTCCCACTCTCTCTCTCTTCCATCTCTCCTCTCCCCCTCTCTCTCTTTCCATCCCATTGTCTCCCTACCTCTCATGCAATCTCTCTTTCCCTTCCCCAACTGTCTCTCTTCGAGCACCCAATCCCCCCCCCCGTTTTTTCCCTCCCTCCTTTTTCTCTCTCTCACTGATCTCCCTCAGTTTGCCTGGCTGTCTCTCCTCTCTCTGTGTCCATTACGGGTCCTCTCCGCATGCATGACAAGATAGACAGGATGAGGAAGGCAGCAAACAATCACACAGCATTGATCTGTGTCGATACACATCCCAGTGGTGCAACCCAACATCATGAATGATAAAACGGGTCAGCCTATGACAACCTGCAGTCTGCCAAACGGGGAAAAAGGGGACAATTAATCAAACCTTTACAGGGAAAAACGAAAAGCGTGCTGAGTCCCGTAGGACTGTTTGCTGTTTGCTGTTTGCTGTTGTTCCTGTTGGTACGAATGGGGTTATGGGGTTTAGCTGGCTAAGAGATTTCAAGAGGATAAACAGATGACTAAAATATACAGAGAGAGAGAGAGAGAGAGAGAGAGAGAGAGAGAGAAGAGAAGAAACAGAAAGAAAGAGAGACAGAGAGAGAGACAGAGACAGCAGACAGGAGACAGAGACAGACAGAGACAGAGAGACAGACAGACAGACAGAGAGGAGACAGACAGGACAGAGAGACAGGACAGAAGACAGACAACAGAGGGCAGACAGACTTTAGATTTCAGAACGCTTTATTACTCATGGAGAGTAGCATAAGGTCCCATTGGACCTGTCTTACAACTAGTCCTTGCTACTATACATACAAAATGCGCAAGGGACAGACAGAGAGAGAGAGAGAGGGGGGGGGAGAGAGAGAGAGGGGGGGAGAGAGAGAGAGAGGGAGAGAGAGACACACACACACACACAGAGACAGAGAGAGAGACACACAGAACAGACTGAGAGACAGAAAGAGAGAGAGGGAGAGAGAGAGAGAGAGAGAGAGAGAGGGAGGGAGAAAGACAGAGAGAAGAGAGAGAAGACAGACAGACACAGACGGACAGACAGACACACAAACATACAGACACACAGGAGACAGAGAGACAGAAAGGGACATAGCGACTGAGAGAGACAGAGACAGAAAAATAGACAGAGAGAGACAGAGAGAGAGAGACAAAGACAGAGAGAGAGACAGACAGACAGAAAGAGACAGACAGACAGAGACAAACAGACAGACAGACAGAGACAAAACAGACAGACAGACAGAGACAAACAGACAGACAGAAAGAGACAGACAGACAGAGACAGACAGACAGACAGAGACAGACAGACACAGACACTTCAGATTTCAGACGGTTTATTAATATAGGCCCCCTTAGATGGGGGATGCACATAATTATGCATCCTCACAATCATATAAACATTAACTGGGCAATAACAATATTTGTAGTTTGAAATGTTTTGTACAAGCACACAACAAACAAGTGGAAAGAACACATGTTACAAACATTCTATTCTTATTCGAGCCTTGGGTCCCTTGGGGAAAAATTAACTCTAAAAGAGACTGAAGAAATTGCAGTCTCTCTAAATTTAAACACTTTGTGTAGAAATAAAACCAAATTTGAACAACTGTAGCCGCATTTATTGACATCAATAAAGAAAATCTAAATATAGAAGGGTTCTCTATAATATTTTGAGCATATGTAATTCTCAGGAATAGAATGGAGTGCTGGACAACATAATACAAACTGTTACAACATTGTTTGTTGATATCGATTCTTGTTAAAAATAAATTTTAAAAAAGGTGAAAAAAAAACATAATACAAACTGTAATTCTTCTTTTGATATTTTGCACAATGGAAATAATAGATCACTATCACTAGGCGCTCGGTACCTAAAATATAAACCTGTGATTTCAGATATACCTAACCTAAATCGCGTCACTGTACATTTCAGAGGTCTGTCTATATCTCTCTAAATGTGGTTCCCAATCATGCATAATACAAAAAGTTCTTTATATGTTATACCTCTCACTGTTCGGAGCATGTTGGTCCCATTCCTGCCACCTACAATCAATTAAACGTCGACGAAAAACACGAACGAATTGATTCAATCTGCCAACACCTTGACAAAACCATACAACACCAAAACTACATGTTAACAAACAAATTATGTACTACCAAAGAAATAAGAAGGAAGCAGGGAGAATTTTTATAATATCAACCAAAGGACATAACTCTTGAGAGTCACGTAGAAATTATCTCC
>CM060312.1:88905484-88907984 GCA_030674185.1 Monoplex corrugatus
AGCAGACCATACGGAACCGCCTTCATGGGTTTAACCTCCGTTCTCGTCGCCCAGCTGTACGGCCACGCTTAACTCCAGCCCATAGGGCAGCACGCCGCACCTTCTGCAGACGTCACGTGAGGTGGACACGTCAGCAATGGTCCCAGGTCCTGTTCAGTGATGAATCACGCTTCACCATGAACAACAACAACGGCCGACTGAGGGTCTGGAGGCGCCCAGGGCAACGCTTTATTGACACCACTGTCAAGAAAAGGTGGCCTTTGGTGGAGGTTCTGTAATGGTCTGGGGGGCCTTCAGCCTTCACCACAGAACACCCTTGTATCATGTACAGGGTAACCTGACTGGCCTCCGATACCGGGATGAGATCCTTCGACCGCTGGCTGTGCCTACACTGCAGCAGATGGGACCAACGGCTGTCTACCAGGATGACAACGCTCGCCCCCACAGGGCAAGGGTGGTCAACGACTTCCTGCAGCAGTCTGGAGTCAACAGAATGGAGTGGCCAGAATGCAGTCCCGATCTCAACCCGATTGAGAACCTCTGGGATGAGCTGGATCGCAAAGTGAGGAGCAACCACCCCCCTCCCAGGGATGCCCAACACCTCTACCAGATGCTGCAGGCTGAGTGGCAGGCGCTTCCACAGAGGATCTTCACCAACTGGTCAACTCGATGAGGACTCGCTGCGTCGAGTGCCAGAACAGCAATGGCGGTTACACGCATTACTGAACTTTTGGGAGCATCAGAATGCCCTGTCTTGTGATTTCAATGACTTTGGGAAATCAAATTTCGATACGTACCCACTTTGATCAAATGTACACACCAAACGATTGCTCGAAATTGAAGGCAATTGTGTATCGTTATCACTAAAGCATGGAATTAAATGTTTGCCAAACTTCAACGCATTGGCTTTCTTATTTTGAAAGTTATGAATTTTTGTGCAAGTGATCCTTAACTTTTTGTGCGTAGTGTGAGGATCTTCACCAACCTGGTCAACTCGATGAGGACTCGCTGCGTCGAGTGCCAGAACAGCAATGGCGGTTACACGCATTACTGAACTTTTGGGAGCATCAGAATGCCCTGTCTTGTGATTTCAATGACTTTGGGAATCAAATTTCGATACGTACCCACTTTGATCAAATGTACACACCAAACGATTGCTCGAAATTGAAGGCAATTGTGTAAATACACTACGCACAAAAAGTTAAGGATCACTTGCACAAAAATTCATAACTTTCAAAATAAGAAAGCCAATGCGTTGAAGTTTGGCAAACTTCGAGTTGACCAGGTTGGTGAAGATCCTCTGTGGAAGCGCCTGCCACTCATCCTGAGCATCTGGTAGAGGTGTTGGGCATCCCTGGGAGGGGGGTGGTTGCTCCTCACTTTGCGATCCAGCTCATCCCAGAGGTTCTCAATTGGGTTGAGATCGGGACTGCATTCTGGCCACTCCATTCTGTTGACTCCAGACTGCTGCAGAAAGTCGTTGACCACCCTTGCCCTGTGGGGGCGAGCGTTGTCATCCTGGTAGACAGCCATCGGTCCCATCTGCTGCAGTGTAGGCACAGCCAGCGGTCGAAGGATTTCATCCCGGTATCGGAGGCCAGTCAGGTTACCCTGTACATGATACAAGGGTGTTCTGTGGTGAAGGCTGAAGGCCCCCCAGACCATTACAGAACCTCCACCAAAGGCCACCTTTTCTTGGACAGTGGTGTCAATAAAGCGTTGCCCTGGGCGCCTCCAGACCCTCAGTCGGCCGTCGTTGTGGTTCATGGTGAAGCGTGATTCATCACTGAACAGGACCTGGGACCATTGCTGACGTGTCCACCTCACGTGACGTCTGCAGAAGGCGCGGCGTGCTGCCCTATGGGCTGGAGTTAAGCGTGGCTGTACAGCTGGGCGACGAGAATGGAGGTTAAACCCATGAAGGCGGTTCCGTATGGTCTGCTGGCTGATGTTGATGTCAGTAACCACCCTCAGCTGCCTTCGAATGATGCTGGAAGAGGCTGTTCTTGTCTGCAGGGCTTGTCGTTCAATGAGACGATCTTCACGTGGGTTTGTCTTCTTCGGTCGACCAGATCTGCGTCTTTCATGGACCCTCCCAGTGGCTGTGAAGCGTTGAATCAGTCTGACAATGACCGAGATGGACACCTGAAGTCACCTGGCCACTTCTCGCTTGGGAATACCATCTTGGAACCATGCAACAGCTCGTCCCCTCTCAAACTCGCTCAATTTTCGTCGTGGAGGCATTGTCAGATCAGGCCTACTACTGGTGGAATGTCTTCTTATAAAGCCAAGCAAGAGACAGCATCTCACACATAAACAGCAGTGCTTGCACGTGCATAATGGTTTTTCCATCTGGCTTGTGCAATGTGTTCAGGCACAACGGTCCAAAACAAGGTCCTTTTTCGCAAGTTTCCGCTTTTCCGTTTGCGGCCAAGCTCAGTAGTAGAGAATCCCGTGCAATGTTCGCACTAACACAACATCGCCCACTTACAGCTGAACA
>CM060312.1:88912984-88922984 GCA_030674185.1 Monoplex corrugatus
TTCCTTTGTCCTATCTAAATCATCTGTGCCTTTGTCCTGTCTAAATTATGTCTTTGTCCTATCTAATATGTCTTTGTTCTAAATCATCTGTTCCTTTGTCCTATCTAAATTATCTGTGCCTTTGTTCTGTCTAAATCATCTGTGCCTTTGTCCTATCTAAATCATCTGTGCCTTTGTCCTATCTAAATCATCTGTGCCTTTGTCCTATCTAAATCATCTGTGCCTTTGTCTTATCTAAATCATGTCTTTGTTCTAAATCATCTGTGCCTTTGTCTTATCTAAATCAGCTATGTCTTTGTCTTATTTAAATCATCTGTGCCTTTGTCCTATCTAAATATAACTGCCTTTGTTCAATCTAAATCAACTGTATCTTTGTCCTGTCTAAATCAGCCGTGCCTTTGTCTTATCTAATTCATGTGTACCTTTGTCTTATCTAAAGCATCTGTGCCTTTGTCTTATCTAAATCATCTGTGCCTTTGTCCTATCTAAATCAGCTGTCCTTTGTCTTATCTAAATCATCTGTACCTTTGTCTTATCTAAATCATCTGTGCCTTTGTCTTATCTAAATCAGCTGTGCCTTTGTCTTATCTAAATCAGCTGTACCTTTGTCTTATCTAAATCATCTGTACCTTTGTCTTATCTAAATCATCTGTGCCTTTGTCCTATCTAAATCAGCTGTACCTTTGTCTTATCTAAATCATCTGTACCTTTGTCTTATCTAAATCATCTGTGCCTTTGTCTTATCTAAATCATCTGTGCCTTTGTCTTATCTAAATCATCTATGCCTTTGTCTTATCTAAATCATCTATGCCTTTGTCTTATCTAAATCATCTGTGCCTTTGTCTTATCTAAATCATCTGTGCCTTTGTCCTATCTAAATCATCTGTGCCTTTGTCTTATCTAAATCATCTGTGCCTTTGTCTTATCTAAATCATCTGTGCCTTTGTCTTATCTAAATCATCTGTGCCTTTGTCTTATCTAAATCATCTATGCCTTTGTCTTATCTAAATCATCTGTGCCTTTGTCTTATCTAAATATCTGTGCCTTTGTCTTATCTAAATCAGCTGTACCTTTGTCTTATCTAAATCAGCTGTACCTTTGTCTTATCTAAATCATCTGTGCCTTTGTCTTATCTAAATCAGCTGTACCTTTGTCTTATCTAAATCAGCTGTACCTTTGTCTTATCTAAATCAGCTGTACCTTTGTCTTATCTAAATCATCTGTGCCTTTGTCTTATCTAAATCATCTGTGCCTTTGTCTTATCTAAATCAGCTGTGCCTTTGTCTTACCTAAATCAGCTGTGCCTTTGTCCCGTCTAAATGAGAATATTGCAATTATTTGTTATCTGAATACCCATCATACATTCTTGTTAAATAACCTAAGGTTGAAACTTGTGCTGGAGGACAAGTGTTAAAAGCTTACAAATAATAAATGATCATGTTCAGCCCCTTATACATACACATTCATATTTATATTCATATTTCATGTTTTGTCACAATAGATTGACCACATGGAACTCGGGCTGCTCTTTCCTTTGAGGCTGCGTTGCCGCAGTGCTGTGCCATCCACGTTTTTTTTTTTTTTTTTTACCAAGACTTCACAAAGGCAAGAAAGCTAATTGGTCTTCAAGGGGAGGGGCCTGGGAAATCAACCACTCTCTCCAATGTTTTATACCAGGGCAGGCAGGATTTTCAACTGCATTGGGGACCTTTAACGCGTGCGGGTCAGAAGGTACACGGATCTTACTCGGTTTTCGTCCTCCTTCTGAAGGACAAGACGTTCAGTTCCATTTCCCAGTCAAACTGAGGAGAAAAGTCGAGGTCTCAACAGGGAACGAACCCTGGAACATCGAGTTTAGTTTCTGGCAGGCGAACGTCTTAACCATTCTGCCACTCTTCTTCCTAATTGGCTCCGAATTCTTTACTGGGTAAGCTTCAAGCTCTCAACTTCTCTTAGAGCTTTTTTTTTCCTCAGAAAACACCCTTGCCTGTCTTTGTGGTCTCCGCACTGTTTTTACTTTTAGTCGAGAGCTGCAGTCATTATCAGATAGGTGCATTCTCTTCGTTCCTCATTGAAGACGAAGACTTTTTGGTCAGCATTCACTTTCTTTCTGTGCATCATAACAATGGGACGCGCTTCCCTTAGGTATTCGTCATGTGCAATCTTTGTTGCCTTTTAAAAGTTTCTGAAAACACATTTCCCTCAGACATTCGTCATTTGCAATCTTTGTCGTCTTTTAAGAGAGTTTCTAAAAATACATTTACCTCATATATTCGTCATTTGCAATCTTTGTCGTCTTTTTAAGACAGTTTCTTAAAACAGATTTGCTCTCGGATATTTATCATCTGCAATCTTTGTCGTCTTTTAAGAGAATTTCTAAAAACATGCGTCCCTCAGACATTCGACGTTTGCAATCTTTGTCGTCTTTTAAGACAGTTCTTAAAAACTTATCTTTTACAAACAATACTTTTACTAGCATGTGTGTCACCACTATATCCTCTCTGTCCCACTGTCTCCATTCCCCTCTATATCCTTATTGCTCTACTGTCTCCATTCTATTCACATGATCGGTTATGTAAGGTAATGCTCTTTGTGTATGTTTCATCGATTTGTTTGCAAGCTTGAATCAGTGTGTGTGTGTCTTTGTCAGCAGGCGTTGCCTATGATTCTTTATATGCCTATATACATTCCTACCACGTCTTTGTGTGTCTATGCATGTCTTGACGTTGATGTATGTGTATATCCATCCATATGGGAGATTGTTCTCGTTTCGTGGTTGTGTGTATGATGATAACATTTTTGTTCATGTGTCAGGTCATATCATGCATATGTCATTGATTAACTGTTGTCTTATGTCTTTGTGTGTAACAATGTAAGTGCAAAGAGTTAATGAAGTTGCTTTCCGGCATTTTGCATTATACACAAACTGTATTCGTCTTCTTCTTTTTCTTCTTCTTCTTCGTTGTCGTCCTCTTTTTCCTCTTCTGGTTATTATATTACCACAAATGATGATGATGGTGATGATTTTTATCATCATCATCAATATCATATTAATACTATTGTTATCTTTATTATTATTATTATCATTATTGTTATTATCGTCATTATTAACACAAGATGAGGACACAGAGATCATAGTGAAAAAAAAAAGAATGGAGGGAGAAAGAGACACAGAAAGAAGAGAAGGAAGGAGGAGGAAACAGAGACAGAGACAGAGAGAGAAAGAGAGAGAGACAGAGAGAGAGAGAAAGAGAGAGAAGAGAGAAAAAGAGAGACAGAGAGAGAGAGACTGTGTGTGTGTGTGTGTGTGTGTGTGTGTGTGTGTGTGTGTGTGTGTGTGTGTGTGTGTGTGTGTGTGCTTGCCTGCCTCTATGTTTGTGTGTGTGCGTATGTGTGTTCCACGGACATACATAGTCCCAGTGCATTTCAGATCATGGTTCCACTTGGTGTATTTCTGTTAAACTTCAACTGCCCGTTGTATATGGTTACTTGGTTTTCCTCCCAAACACCCCCCACCCCCCAAAAGAAAGAAAAAACATCCATGTGCTGGTATCTTCTTCAACCTTGGGTAAGCCACGTGTGTGTGTGTGCAAGTGTGAATCCCTGTACATGTTTTGTGCTGACATCATGTGCGTTTGTGCACATCTCTGCATGACACTTTCACAGAGTTTCCATGTGAGTTTGCTACTTCATGTTTCATTGGTTCCTTGAGAAGCGCGTGTTACTCGAGTGTCTGTCTTGAGTTATTGTGGACTCTTGATGACAATTTGTGGGTTTATCTAGAAAGATGAAAGTTCTTGAATGCTATATAGAACCGATAATGTTATACGATTGGGAGGCGTGGACAGTCAACAAGCAAAGCCAGAACAAGATTGAGGCAGCCGAGATGTGGTTTTCTAAGAAGAATGTTGAGAGTTCCATGGACAGCAAAGAAAACAAACGAGACAGTCTAGATGGATGCAGACACAAGAAAGTCATTCATAAGGAAGATTAGGAAAAGACAAGCAACACTTATAGGCCATTTTGCGAGGAAAGGGGAATGGAACACCTGGTCACAGCAGGATAGCTGGAGGGAAAGAGAGCGCAAAGTAGACCCAGGGGAAAATATTGGACGGACTTGCAGAGTGGCTAAAGACAGACAGGGTGGAAGATGTGCTTGCGGCAAGAAGGGATGGAAACAGATGGAAGGCCATGATCGCCAACGCCATGTGGCAAGGCACTTGATGATGATGATGATCTAGAAAGATGTTCCAGTACGAGTGGAGATAAGTTCGAGTCCTTGTGTGCAGACTGTACCAAGAGGCTTGTCGTGTCAATTAATCTGACAAGAAGACCTGCGTGGTAGACAGGCTTGTTGAGCTAGGACGTTGAAGAGATGAAGTCGAAGTCCTTTCGATGTTACTATCGCAAGAAGGGTTTTGGTGATGTGTATAAGGAATTGAGGATGATTATGAAGAATTGTTTCTCTACTTAATAATTATGCACTTAATAAGGGAGGAGAGTGTGACGAGAGGAAACGCACTAACCACACTAGACAAGGATTCTCAAAGGTAGTCCACACATGGAATGATAAATACAACACATTTATTTAATTGATCAACTTCAACGTAAAACATAATTCACCTTCTACTGGCCTAAGTCCCAATGGCCCTAAATCCTAAAATGCACAACGAATCTTCACCAGTTTACATGTTACTAGCATACTGCACATTTCCAGCTCTATTCTTTCTGTTTCCTGGAAAGTAAAACATGCCTCTAACTTCTAACCCTAACCTTAACACCTAACAAGAATACAAATTAAAACGTGGGTCACATACCTGTGAGGTAGCTTGGAAGCTGGTTTCCCCAAAAGAGCGCCCAGGGGCTGACTGACTATCCCTTTTATAGAAGAGGATTCAGGTCAGGACGCTTTTCCTCCCTGACCATCAATAGGACCGCCTGTGATTAGCTGACCGCGTCTCTAAAGCCTGACTTCAAGTTTGAACGTGTGATTAGCTGACCGCGTCTCTAAAGCCTGACTTCAAGTTTGAATGTGTGATTAGCTGACCGCGTTTCTAAAGCCTGACTTCAAGTTTGAATGTGTGATTAGCTGACCGCGTCTCTAAAGCCTGACTTCAAGTTTGAATGTGTGATTAGCTGACCGCGTCTCTAAAGCCTGACTTCAAGTTTGAACGTGTGATTAGCTGACCGCGTTTCTAAAGCCTGACTTCAAGTTTGAATGATTCGAAGTTTAATCCTGACATTGTGGTGGTTACATCTAACGTTACCTTCGGCCAATTAACACGCCATTTTCAAAAGTCTGTTTCGGACGGTGACTTTTACTGCTAAGTGTCACCCCTTAGAATCTGTCCAACTCCCCAACGTGGAGAATAATGGCGTTATTTCTTGATATTTGCTTCTGGTCTTTGGTGCGGTCACTTCACGGTCTAGGGTATTGATCCATCCAGTCTAATGTCTATTTATTTCCTCTTGCCCCCATTACAGCTTTATTCCGTTTCTGTGCCCAACTGCGAAAGGTTTTAGTACTGGACAATGGCGACTGACCATTACTTTTCAAAATGCGATACCTAGTAGTGGCCTGTGGTGTTTGCCTTTAATTTACCGATCCATTCTACTGGAACATCAAATAGTGTCTCAATACATCTGCCGCCCTAAGGAATTCCTGTAATATTACCTTAGGACGTCAACAGAAGGCAAAGTGTATGCCCGGTTTTGTCACGTCTCCGTGTCTTCGTCAGTCGTCGTTGAAGAGAAGTCTACTGTTACTGTTATTGTTGTTTAAAGCCCAGCCGACTGCGTAGAGCCATATCAGGACTATAACCGCATCAAAAACATACAAAAATTCGACAGGGAGAAAAAAAAAAAAAAAAAATTATCAAGTTCACATATCAATGCATTCGTGCTCATAATCTAAAGACATGCCATCAGCGTTGAGCACACCGTCCAATTTATCGCACAGGGGATTACAAAACAGACCTGAATACAAATTTAAGCATACCTAAGGACACCAAAACACACACATATATATATATGTATACATATATAGGCCTATATACATGTATACATATATGTACATATATATGTATATGTTTTGGTGTCCTTAGGTATGCTTAAATTTGTATGTATGTATATATATATATAAAACGGGCATAAATTATCTAAGATTGCTTCCGCATATCTCACCTCCCTAGAGCCAAAAATGCACTTAATACATGCACCCAAATATCAATCCTAAGAAAAAGTACGTAAGACTTTATCGAACACATACAGGTGAATGGACAGCAAGGCAGAAAATGACAGGAAGAAATGACAGAAACCAAAGGAGGAAGAAAGAAACAAAAAGAGTGACAACAGAAAAGAGGAAATTTCTAGCACAGAATTTCCAGAAGGTGGGAATACTATTTATACTGAAAGAGCCCCGGGTATCCCCACGGGGGATGAAGAGAAATCGTCGTCGTTGCAATTTTACGCTGGAACACGAACGTCAGGTGAGATGTAGGTCTCCTCGGTCACATCTGTGTGTTTTTGGCAACCGTCATAGAAGAGAAGTAGTCGCCGTTTCGATGTTACCTAGGGATGTCAACATCAGGTGGGGTGTAAGTCCCTCTGTCACGTCTATGTTGTTGTCGTCGTCCCCGGCCGCCGTCTTTCTGAAGAGGTTGTGGATGGCGTAGATCACTCATAAGGAAGCTTAGGAAAAGACAGGCAACATTTATAGACCATTTTATGAGGAAGGGGGATTTGGAGCACCTGATCACAACGGGAAAGCTGGAGGGAAAGAGAGCACAGGGTAGATCCAGGGAGAAAATGCTGGACGGACTTGCAGAGTGGCTGGGGACGCGGGGGGTGGGAAAGATGCTAGGGGCAACGAGAGATAGAGACAGATGGAAGCCCATGATCGCCAACGCCATGCGGCAGGGCACCTGATGATGATGATGATGTGGATGGCGTGCCAGTCTGTCTGTGCGTCTGAGGTTCCAGTCCCATGTCTTCGGGTTTACTGTCTCTATGAGGGTTCACCAGCACGAGGAAATCCTACCTGCACCAGCTGTTTATCAGTTTCAGAAGGCATACGACATCAGATCATTGATCAACAACGTGCACACAGGGTGGATGTCTTAACGTAAGCCAATGAATTTCATCCAACGGCTCATGGAAGAGATGTTCAGTGGGACGTTATTCTGGGAGCTTGTGTCAGTGCTGAAGAACGTCTGAAGAACTTTTAGTGTCTATTTGGAGAGAAACAATTCTGGCCGTGTGAAAAGACAAGTACACAGACCATTTCAAATGCCATGATCCTGCCACCAGTGGCATCTACATGTGATGTGAACAGTCAGCCACATCAACATCTGAAGTGATTCCAGACACAGTATCCGTCAGTCTGTTAAGGGACATCTTGCAGGGTAAAGGTTTGAACATCACCCATATCAAACTATTGATGATGTAGGTATCTGGGACACCATTTGTGGTTACTCGGATGTTGTTTGTCCTTTTCCTTTTTGTCTTTTTTAAAATTGTGTACGGCTCTTTAACCACACACACACACATACATATATATGTACATATATATATGTATATATGTATATATCATTTGAAAGTTCCACTGTGGCAACGAAATTGAACTAGTGCAATCCAACTCTAGCGTCCAATGTCTGGCTTTAATTAATGTGAACTGATACTGTACTGTTGTGAATTGATATCTAAAAACTTCAACCACTATCAGGTTTGAACTTATAATAATAATAATAATAATTTGATGATGATGATAAGAGGACGAGAAGGAGGAGGCAGAAGAAGAAGAAGAAGAATGAATGAATGAATGAATGAATGAATGAATGAATGAATGATAACATTAATAATCCTGATATTTATAGGGCGTCAAATCTTGATACAAAAGATAAGACACGCACTGTCTTCATTCACCAAAACATTCACTCACAAGCACCCAAACTCACGACACAAAACACACGCAAACAGGAACAGGGGGAGATCACAGAGGGAGAGGAACGAAAGGGAGGGCACATAGAAGGGGAAATCACTCTGGTTTGAACTGATGAGAACTGATATGAAAACAATTGAACACACTCTCTGGTGAACTGATGTGCAAAAACTTTATCCAAACAAGAAACAGCGCAAAACCGTTTTCCCGAACAATACAATAATGATGACCATTTTTTCTTATGTTTCACTTGTCGACGTCACCGGGTTTGGTGTTGGATGCTGTACATTTTGACACCACCATCTCCCTCCTGGTCGCTCTGTCTTGACTTTTGTGGACAATCTCTTGAATATTTAGGCCACTGATGTTGGTGGTAAATCCTCGATGTGTGAGATTGGAGGTCTGCCTTTCTTCCTTTTTGCCAGTGTTTTTCCCTGAAAGATGGTTGCCATGAGGTCCGTATTCTTGTTGCGTGACACATGACCAATGTATTTTAGTCTTCTCTTGTAGTTTTCTGGTAATATCAGGCTCTTCCAGGTTACTTTCATTAGTTTTTCTATCTGTCCATTTGACAAGTAATAGTCTCCAATCAAACCACATCTCTGCTACCTCAATTCTTCCGCAATCAATTTTTCTAAGAGTCCAGATTTTCTCAGCTATAAATTATGACTGTTCCTATGTGATCTTTTAAAAAAAATCGTTCCTCCGTACAGACACAGCATAACAACTTATGCAGACAACACAGACGTAGGCCATACCTGAGGGCAAGTGAACTTAGATTCAAAAGAATTCATTCAATAAAAGAAAAGCAATTTCGGCAGACAACATTAATGAAGAGTACCGGTATTCAGAGACTTCAGCAAGAAAACAACGACAAAATGGCTTTGCCAGACAATTACTGATTTATGTGAAGCGTCAAGTTTTCACAGATTTTGTTGCACCAGACAGAACAAATTGGCTTCGGGCAGAAATAAGAACAGAAGCAGTGAAAGAAGAAGCGACAGAAAACAAAGACAAAGCACATAAACAAACAAAAAATCGAAGCACAAATGTTGAAGTCGACAACCCAGTGTCTGCATACGAATGAAAGAATTAATGAAATGAATAGAACACGAAGGTCCACGGCTTTCAATAAATTCTTTCAACACACACACACACACACACACACACACACACACACACACACACACACACACACACACATATATATATATATATATATACACACACGCATATATATATATATATATATATATATATATATATGTAGATATATACATACATATGTATATATGTATATGTGTGTGTGTGTATGTGTATACATGTACGCATATCTATATATCTCTATATTTATCTACATATATACATACATATACATACATACATATATATATATACCTACACCATGAGAAGACTTTTAAGTCTAGAGTTTGTTCAAGACGGATTCACTGCACTTGGATAATTCCATACGCGCTCCACCCAAATCCTTCAGATAGAGACACGGACATCTTGACTGAAGGAAAGGACGACTTAACTCTTTGACTCCCTCACCCTGTCTACCAGCATCTTGCATTGAGAACTATGCTAGCCAACCAAACATAAACCTTTGATTCCCTCACCCTATCCACCAGCTTCTCATCCTAGCCATCAGCTTCTTGCAGGAAGCTCGCGGATAGGATGAGAGAGTCAAAGGTTTAAGTTTTGCTTAGCTAGCATGGTAGACAATGCAAGATGCTGGTAGACAGGGTGAGGGAGTCAAAGTTTTTGCAGCTGGTGGATAGTGTGCTGGAGTCAAAGGGTTAAAAGGTGGAATAAAAGAACCAAAATCAACTTGCCCCCGTCCGTGTCATTGTTTATGACCCTTTCATGTTCTCGTCAGCATAAACCTGGTTGTACACTGTTTTGTTCTTCTGAGGAAGGGATGGGGTAAGAGAGAGAAATAGATAGAGAGAGAGAGAGAGACAGAGAGAGACAGAGAGAGAGAGAGAGACAGACAGACAGAGAGACAGATACAGAGAGACAGAAAGAGAGAGAGACACAGACACACACAGACAGAGAGAG
>CM060312.1:88927984-88955484 GCA_030674185.1 Monoplex corrugatus
TGGCCAGGCTGGTCGACATCCTGCAGATCGAGTGGGCGGCCATCCCTCAGGACACACTCCGTACCCTTGTGGGGTCGATGCATCGGCGCTGTGAAGCATGCATCCAGGCTCGGGGCGGACACACGCGATATTGAAAACAGATTGGCCAAATCTGACACTTTCTGTTTTTTGAAAAGGGGGGGATGTTCCTTTAAATGCATGTGCTGTTCACTAATGGGTCATTGTGCTAATTTCTTTTTCCAAAACAGGTGTGGAAATGATGAAATAAAACATAGAATCAATTCTAAACATTGTCAATTATTTCAACTTAAAATTAGAGAGGAAGGAAGAAGTGGCCCTTAAATTATGATTAGGAGTATATATGTATGTATGTATGTATGTATGTGTGTATGTATATATGTATGTATGTATGTGTGTGTGTGTATGTATGTATGTATGTATGTATGTATGTATGTATGTATGTGTGTATGTATGTATGTGTGTATCTATGTGTGTATGCATGTATATATATGTATGTATGTATGTATGTATGTATATGTGTGTGTGTGTGAGTGTGTGTGGGGGTAGGTGGGAGAGTGATTGTGTGTAAACATGATGACCTGCCCCCATTTTGTTTTCTCTACATGAAATGCAACGAGCATGATTTGACAAAGTCTGTGTGCACTTAATGAATTATTACTATTATTATTATATTATTATTATTATCATTATATTGTTGCTGTTGTTATTGTTATCATTACTATTACTGTTATTACTAATATTAGTACTATTGCTGTTATTATCATTACTATTATTATTATTACTATTATTATTTTTATTACTCTTATTGTTATTATTAATGTTATTATCATTGCTGTTGTTCGTATCATTAGAAGTATTGTCATACTATTATAATTATTGTTATTATTATCATTATTATGATATCGACGACTATGACGACGACGACGATGATTATGATGATTGTTGTTGTTGTTAATAATAATAATGATGATGATAATAATAATAATAAAATTCTATTCTTTTTTTATCATTATTGTCATCCTCATCATCCTCATCATTATCATTAACATTATAAATCATTTGGAAACCACTACACTCAAATGTAAAAGGAGACTTGCAATCTTGGAAACAATGGCAGCTGAAGGCATTGAACAACGCCATCTCTTTGCGCTAATCCAAGGTGTAGCAATTAGTTTAAGCCACTATGGACTTGGCCTTACGACGCCGTCACAGACAAATCTTTTGAAGCCAGACAGAACACAAAACGAAGCAATGAGAGTGATCCCCGGAACCACGAAAGACACATGCATACGGACTTACGACTAAGCGATGCCTGCTTGACCTTCCTCCAATACTGTCGAGACACAAAATAGAACAAGTGAAGGCATATTTCAGGGCGTTGGACAACCCGGAAAACCCACTCCACGAGATGGTCGGAACAGCAAAAGGCAACAGACTCCAAGGTGGAAAATCGGGATGAAACAGGCAGAAGACTCCATTCAACACGCATGTCATCTGACAGAGCTCAAAGGGACAAAGGAATAGTACAAATATCCAAACCATTTTAAAACTCCGCACAAAACAATCATATAAAAGAATTCATTTAGGGAGACACTGTCGCGAATGGTCAGAAGGGAAAGCTGATGCAGAAATTCAACTACTCATGGAGCAACTAAGCTGCAACCCCGACTATATAATCATATACAAGGATGGCTCAGTCACCAATAACAACTCCAGATGGGGCTTCACTGTCAAACAGAATGGAAATATCACACACGAAGAAAACATTACATATGACACCACAACCTAAAGTCTAACAACGGAAATTGAGGCAGTCACGCAACACTTCAATGGTTAACTTTACTGGATGATGAAACGAAAGAAAGCCAAGTCTTCATCCTGACTGACTCGATGGACCTACTTCAAAAAGTGCAAAATCGAGTAAGGACCCCAGAATGGCACAAAGCAATGACCAGCATCGACCTACAAAATCTCACGTGGATCTACTGCCATGGACACGCTGTTGTTACGGGACACGAACTGGCTAATAAACCTGCAGGCAATGCCACTACAACAAAAATGCTCCTTGGAAAGTTCGAAAACCCTACACGCTTAAAATCATACGTTACGAGCAATACGTGAGTCATCACACCATTGATCATCTCACTCAAAAAGGAACAGACAAAGGAAGTGGCCGAAAATCTACTATGAAAGGAAAAAACAAAAGCTATCATCAATCAAACATTGGCACCATCGAAACAGAAACACTGCACAGACTCTTACTAGTCAATCTTGAACATAGACCAATATATTGTATTATTTCTCTCCTCTCTCATAGTTGTGTGTAGGGTAGTTGCAGAGAATAAAGGTAGGCTTGGGCGCTCCTTTTTGAGGAGTGTTCTGAGCTTTCGGTTTTTGTGCTTTGTGTCTGCTTCTATGCTAGCTGAATGGGTAGCGCAAACTATGTTAGATTGAGAAGTTCAACAACATGGGAATAATTTCACGTGACTCTCAAGATTAATGTCCATGGGATCTTACATTGTGGAATGGAAAGTGTTTAGGCTTTTCCTGGAACAGAGATAAAGAAAAAGTGAAAAAACAAGGAAGACAACTGGAGAACGGACGGGAAGGTTGTTACACAGTTTGTGTGTTTGTGGTCAGTTTGTTGATTACTAGGTTGTTAAGTTTGTCATGATATTTATCCACCTTTTGTTTTATGAAAAAAAAGGGAAAAGACAGCTGGAAAACGGGGAAGCTTCTCACGCAGTTTGTGTGTTTGTAGTCTGTTGATTACTGTCTGTATGTCTTTACGTCTGTCATGATATTTGTCTACTTTTTGTTTTGGTTTATCTTCTGTGTCTGTGTTGGTTAGTCTGTGTGCGTGTGTACGTGTATAATATGTTTACTTTTTTCTGTTCTTTTTATTTCGTTTAGGTTTGTTTTGTTTTGTCCTTTTTGTTTTGTAGTGTCGTGTTGTGTTGTGTCGTGTCGTGGTCTGTTTACTTACGCGATTCACTGCATTATCATCGGCCATCGTGCTGTGCGGATATCAGCGTGTGTGTATGTCTCCCCAGCTCCCCCCCCCCCCTCTGTGCGTGTGTGTGTGCGTGTTTGTGTGCTTATATGTGTGTCTGTGTCTGTACGTGTGTGTACATGTACATATGTATGTCTTTTTTCCTGTTCTGCTTATTATTTTTTTTGTTTATGTTTGTTTTGTTTCGTCCTTTGTTTTTTTTTTGTGTGTGTGTGTTGCGGTCCATTTACTTGCACAATTCATTGCACTGTTATCGGCCATCGTGCTGTGTGGATATTGATGTGTATGTATGATTGTATATATACATACATATATATATACACACACACACATACATATATATATATATATGCGTGTATGTGTGTGCGTGCGTGTGTATGTGTATGCGTGCACGTGCGCCTGCGTGTGTATGTTTATTTGCTATTTCATTTTTTTGTTATTTATCTGCCTGTTCCTTTTTTATGTTATTTTTTTCACTCGGAAGTGGACGACAGGCTGGCAGGGCTATAATTAAGGAGATAATGTTGTGTTTTCATCAGGTTGACTGACAGCAGAGGCTGTGAGTAGTATTGATTGAGGGGCTTCGTGTGACACGAGACAAGTTCATATTTAGTGGCTAGTTGTGTCTTGATTCAATCCATTTTTACCTTTTATTTCTATTCATTTATTTGTTTACTTATTTCATTCATTTTTTTAAAAGATGATATACACAGATACACACGTCACTACAATGTAACCAAGACTGATCCAATGATAGAATGATGCAGTCCTAGTATAAGATTCAAAACCCATAGGCTAGGTAGGACCTCACAACCTGGCCAGTTCATGGGTTTATGTGAAGGCTTAAGGCTTGTGACATGATCAGTTTGGATCTCTGAGCGCAAAGATGTCATCTTGAGAAAATGAAAGTGAAACTAAACAGACAGACAGCAGACAGTCAGTGACAGACGGACGGACGGACAGGCAGGCACGACCGACCGACCGATCGACCAACAGACAGACAGGCAGATCAATCGATCGATCGATCGATAGCTAGATAGCTAGCTAGACAGATAGACAAGACTAGACAAGACAAGATAGATAGGTAGACAGACAGACAGATATATATATATATATATATATATATATATATATCATCATCCGCTACTGGTAACCTGGAACCCAGTACTACCTGTCATAGGGTCGAATTGCTGGCGACTTAACCAGCACCCCCACCAGTCCTCTCAGGAGGATGGTGAGGAGGGTGGCTAGAAACCCTGGTGGAAATAAATTAGATCCACCAAAGGGCGCCAGCTCTGAAGAGCTACCCGCGGCCATCTAGCTAAGGGAGTAAACCCTGACAGTAAATCCGGTGTGGGGCCCCTAAGGCGGTTGGATGGCAAACTTTGTCACTTTCCGGCAGCTCCTGTGGCCGCGTTGGCACCAAAACGTAACAGCCCTGCTGTTCCTTTGGATTTGTCAGCGAGGTGGACAGGGGGGACAAGTTGCATGGGCAACAGCCTGTCTTCCATATTACACTGCCCAGGCTTACATCCGTCCATTCATCCACAAACACTCTGCACCTACGACCTGGAGAGGACACTCCAGCCTGGCTACTAACACTAGTGTCGGCACAACACGGGAAGCAACAGATACCGGTGATAAGTCATTGCTCAACTGGCGTAGAGCTGACGCCAGGGGTTGCTTTTGACGGTGGGAGAGACCTTCGCGTCTTACTGGACAGCTACCGCCCGCCTAAGCTGGGCAGCCCCCAGCCAATCAGGTGCTGTCCCGCCACGACCTGCCTTCTTCATCGGGTGCATGAAGATTAGGAGAAAATCTGACATGCAGGTCGTTAACTACCGCACTAGGCAAAAAGAAAAATTCAAATTCAGGAAGCGGATCAGGAAAAGGATCAGCAGTGAAACTGGGCTGTTGGAATGTCCGAACAATGATGCCTGGGGTCTCCCAAGATCTGCAAGACATCAGCGACGTCAGAAAGACCGCCGTCATAAACAGCGAATTAAAGAGGCTCAATGTGGACATTGCCACTCTGCAGGAAACACGGCTGGCTGACTCAGGAACACTAAAGGAAAGGGACTACACCTTCTTCTGGTAAGGAAAGAGTTCTGATGCCCCAAGAGAGTACGGAGTGGGCTTTGCAGTAAGGAACAGCCTGCTGAACATGATTGAACCAGGCAGCGGCGGTTCAGAGCGACTCTAGACTCTCTGCCTTAACACCACCGAAGGCTATGTCACTCTCATGAGCGTTTATGCCCCAACTTTGTCCGCCTCTCCAGACGCCAAGGATGAGTTCTACGAAAATCTTGCATCAACCATACGGAACATCCCCAGGACAGAACAACTTGTTCTCCTGGGCGACTTCAACGCCAGAGTGGGTGCAGACACTGACTCATGGCCCTCCTGCCTCGGTTCCTTTGGAGTGGGGAAAATGAATGAGAATGGACAGCGACTGCTTGAGTTTTGCGCCTGCCATGAACTGTGCATCGCCAACTCCTTCTTCAAGGCGAAGCCTCAACACAAAGTCTCCTGGAGGCACCCGCGCTCAAAACATTGGCACCAACTGGATTTGATCCTAGTAAGACGTGCCGCTATCAAAAACTCTGCGCTTTGACACAGACCACTCTCTGGTATGTTGCAAGATCAGGCTGCAACCAAAGAAGTTCCACTGCTCAAAGAAACAAGGGAACCCTCGCATTAACATCAGCAAGATATCTCAGCCAGATCTTGTAGAACAGTTCGCAGAGGCCTTTGAGAGAGAATACGATGCATTGCAGCCCAGAGGCTCTGCCACAGAGAGATGGGAAACGCTGCGAGACACCATGCACCGCATTGCTATGGCCACCTTTGGGAAGAAAACTGTGAAGTCCCACGACTGGTTTGAGGCCAAATCATCAGAGATGACTCCCACTGTTGAGGCCAAGCGCGCTGCAATCACCGAGTATAAGCGGTCACCCAGTGAGAAGAACCTGCAAATCCTCAGGGCTGCCAGGAGTAAGTTCAGCTTAACGCCAGGCGCTGTGCAAACGAGTACTGGACAGAAGAGATACAGAGTGCTGCTGAAAGAGGCGACATCCGAAGAATGTATGATGGCATCAAGAAGGCACTGGGACCAACACAGAGCAAGATCGCCCCCCTCAAATCCTCCACTGGGGAAGTAATCAGCGATCCTAGCCAACAGATGGAAAGATGGGCGGAACACTACTCCGACCTCTACTCCACACAGAACATAGCGTCCCCCTCAGCCCTTGATGCTATCAAGTGCATGACGGTAATGGAAGAACTTGACACAGAGCCAACTGTGGACGAACTCAGCAAGGCCACTGATAGCCTGGCATCAGGCAAGGCACCTGGCAACGACGGAATTCCTCCAGACCTCATCAAGCACTGCAAGACTTCTCTTCTGCACCCTTTGCATGCAGTTCTCTGTCAGTGTTGGAATGAGGGAGCTGTACCGCAGGACATGAGGGACGCCAAGATCGTCACCCTGTACAAAAACAAGGGCGAAAGGAACGACTGCAACAACTACAGAGGTATCTCGCTCCTCAGCATTGTTGGCAAAGTCTACGCTCGGTCTTCCTAATTCCGCCTGCAGAAACTGGCTGAACGCGTCTACCCGGAATCACAGTGTGGTTTTCGAGCAGAGAGATCCACAGTAGACATGGTCTTTTCCCTTCGCCAAATCCAGGAGAAGTGCAGAAAGCAGCGGATGCCCCTGTATGTGGCATTCATTGACCTCACCAAGGCCTTTGACCTAGTCAGCAGAGATGGCCTTTTCTGGGCTCTCCGAAAAATTGACTGCCCCCCAAACTGCACAGCTTAATTGAGTCCTTCCACTCCAACATGAAAGGGACGGTGCAGTTCAACGGAAACCTCTCCAAGCCCTTCGACGTACGCAGCGGTGTGAAACAAGGCTGCGTCCTGGCCCCAACCCTCTTTGGGATCTTCTTCGCTCTCCTCCTGAGGCATGTGTTCAGCACAGTGCAAGAAGGGATCCACCTGCGGACCAGATCAGATGGCAGGCTCTTCAACTCGCCCACCTCAGAGCAAGGACAAAGGTCCGTGAAGCCCTCATCAGAGACATGCTATTTGCTGACGATGCCGCAGTTGTGACCCATACTCTACGGGACTTACAGTCACTAATGGACCGCTTCTCCCAGGCCTGCAAAGATTTTGGTCTGACCATCAGTCTTAAGAAGACAAACGTCTGGGCCAAGACACGCCATCTCCACCAACCATCACCATTGATGACTACGAGCTTGAAGCCATCCATCAATTCACATATCTTGGGTCCACCATCACCGATAACCTCTCCCTTGACACAGAGATCGACAAGAGGATCGGGAAGGTAGCCACAACACTAGCCCGCCTCACACAAAGAGTGTGGACAAATCCCAAGCTGACCACGAAGACAAAGATGGCTGTATACAACGCCTGTGTCCTCAGCACCTTGCTCTATGGCAGCGAGGCGTGGACCATGCATGCTCATCAGGAGAAAAGGCTCAATACCTTCCACCTGAAAACCTTTGAAGCCTACGGCGCATACTCGGCATTTCCTGGCAAGACAAGGTGACCAACACCGAAGTCCTGACCCGCGCTGGCCTCCCAACCATGCATACCATGCTGAGACAGCGTCGGCTGCACTGGTTGGGCCACGTTCGCCGCATGGAAGATGGTCGCATCCCAAAAGATATCCTTTATGGTGAGCTCGCCACAGGGCAGAGAAACATTGGCCGCCCACAGCTGAGATACAAAGTCGTTTGCAAACGTGACATGAAGGCGCTTGAGATCAACACTGAGTCCTGGGAGGACCTCGCAGACGACCGCAACAGCTGGAGAACCACTCTCAAGAAACAGCTGCGGATTGGTGAGTACAAACTGTCAGCTGCTGAAGCAGAAAAGCGAGTTCGCAGAAAAGGGATGACAGCCAACAGACCAGCATCAGCATACACATGCGACCGCTGCGACAGAGACTGCCTCTCTCGCATTGGTCTCTACAGTCACAGGCGACGCTGCTTGGACCAAATAGACAGCCCATCTAAACATTAGATGGATGTACTTTGTCCATGGTCAGCCATGACCGAGGGAGGCCTACTATATATATATATATATATATATATATATATATATAGAGAGAGAGAGAGAGAGAGAGAGAGAGAGAAAAGACAGAGATAGGTAGAGATATAGATAGACAGATATATAGATAGAAAAGACAAGATAAGACAAGACAAGACAAGATAGGTAGGTAGGTAGACAGAGAGAAAGAGAGAGAGAGCAAGAAAAACAAAAGACAAAGACAAGATGATGCAGACAGACAGACAGACAAGATAGATAGATAAGATAGATAGATTGATAGATAGATAGATAGACAAGAACCAAAGGACCTGGCAAAACAGCACAACAGACAACCCACTGGATGAACGTGGCTTTGCATCTCCACGTCAACAATGTACATGTATTGTGTTATTTTCAGCCCTGAGTAGTGAGTGCGTGGGTTGGGACATAGCAGCGTGGCAGACGAAGGGCAGAAAGAAAGACATCATCTAACTATCCAAACATATAAAGCCAATACTTGCTCAAAGCCCAGTCATTCTCTTAATTGTTCTATTCCTTGTAAACCCAATACATGTTCTGATGCCCTGTCCATTTTTTTTTCCTTGTAAAGGCAGTACACGTTCTAATGCCCTGTCCATTGTTCCATTCCCCGTAAACCCAGTACATGTTCTGATGCCCTGTTCATTGTTCTTTTCCTTGTGAATCCAGTACATGTTCTGATGCCCTGTCCATTGTTCTATAACGTGTAAACCCAGTACACGTTCTAACGCCCTGTCCATTGTTCTTTTCCCTGTAACCCCAATACATGTTCTGATGCCCTGTCCATTGTTCTATTCCGTGTAAACCCAACACATATTCTGATGCCCTGTCCATTGTTCTTTCCCCTGTAAACCCAATACATGCTCTGATGCCCTGTCCATTGTTCTATTCCCCTTAAACCCAATACATGTTCTTATGCCTGTCCATGTTCTATTCCCCATAAACCCAATACATGTTCTTATGCCTGTCCATTGTTCTATTCCCCATAAACCCAATACATGTTCTTATGCCTGTCCATTGTTCTATTCCGTGTAAACCCAACACATTTCTGATGCCCTGTCCATTGTTCTTTCCCCTGTAAACCCAGTACATGTTCTGAAGACCTGTCCATTGTTCTATTCCGTGTAAACCCAACACATATTCTGATGCCCTGTCCATTGTTCTTTCCCCTGTAAACCCAGTACATGTTCTGAAGACCTGTCCATTGTTCTTTCCCCTGTAAACCCAGTACATGTTCTGAAGACCTGTCCATTGTTCTTTTCCCTGTAAACCCAGTACATGTTCTGAAGACCTGTCCATTATTCTTTTCCCTGTAAACCCAGTACATGTTCTGAAGACCTGTCCATTGTTCTTTTCCCTGTAAACCCAGTACATGTTCTGAAGACCTGTCCATTGTTCTTTCCCCTGTAAACCCAGTACATGTTCTGATGCCCTGTCTATTGTTCTATTCCGTGTAAACCGATACATGTTCTGATGCCCTGTCTATTGTTCCCCCCCCCCCCCCTGTAAACCCAGTACATGTTCTGATGCCTTGTCCATTGTTCTATTCCGTGTAAACCGAATACATGTTCTGATGCCCTGTCCATTGTTTTATTCCCCGTAAAACCAATACATGTTCAAAACCCATTTAATTTGTCCATTGTTCTGTTCCCTGTAAGCCCAGTGCATGTTCAAATCCCAATCATAATATCCATAGTTTAATTCCCTGTAACTTGGTTCATGTCCAAAGCCAATTCATTCTGTCCATTGTTCTATTCCCTGTAAACCCAATACCTGTGAAAATCCCAGTCCTGTCCATTGTTCAGTTCCGTGTAAGCCCAGTCCATGTTCAAATCCCAGTCAGTCTCAAGCCCTGCCCACTGTTTTGTTCTCTTTTCACCAAGTCCATGTTCAAAGCCCAGTCAGTCTGGCGTCCTGTCTATTGGTCTGCTCCCTGTAAAGGCATGTTCAAAGCCCGGTCAGCCTGACGCGTGTCCACTGGTCTGTTGATGCCCTGTCCATTGTCTGGTTTTGTTTTGCTTTGTTTTTTGTTGTTTTTTTATAATGTGAACCCAGTTCATGTCAAAAACCAATCATTCAGCCCATTTTTGTGGTCTCTGTGAAATTAATACACGTTCAAAGCCTTGTCATTCTGTCCATTGTTCTGTTCTCTGTAAACCCAACACACGTTCAAAGCCTTGTCATTCTGTCCATTGTTCTGTTCTCTGTAAACCCAACACACGTTTAAAGCCTAGTTGTTCTGTCCATTATTCTATTCTCTGTAACCCCAACACACGTTTAAAGCCCAATCATTCTGCCCATTGTTCAATTCCTTGCAACTTGGTACATGTCCAAAGCCCAGTCATTCTGTCCATTATTCTATTCTCTGTAAACCCAAGACACGTTCAAAGCCCAGTCATTCCTCTATTATTCTGTTCCCTGTAAACCCAAGACACGTTCAAAGCCCAGTCATTCCATCCATCATTGTATTCTCTGTAAACTCAATATACGTTCAAAGCCCAGTCATTCTGTCCATTATTCTATTCTCTGTAAACCCAATACACGTTCAAAGCCCAGTCATTCTGCCCATTGCTCAATTCCCTGCAACTTGGTACTTGGTACATGTCCAAAGCCCGGTCGTTCTGTCCATTGTTCTGTTCCTCGTAAACATAATCATCATCATCATCATCATCAGTGCCCTGCCGCATGGCGTTGGCGACCATGGACTTCCAACCATCTCTATCTCTCGTTGCCCCTAGCATCTCCCCCACCCTCTTCATCCCCATGGTGCTCTCTTTCCCTTCAGCTTTCCCGTTGTGACCAGGTGCTCCAAATCCCCCTTCCTCATAAAATGGCCTATAAATGTTGCTTGTCTTTTCCTAATCTTCCTTATGAGTGATCGACTTGTGTCTGCCTCCATCAAGACTGTCTCGTTTGTTTTCTTTGCTGTCCATGGAACTCTCAACATTCTTCTGAGAAACCACATCTCGGCTGCCTCGATCCTGCTCTAGCTTTGCTTGCTGACTGTCCACGCCTCGCATCCATACAACAGTATTGGTTCTATATAACATTCAAGGACTCTCTTTCTGATGTTAATTGATAGGCATTTGTTGGTAAGAATGCTTGTCATCTTCTTGAATACTGTTTTGGCTTGGCCGATTCTGCTAGCTATTTCCGATGTGCATCTGCCGTTGATGAAATGACCATTCCCAGGTATTTGAACTTATTAACCTGTGTCAAGTTTGTGCCATTTGCTGTCATTTTGCATGAGGGGATTTCATGTTTTTTAACTGATCACCATGACTTCAGTCTTCCTGCTGTTTATTCCAACCCCTTACCTTTGCTTTCTGTTTCTAGTATATTCACAAGGTTTTGTAGGTCCCTTTCATTTTCTGCAATTAGCACGGTGTCATCTGCATACCGAATGTTGTTTATCATTTTCCCTCCAACCTTTAATCCAGGGTCTTCTTCTAGATTTCTCATGATGTTTTCGCTATACAGTGAAAACAGATCTGGTGACAAAACACAACCCTGTCTGACTCCTCTTTTGATGTTTTGAAAAGAGCTTATATTGTTTTCTATTCTCATTGCAGCTGTTTGTTCCCAGTACATATTCCTGATTATTAGATCTTTTCCATCGACATTGAGTCTCTCCAGTTGAACAATTCATCATGTCGTACCCGATCGAAAGCCTTGGTATAGTCAACAAAGCATAAATACAAATCCTTATTCATCTCAATTGACCTCTCTATGATAGGTCTTAGTATTATATGGCATTAATAGTTCCTTTCCCCTCCACAAATCCACACTGTTCTTCTGCTATTTCTCTTTTGATTCTATTCCTTGTCCTCATCATGATTATTCTTAACAGGATTTTCGTAAACATAATACACGTTCAAAGTCCGGTCATTCTAATGTACTGTCCATTGTTCTACTTCCTGTAAACTCAAAGCACGTTCAAAGTTAGTCATGCTAATGCACTGTCCATTGTTCTATTCCCTGTAAACTTAAAACACGTTCACAGTCCAGTCAGTCTGATTATCCATTGATCACACCTGTGATCCAAACTGGGTTGGCAATCACTTGTCTACAGGTCAGACATTAAATACTAACGTGACAACAGAGTGGTCACAACACTGGTTTTCTAATTGGAAGGTCCAGGTTCGAACTGCTTGGTGGGTAAATGATAGGCATTTTTTTTTGGTCTCCCAGTTCACTGTATATGCAGAAGTATCAGTGCCTGAAACCATTTTCATATATGAACGCGCGCAGAGCGTCAGATGTGCACGTTAACGACCCTGTAAGCCATGTCATTGTACGATAGCTAATAGAAAAGAAAATAAAAGCCATGAACACCACCAATAATGGAGTATGCCTGCCTAAACAGTAAAGTAAAACGAACAAAAATGAAAAACGATCACACACGTTATCACTGATTCTATTACTTATACACAGATAATTTCACGACAGGAGTGACACTGAGACAGAAGAAAATCACCTCTTACAAGAGATATCGTATCACGGAACATCTGTCATTTAACTATTTTTAGAGTGAGTCTGTAAACATGTGCCAGATTGTCTCAGAGAGAGATAGCCATACAAATTATTAGACAGACAGAGAGTCAGAGAGACAGACAGACAGACAGACAGCCAGTCAGAGAGACAGACAGAGGGACAGATAGACAGACACTCACTTATTTCGATTTCATACAAATTCCTTCGCGCGTATTTCTTTTCATAAGGGATACATATCAATATCCTAAAGTGAAATAACTTTTAACAATTCTAGAACAGGGGCAAACTGATCTAATAGTCATGTCACTGATAATTTCTATATGGTAAACAGGCCTAATAATCACACCTCTGCTTACTTCAGCTAACCACTGGTATATTTTTTACATCGTGAATAGGCCTAATGATCATGTCCCTGCTTATTTCAGTTAACCATTGGTAATTTTTACATTACAAATAGGCCTAATGATCATGTTCCTGCATACCTCAGCTAACCACTTACGCTTTTATATTGTAAATAGGGCCTAATCATCATGTCCCTGCTTATTCCAGCTAACCACTGATATGCTGGGGGTTTTTAAATTGTGAATAGGCCTAATAGTGATTTCCCTGCTTATTTCAACTAACGAATGGTATTTGTTACATGGTAAATATGCCTAATGATCATGTTCCTGCTTACTTCAGCTAACCACCACTATTTTCTACATTGCAAATAGGCCTAATGATCATGGCCCTACCTCCTTCAGTATGCTTTTCAGTTACTGACTGATATTTTAAGCTACAGACTGATATAATTTTCAGCCGCAGACTGATATAATTATCAGCTACAGACTGATATAATTATCAGTTACAGACTGATATAATTATCAGCTACAGACTGATATAATTTTCAGCTACAGACTGATATAATTATCAGCTACAGACTGATATAATTATCAGCTACAGACTGATATAATTTTCAGCTGCAGACTGATATAATTATCAGCTACAGACTGATATAATTTTCAGCTACAGACTGATATAATTATCAGCCACAGACTGATATAATTTTCAGCTACAGACTGATATAATTATCAGTTACAGACGGATATAATTTTCAACGACAGACGGATATAATTTTCAGATACAGACGGATACAATTTTCAGCTGCAGACGGATATAATTTTCAGCCACAGACCAAAAATTTTCAGCTACAGACTGGTATAATTTTCAGTCACAGACCGATATCATTTTCAGCCACAGACCGATATATAATTTTCTGCTACAGACCAATATCATTTTTACCTGCAGACTGATATAATTTTCACCTACAGACTGATATAATTTTCAGCTACAGACATATAATTTTCTGCTACAAACCGATATAATTTTCTGCTACAGACCGACATAATTTTCAGCCACAGACCGACATAATTTTCATCCACAGACTGACATAATTTTCAGCCACAGACCGACATAATTTTCAGCCACAGACCAACATAATTTTCAGCTACAGATATAATTTTCAGCTACAGATGGATACAATTTTCACCTAGACATAATTTCAGCTACAGACGGATATAATTTTCACCTACAGATATAATTTTCAGCTACAAACTGATATAATTTTCAACTACAGAAGGATATAATTTTCACCTACAGACATAAATTTCAGCTACAGACGGACATAGTTTTCACCTACAGACGGATATAGTTTTCACCTACACACTGATACAATTTTCAGCTACAGTGATATTTTTCAGCTACAGACTGATAATTTTCAGTTACAGACCGATATAATATTCACCCACAGACTGATATAATTTTCAGTTACAGACTGATATAATTTTCAGTTACAGACTGATATAATTTTCAGCTACAGACTAATATAATTTTCAGTTACAGACTGATATAATTTTCAGCCACAGACTGATATAATTTTCACCTACAGACTGATATAATTTTCACCTACAGACTGATATAATTTTCACCCACAGACTGATATAATTTTCACCCACAGACTGAAATAATTTTCACCTACAGACTGATATAATTTTCACCCACAGACTGAAATAATTTTCACCCACAGACTGATATAATTTTCACCTACAGACTGATATTTTCACCCACAGACTGAAATAATTTTCACCCACAGACTGAAATAATTTTCACCCAGACATATAATTTTCACCTACAGACTGAAATAATTTTCACCTACAGACATATAATTTTCACCCACAGACTGAAATAATTTTCACCAACAGATTGATATAATTTTCACCTATAGACTGATATAATTTTCACCTACAGATTGATATAATTTTTCTCGCACTGTCCATGACAGAAGGTGGGCTGTGTGTCCTTGTGGTTAGAGCACTTGCCCAGCACGCCAAAAACCAGGGTTGGAATCGCAGATGAGACAACTGTTTCTCTCTCCCCTTCCCGCTTTCTTTTATGTTCTTGAAGCTGTATTTATTGATAGGAATAGTGCCATGCTGAAACAAGCAACCAGTTCCAAAATCTCACAGATCGTGTAATTTCGATAAATTGCGACAAATGGAATCTGAAACTTGAATGCTTATCTTGGGAAGTCGGTGACTGTATCAAATTCAGATCTGTGGCGTTGTTGTTGGAGCCACCTGTGTCTTTCTTGTTGCTGCATGCGCTCAGACCCAGCAGAGCTTTCAGTTCCTGCGTGAAGCGGGTCCCAGTAAGGATGTAGAGAAACAAGTTGATGGCACTGTCGGTGTACCACGTAAGTCTGGTGACTGTCATCAAAAACGGGCTGTACGTGTACCGCAGGTTTCTCAGGTAGTGATGGTGTAACAGCAGTCTCACTGCGAACACCAAAATGCAGGTGTACAGAGCATGTGTGTTGAGCACACTTCTCTACTCAAGTGAAGCCTGGACCACATACGCCAGCCAAGAAAAGAGGCTCAACATTTTCCATCTCCGCTGCTCGCGACGCATCCTCAGCATCCGATGGCAAGACAAGGTGACCAACACAGAGGTCCTCCGTCGTGCGGGCCTAAAGACCATCTTTGCCCTTCTAAGCCAACGCCGACTTCGCTGGCTGTGCGTCGAATGGAGGATGGACGCATACCAAAAGACGTTCTCTACGGCGAACTGGCAAACCGGAAGCGAACTCCAGGACTCCCACAGCTACGCTTTGTAGACGCATGCAAAAGAGACCTTAGAAGCTCAGGGATTGACCAGCTCTTGGAAGACTCTGGCGGAAGATAGGGCAGCGTGGAGGCCAGCCGTTCAGCAAGGCGTTGTGAATGCGGAGAGGAGGAGAGCAGAAAGCACAGATGAGAAAAGGGCTCTTCGCAAGCAATGTTCCAGAAACCAGATGTGACATAGATTGCCACTCAAGAATCAGCCTGCACAGCCACAGCAGAAAGTGCACGTCATGACCACAACGCCTCCTGGTGCAGACTATCATCTGAGATGTAGAGGCCGACGATGGTGTAATATCGAGGTAGTGATCCGGTGTAATATCAACCCACAGACTGGACCTGTGAGAAGAACGAAGCTGACAGATAGCACCTACTACACCTTAAGTGGTGCTCTAGGTGTCACTCCTTCAGATGAGGTAATAAAACGAAGTTCCGTTTGTAAAATGTATCCAGGGCACGTTAAACACCCCATGCCGGTGGCAACAAAAAGAGTTGTCCCTAAAACAATTCTGCAGCAAAACCCACTTTCGTAGGTAAACAGCTACGCATGCGTACTGAGAAGAGAAACAAAAATGGGTGGCACTGCAATTCGGCGATACGCTACTCCTGGTGAGAACAGCCCGAATTTCAAATAGTAAATAATTATATAATGATGATGAAGATACTCTTCTTCTTCTCCTTCTCAAGGAGTAGATTTTCAGATTGATTTTCTGGTCAAACCGAGAAAAAAGCCAAGGCCTCTACGGGGAACGAACCCTGGAACCTCGAGTATTGTTGCTGGCAGGCGAACGTCTGAACCATTCTCTCTCTCTCTCTCTCTCTCTCTCTCTCTCTATATATATATATATATATGTGTGTGTGTGTGTGTCTTGTGTGTGTGTTGTGTGTGTGTGTGTGTGTGTGTGTGTGGTGTGTACATATATACATATACACACATATATGTACGTACATATAATGAGTGAGACAGAGAGAGAGAGAGAGAGAGAGAGAGAGAGAGAGAGAGAGAGAGAGAGAGAGAGAGAGAGAGAGAGAGAAGAGAGAGAGAGAGAGAGAGAGAGAGAGAGAGAGAGAGAGAGAGAGAGAGAGAGAAATCAGAAAAGTAATCCCTTTCGTCTTAAACTGACGCAACACCTTTGTCATTTCATACTGTCACCAAAGCGCCATGGCTGGCCATTTGATACAGCTGTGGGCTCAAGATCGGATATCTGGAGTTTGAGTCCAACCATCAATGTGACAACTGCCCGTCTTATTTTTTTTAAGGATCACTGCACTCAGGGAGGTTACCTTTCTGCTCACCTTTTTTTTTTTCGTCCCATTTTCTACGCCACCTTAATGGCCACAGAAGCTGGAACAGTTTTAACAATGCGATGATGATGATGTCGATGAGGATGATAATTATGATGCTAAGGAGTTCCATCTAGGATTGAGACTGCGTGACAGGTTGTACTCTACGTTTTCTATCATAATATATCCTGGCGTCAACCATGCCCGAGAGATACAGACACCTGTTGTGCTGGTCAGAAGATTTGAACAATACCCTCAATGACGCATCCGTGAAGTGGATGAGACTCGACTGTGTGGTCCTTGTCTTCCAAATGAGCCCATAGCACGCCGAACTCTGGGTAGGAGCCGGTTAGTGCCGATAGATCCCACAATGATTTTTGAAGGGGCTGATGGGGATTCGACCCCACAACCTTCCAGTCGGAAGTCCATTGCGCTAACCACTATACCACGGCGACTAGTGCCTATCTTAACTCTTAATGCCCAAGTCATTGCCCATGTTTCCAAAGTCTCGTTCCCCCATCCCCTTTTCAAAACATGGCCAGCATGACGGTCATTTCGTATGCTCACAGTTTGCCACATAATTGCTAGCAGAATTGGACGAAGCGCATATGGACTTTGGCCGAGAGCGATGAACGCGTCTTGAACGAACATGTAACTTAGTAGAAGCAAGCTTCATGCATCAAACATTTGCTCACCTTGTTCACAACTTTTTTTGCTGTCAGCTCGTGGAGTTCCGATGGATCAGACAGCGACAGGAAAACGGATATCTGTCGCCTGTTTCAAAACACGCACACATACACGTACACGAACACGCACAAAACCAAAGTCACACTCGTTGGCTCCAGAGCAACTTTCGCTCGCGCGCATGCACGTCGTGCTTGGCACGTGCGGAGCCCCACGATGTGACTGCTTGTGGAAAGCGCGTGCATTGTGGCGTGTTTAGTGATGCGTCGTTCGTTCGTTGAGCTACATGTGATTTGTCCACCGATCTTATTCTTTTGAATTGCAGAGGGCCATTGATGTGGATCGACTCTGTCTCTCTCTCCCTCTCCTCTCTCCCTCTCTCTGTGTCTCTGTTTCTATATCTGTCTGTCTTTACTCTGTCTCTATCTCTCTATTTCTGTCTCTCTGTCTCTGTCCCTTCCCTCTCTTTTTCTCTATTTCTCTGTCTCTGTCTGACTGCCTGTCTCTCTGTCTCTCTGTCTCTGTCTGTCTCTCTGTCTCTTTCTCCGTCTCTCTTCTCTCTGTCTCTGTTTCTCTCTCTCTCTCTCTCTCTCTGTCTGCCTATCTCACTCTCTCTCATGCGCTATGATGAAAACAGGTGAACTGTGATTTTTGTATGTCACATTCGCCTATTTTCATCAGAGCATTAGAACTGACATGTTGTCTTAGAGCTGACATGTTATCTTAGAACTGATGTTATCTAGAGGACGTGTTATCTTGAATGATGTATCTTAGAACTGAATGTTTCTTAGAACTGACATGTTTCTTAGAACTGACGTTTATTAGAGCTGACTTTATCTTAGAACTGACATGTTGTTTAGAACTGACGTTATTAGAGTGCTGTTGTTAGAGTTGACATGTTCTTAGAATGACTGTACTTAGAGGAAATCAGAAAGACCTTTTCTTAAAACGACATTTGTCTTTAACTGACAGGCCTTGCTGCATTTGTAGAGCTGAGTGTATCTAGTGAGCACATCTTGAACTGCCGTTATTTTTTAGAACTGACTGGGTTACATTCTGCATTTTTTTTTTTCGATCTGACCTTATCAAGAATGACAGTTTTAAATGAGAGTGTTCGATGAGTGTATTAGAGCTGGATTCATCTAGATGAATGTTACATTGAACTGACGTTTATATTTAAACTGGCGTAATCAGTAACCTGGGGGGTTAAATTTGAAAACTGACGTTATTAGAGACTGACTGTTTTCTTAAGACCATACAGTAATCTTAGAGCTGACGTGATCCAAATGATTTTAACTTAGAACCTTCATGGAACCATGGTAACCTTACACGGACTGTTATCTTAAAATGACATGCTTTTAAACTGCCCCATTTTTCAGACTGACGGTATTTGAGCTACATTTATATTGCTAAAATGTACTAGATTTGCCGAGACGTGAATCTTGAACGACATGTATTTAGAAACTTGACATGTATGTTCACAATTTTTTGCTTAGCTGGGTTCTTAGAAGCGACAGGAAACGGACTGTTTTCAAAACGACCTAACTAAGAACGACGAACAAAGTCATCTTGGCTGACATTTGCTCGGCTGACGTGTCTTGACTGCAGCCAGATGACTGTTTGAAGCCTGCATGTGTTTTAGTATGCGTGTTTTCTTGACCTACATGTATTTTCACCGACTATTTTTTGAATGACGGTCTTGATGATCATGTTTCTTTATCTCTTGTTTCTTAGCTCTTTGTCTTGTCTATATCTTTACTCTGTTCTTCTGCTTTTCCTTCTTCTTTATTCTCTGTCTTTGTCTGACTCCTGTTTCTTGCCTGCGTGTTATCTTGTCTTTTCTCGCCTCTGTTTTCTTGCTACTTTTCTTCTCCTTTTCTTGCTGCTTTTCTCTTAGCGCATGTAACTGAACTGATTGTTGTCTTGCTATTTATCTTAGAGCTGATGTTTCTAAACTGACTGTTATCTTAGAGCTGACTGTTATCTTAGACTGACAGTTATCTTAGACTGACATGTTATCTTAGAGCTGACATGTTTCTTAGACTGACATGTATCTTAACTGACTGTTATCTTAAATGATTGTTATTTAGAGCTGACATGTTTCTTTGACTGACATGTTGTTAGACTGACATGTTATCTTAGAATGACATGTTTCTTAGACTGACATGTTATCTTAGACTGACATGTTATCTAGACTGACAGTTTCTTAGACTGACTGTTATCTTAGACTGACTGTTACTTAAACTGACATGTTATCTTAGAGCTGACATGTTTCTTAAACTGATTGTTATCTTAAACTGACTGTTATCTAGATGACATGTTTCTAACTGACAGTTTCTAGACTGACATGTTATCTTAAACTGACATGTTATCTTAGACTGACATGTTGTCTAGACTGACTGTATCTAGAGCTGACATGTTATCTTGATGACATGTTTCTTAGCTGACTGTTTCTTAGACTGACTGTTTCTTAGACTGACATGTTTCTTAGACTGACATGTTTCTTAGACTGACTTTATCTTAGACTGACTGTTTCTTAAACTGATGTTATCTTAAACTGACATGTTTCTTAAACTGACATGTTTCTTAGACTGACATGTTGCTTAGACTGACATGTTTTAAACTGACATGTTATCTTAACTGACATGTTATCTTAGACTGACATGTTTTTTAAACTGACTGTTATCTTAGACTGACATGTTGTCTTAGACTGACTGTTATCTTAGAGCTGACATGTTATCTAGACTGACATGTTTTAGACTGACATGTTATCTTAGACGACATGTTCTTAGAGCTGACTGTTTCTTAGACTGACATGTTTTCTTAGACGACTGTTTCTTAAGCTGATGTTATCTTAAAGCTGAAATGTTATCTAAGCTGACATTTATCTTAGATGACATTACTTAGATGACTGTTTCTTGAGCTGACATGTTATCTTAAACTGACTGTTGTCTTAGAGGACTGTTTCTTAGAGCTGACATGTTTCTTAGACTGCATGGTTATCTTAGAGCTGACATGTTATCTTAGACGACTGTCTTAGAGCTGACATGTTCTTAGAGCTGACTGTTTCTTAGAGCTGACATTTATCTTAGAGCTGACATGTTTCTTAGAGCTGACGTTTCTTAGACTGATTCTTAGAGCTGATATGTTTCTTAGAGCTGACATGTTGTCTTAGAACTAATGTTCTAGAGCTGACATGTTTCTTAGAGCTACTGTTGTCTTAGAGCTGACTGTTGTCTTAGAGTTGACTGTTTCTAAACTGACCGTTATCTTAGAGCTGACATTGTCTAGATGAATTGTCTTAGAGCTGACATGTTTCTTAGAGTGACATTTCTTAGAGCTGACATGTTATCTTGAGCTGACGTGTTTCTTAGAGCTGACTGTTGTCTTAGAGCTGACATGTTGTCTAGAGCTGAATGTGTCTTGAGCTGACATGTTGTCTTAGAGCTGACATGTTGTCTTAGAGCTGACAGTGTTATCTTAGAGCTGACATGTTGTCTTAGAGCTGACATGTTATTAGTCTTAGAGCTGACTGTTGTCTTAGAGCTGACAGTATGTCTTAGAGCTGACATGTTAGTCTTAGAGCTGACATGTTGTCTTTAGAGCTGACATGTTGTCTTAGAGCTGACAGTGTTATCTTAGAGCTGACATGTTTCTTAGAGCTGACTGTTACTTAGAGCTGACATGTTTCTTAGAGCTGACTGTTGTCTTAGAGCTGACATGTTGTCTTAGAGCTGACGATGTTGTCTTAGAGCTGACTGTTGTCTTAGAGCTGACATGTTGTCTTAGAGCTGACATGTTTCTTAGAGCTGACATGTTGTCTTAGAGCTGACATGTTGTCTTAGAGCTGACTGTGTTTCTAGACTGACATGAATGTTCTTAGAGACGTGACTATGTTGTCTTAGAGCTGACATGTTAGTCTTAGAGCTGGTTAGACTGACATGTTGTCTTAGAGCTGACATGTTATCTTAGAGCTTACATGTTGTCTTAGAGCTACATGTTGTCTTAGAGGCGACTATGTGTTCTTAGAGCTGACATGTTGTCTTAAGCTGAATGTATGTCTTAGAGCTGACATGTTGTCTTAGAGCTGACATGTTAGTCTTAGAGCTGACATGTTATCTTAGGAGCATGACATGTTGTCTTAGAGATGACATATTTCTTAGAGCTGACATTTATCTTAGAGCTGACATGTTATCTTAGAGCTGACATGTTGTACTTAGAGCTGACATGTTATCTTAGAGCTGACATGTTATCTATTATCTAGAGCTGACACGTTTCTTAGAGCTTACATGTTATTCTTAGAGCTGACATGTTATCTTAGAGCTGACATGTTATCTTAGAGCTGACATGTTTCTTAGAGCTGACATGTTATGTTAGAACTGACATGTTATCTTAGAGCTGACATGTTATCTTAGAGCTGACTTCTGTCTTACGAATTCTATCTTGTAGTATGCTTTGTGTCAGGTTCTTCCTGTAGTATGCTTCTGTCTTAAGATACTTCTTGTAGTATGCTTCTGTCTTAAGATTCTTCTTGTAGTATGCTTCTGTCTTAGGATTCTTCTTGTAGTATGTTTCTGTCTGTGAGATTCTTCTTGTAGTATGCTTCTGTCTTAGGATTCTTCTTGTAGTATGCTTCTGTCTTAAGATTCTTCTTGTAGTATGTTTCTGTCTTGAGATTCTTCTTGTAGTATGCTTCTGTCTTAGGATTATTCTCTGTAGTATGCTTCTGTCTTAAGATTCTTCTTGTAGTATGCTTCTGTCTTAGGATTCTTCTTGTAGTATGCTTCTGTCTTAAGATTCTTCTTGTAGTATGTTTCTGTCTTAGGATTCTTCTTGTAGTATGTTTCTGTCTTAGGATTCGTCATGTAGTATGTTTCTGTCTTAGGATTCTTCTTGTAGTATGTTTCTGTCTTAGGATTCTTCTTGTAGTATGTTTCTGTCTTAGGATTCGTCATGTAGTATGTTTCTGTTTTAGGATTCTTCTTGTAGTATGCTTCTGTCTTAGGATTCTTCTTGTAGTATGCTTCTGTCTTAGGATTCGTCATGTAGTATGTTTCTGTCTTAGGATTCTTCTTGTAGTATGCTTCTGTCTTAGGATTCTTCTTGTAGTATGCTTCTGTCTTAGGATTCGTCATGTAGTATGTTTCTGTCTTAGGATTCTTCTTGTAGTATGTTTCTGTCTTAGGATTCTTCTTGTAGTATGTTTCTGTCTTAGGATTCTTCTTCTAGTCTGTTTCTGTCTTAGGATTCTTCTTGTAGTATGTTTCTGTCTTAGGATTTGTCATGTAGTATGTTTCTGTCTTAGGATTCTTCTTGTAGTATGTTTCTGTCTTAGGATTCTTCTTCTAGTCTGTTTCTGTCTTAGGATTCTTCTTGTAGTATGCTTCTGTCTTAGGATTCTTCTTCTAGTCTTTTTCTGTCTTAGGATTCTTCTTCTAGTCTGCTTCTGTCTTAGGATTCTTCTTCTAGTCTGCTTCTGTCTTAGGATTTAATCATGTACATTGTTTTTGTGAGGGTTTGACATGTACTGCTATAAGTGTTATCATCGCCATGTGCCCTGCCGATGGCGCTGGCGATCATGGCCCTCCACACGAATTTACCCCCTGTCGCTGCAAGTACGTCTCCCACCTTCTCTGTCCTCAGCTACCCTGCAAGTCCGTCCAATGTTTTCTCACAGGGTCTACCTGGTGTTATCTTTGATTCAAGCTTTCCTGTTGTGCTCTAATTCCCTTTCTTCATAATCATCATCATCAGGTGCCTTGCCGCATGGCGTTGGCGATTATGGACTTCCATCTGTCTCTATCTCTTGGTGCCTCAAGCATCTCTTCCACCCTCCTTGTCCCCGGCTACTCTGCAAGTCTGTCTTGTATTTTCTCCCTGGGTCTACCCGGTGTTCTCTTTCCCTCCAGCTTTCCCGTTGTGACCAGGTGCTCCAGTTCCCCTTTCCCCATAAAATGGCCCATAAATGTTGCCTGTCTTTTCCTAATCTTTCTTATTCATGATCTGCTTGTGTCTACCTCCATCAAGACTGTCTCGTTTGTTTTCTTTGCTGACCATGAAACTCTCAACATTCTTCTTAGAAACCTCATTTCAGTTGCCTCAATTTTGTTCTGACTTTGCGTGTTGATTGTCCACGCCTCACAACCGTGCAACAGTATCGGTTCTATATAATATCCAAGAACTCTCTTCCTGATGTTGACTGATAGGCATTTGTTGGTAAGAACGCTTTTCGTCTTCTTGAATGCTGTTTTTGTTTCTCCTACTGTTTTTGTTTGATTGTTCGTTCGTTTGCTTGCTACTGCTACTTTGTTCATTTTTCACCATGGAAAACAAAGTTCTGTTCTTTGAAGTCGGCCATGTTGTACATCGATAAACAAATGCACAAAAACATTCAAATCATCCATGGCAAATGATGTATACTGGTAGAATAGAATACAAAAGTATGCATCATCATTATCATCATCATCATCATTATCATCATCATCATCATCACATTCAAATCATCCATGGCAAATGATGTATAACTGGTAAAATAGAGTACAAAAGTATGCATCATCATCATTCATCATCATCATCTCATCATCATCATCATCATCATCATCATCATCATCATATCATCATCATTCATCATCACATTCAAATCATCCATGGCAAATGATGTATACTGGTAGAATAGAATACAAAAGTATGCATCATCATTATCACCATCATCATCATCATCATCACATTCAAATCATCCATGGCAAATGATGTATACTGTAGAATAGAATACAAAAGTATGCATCATCATCATCATCATCATCATCATCATCATCATCATCATCATCATCACATTCAAATCATCCGTGGCAAATGATGTATACTGGTAGAATAGAGTACAAAAGTATGCATCATCATCATCATCATCATCATCATCATCATTATCACCACCACCACCACCACCATCAGTATCATCATGTGCCATGCCGCATGGCGTTGGCCATCATGGCTGTCCGTGTGAATCTTATCTTTTGTCGCTGCAAGTACATCTCCCACCCTTTCTGTCCTCATTCACTTTGCAAAACTATCTAACGTTTTCTCCTTGGATTTACCTAGTGCTCTGTGTCCTTCTAGCTTTCCTGTTGTGACTAGGTGCTCAAATTTTTCTTGCTTCAGAAAATGTCGTAGACATGTTGTTTGTCTTTTCTTATTTTCTTCAATAATGTTCTTTTTGTGTGAACTCTTCTTTCAAGACTGTCTCGATTGTCTTCTTTGCTTTCCATTGAAATCTTTAACATTCTTCTTAGAAACCACGGTTCAACTGCCTCAGTCGTGTTCTGATTTTGTGTGTTGACTGTTCAGGTTTTGCATCATTACCAAGAAAAATTTGTAGAATGATTTTTCTTTCAACATGAATGTTTGAACCTACCGTTTGAAAACATTTCAGTTAGAAAATAACATCGACACACTCATGCTGACGCACACATACTATAACCCTGGTCACTCACACACACACACACACACACACACACACACACACACACACACACACACACACACACCACACACACACACACACACACACACACACCACACACACATGCACACACACCACACACACACACACACACACACCACACACACACCACACCACACACACACACACACACACACACACACACACACACACCACACACACACACACACACACATACCACACACATACACACACACACACACCACACCACACCACACCACACACACACCACGCGCGCGCGCGCGTACACACACACACACACACACACACACACACACACACACACACACACACACACACACACACACACACAGGACACTAATTGGTCTTCAAGGGATGGGACCTGGGAAATCAACCTATCTCTCAATGTTTTACACCGAGGCAACCGGGCAATAACCTGCTCTTCACGATTTTCAACTGCCGTGGGATCTTTTCAGTGCGCAGCCAGAAGGCACACAGGTCCGACTCATTTTCTGTTCCCATCCGAAGGACACGCACGTGCACACACACACACACACACACACGCACACACACACACACACACACACACACACACGCACGCACGCACGCACGCGCACATTCAACACCTTACTTATACGATAACGCTTCTAAGGGAAATAACCCCGTAAAGGAAGACGGGAACAAGATGACTTACAGTATTGTATAGTCTCCCATGAAAGACCAGCTGCTGTTGGGTGCTTGGGTATGCACTCGTGGATGTATATGTGTGCATACTTATGTGCGTACTGTAAATGCATCATCATCATCATCAGGTGCCTTGCCGCATGGCGTTGGCGATCATGGATTTCCATCTGTCTCTATCTCTTGTTGCCTCAAGCATTTCCTCCACCCTCCTCGTCTCCAGCCACTCTGCAAGTCCGTCTAGCACTTTCTCCCTGGGTCTACCTGGTGCTCTCTTTCCCTCTAGCTTTCCCGTTGTGACCAGGTGCTCCAAATCCCCCTTTTTCATAAAATGGCCTATAAATGTTGCCTGTCTTTTCCTAATCTTCCTAATGAATGATCTGGTGTCTGCATCCGTCAGGATGTCTGCATCCATCAGGACTATCTCGTTTGTTTTCTTTACTGTCCATGGAACTCTCAACATTCTTCTTAGAAACCACGTAAATGCATACGAGTTCATATGAGTGTTCTCACATGTGTAGGACTCACCGAAATACGGTTACGTAACATCATCTTTGCCATATTCTCAAAATAGTAGATTTTAGAGTTGGTTTAAGAGGACCCCCCCCCCCTCCCCACCATGGGTATGCTGGGGGGCTCTTTCAATATGAATAGTATCCCCAATTCTGTGAAAGAAATTTCCTCTTTTTGTCATTATCTGTTTTCTGTCTTATTTCTTTTCTTTCTGTCATTTGTTCCTAACATTTTTTGCCTGGTTGGTCCATTCACCTTTATGCGTTCGATAAAGTCTTACATACTTTTCTTTAGGACTGATAATTGGATACATGTATTAAGTGCATTCATGGCTCTAGGGAGGTGAGATATGCGGAAGCAATTTTAGGTAATTTAAGACCGTTTTTATATACATTTTTGGTGTCCTTCATCATCATCATCAGTCCCGTAGTCTGGTTGACCGTTGGGGCACCATTGAAGATTTTGCAACCAACTTCCTCCACTCCTCACGGTCCTCAGCTTTCCGCAGAATGATATTCCATTCAAGGCCAGTCCACTCTCTGATATTGTCTTCCCATCTTTTTCTCTGTCTGCCTCTTCGTCTCCCTCCCTGAACTGTTCCCTGCAAGACGGTCTTGGCCAGTCCAGATGATCGTGTGACGTGCCCGTACCACCTCAGTTTGCGTCTTTTCACTGAGGTCAGGAGGTCTTCATACGGCCCGATGGCGTTTTCGATTCGGGTTTTCACTTCTTTATTGGTTATATGATCTATGTACGAGATACCAAGGAGTTTGCGGAAGCATCTCATCTCCATTGCCTGTATCCTTCTTTCAGTGTCTGCTGTTATGGTCCATGTTTCGCATGCATACAAAAATATTGACATGACCAGGGAACGCATCAGTCTGATCTTGGAGCCGATTGCAATATTCTTGTCGTTCCAGATGACTTTTAGCTTGGTCATTGCAGCTGTGGTCTGTGCAATCCTGGAAAGTACCTCGGGCTTTGATCCTTCATCTGATACTATAGCTCCCAGATATTTAAATCTATGGACGGTCTCAAGTTTCTTGTTGTCTATGGTAATGTCAGTGCTGATGCCATTGGTATT
>CM060312.1:88960484-88980484 GCA_030674185.1 Monoplex corrugatus
GCAAAGACTTCTATCAACAAAACTCTTCAAAGACGCGTTTAACCTACACAAACCACCTCTTTGAAATCCCATTCACCTTATGTTGTAAAAACGATGAAATATGATTAGCGTTGAAATAAAAAAACAAAAACAAAAAAAGAAAAGAAAAAGAAAAAGAAAAAGAAAAAAACTATCAGATTAGTAATTTATTTAGAAGGGAGCACTTTGATCGACGTCCTAACGAGGGGTCTGCTCAATAGTTGGAACAGCTGACATCACCATGACGTCACAGTGCACGGGGAGGGTGTTCAGAAGACGTAAAAGGTGAAGTGCCACATGTCGATATCCGGGTAATCCTCACATCGGTATTCGGGATTCCTGCAAGTTGGAATGTGTACTGTCAGTTGGGTTTAAAAAATAAGGAAATTCGTGTCGACCAGACGTGTTGTGGTGTATGTGTGAGTGTGAGTGTGGTGTGTGTGTGTGTGTGTGTGTGTGGTGTGTGTGTGTGTGTGTGTGTGTGTGTGTGTGTGTGTGTGTGTGTGTGTGTGTGTGTGTGTGTGTGTAGTGTGGTGTGTGTGTGTGTGTATGTGTGTGTGTGAGTGTGTGTAGGTGTGTGTGTGTGTGTGTGTGTGTGTGTGTGTGTGTGTGTGTGTGTGTGTGTGAGAGAGAGAGAGAGAGAGAGATAGTGTGGTGTGTATGTGTGTGTGTGTGTGTGTGCGTCTCTATGTATATATGTGTGTGTGTCCATGTACATGCGTGTGTGTGTCCGTGTGTGCGTGTGTATATCTGTGTGCGTATGTCCGTGTAAGTGTGTGTGTCCGTATGTGTGTGTATGTGTATGTGTATATGTGTGTAGGCTTGTGTGTATGTATGCGTGCGTGTGTGTGCATGTGTGCGTGCTTGCGCGCGCGCGCGTGTGCGTATGTGTATGTGTGTGTGTGTGTGTGTGTGTGTGTGTGTATGTTTGTATGTATGACAAATATGTATTTTTTTAAATAGTGTTCACTCCTTCAGTAAATCAACAACTACATAAACAGACGTTAAAGTGTACTCACGTCCTTGGGTCTGGATGTAAGAAAGGGTTGTGCTGGATATATGGCAAATGAGCGTTCTCACACAGGATCTTCGTCATGCTCAACCTGGTCAGTGAACGCAACTCATCTGAAAGAACCATCGGAATGATTAGCTCCCTTTCAGCCCTTCAGAACTATGGGATTTACGCAATGACTGATTTCTTGGGTTTTGTATGCAACTCTCGTAACAGAACCATAGGAATGATTAGCTCCCTTTACCCCTTCAGAAGTTTTCAGTTTCAATTTCTCAAGATGACGTTTCCGCGCTCAGAACGAATTCCATATGTGCTAACATCACAGGTGCCATGTGATGGAGAAGACCCAGAATGATCACGGCACAAGCCTTAAGCCTGCACATAAACCCACGAGCTGGCCACGTCCTGAGGCCCTACCTAGATAGTTCCATAACCCTGGGGTCATAGGGGAGTGAGGTGGTGGCAGAGACCTCAATTTTTCCCGGGGCCAGCACAACGAGGGCGGCGCCCATCCCCTCTCCCTCGCCTCAAATTCATAATCATATTCACTATTTTTTTTTTACCAAGACCTCAAAAAGGCAAGCAGGCTAATTGGTCTTCAAGGGGTAGGACTGGGAAATCAACCGATCTCTCCAATGATTTATACCAGGGCAGCCGAGCAATGCCCTGCTCTTCGTGATTTTCAACTGCCATGGGATCTTTAGCGTGCACAGTCAGAAGGCACACGGGTCCGACTCGTTTTTCGTCCCCTTCCGAAGGACTAGACGTTCAGTTCAGTTTTCCGGTCAAACTGAAGAGAAAAGTCAAGGCCTCTACTGGGAGCGAACCCTGGAACTTCGAGTTTAGTTATTGGCAGTCGAACGTCTGAACCATTCTGCCACTCTTCTCCCTTCAGAACTATGATGTCCTTGGTCAGTGTATGCAATTCTCCTGAAAGAACCATCGGAATGATTAGATTCCTTCAGCCCTCCAGAACTACGGAGTGCTACCAAATTACAGATTCCTTGGTCAGTGCATGCAACTTCCCTGAAACAAGCGTATTATTCAAGATATTTGGCTGTTTAGTGTCCAAAGAGAAAAAAATACAGCAACGGACATTTGATATGCTCTCGCTATCCCCTCCCCCTCTCCTGTCAGTGGTCTTGAAGAAAAAAAAAACACGAATGTCATAATCATCAGCAATAAGGAAGACGATAAAACAACTTATCAATAAAACGTGATTTACACGGATTTCACTAGACCCGCAACACATTATCGCTGTTTTTAAACATCCAAAGCTACACACATTACCACCACTAACCCCACACAGACAGTCTCCCTGCGCTGGTTATTACAATACTACGTTTCTATAACTGATTGGACGTTGTATATTTGTCTCTGTTATTATATGTTTGGGGATGAACTGAGGGATTCTGACTGATTACAAAATATTTAAATTTACTATTTTGTTTGCAGAGGTTGTTGAAGTGACTGAATGGAGGGTTGTGTGTGATTGGGGAAAACACATAGAACACGTACCTACACACATACAGTCTACTTTCATTCTATTTCTGTCAGTCACACTTAAACAGACCTCTGTAACAAACCTGTTGTTGTCCATACAGCAATATAGATCTACAGGACACAAGCCTGGCCATAGTGATATGGAGAACCTGTTGTTGTCCATACAGCAGCATAGATGTCTCATGGCCATAGTGATATGGAGAACCTGTTGTTGTCCATACAGCAGTATAGATGTCTCATGGCCATAGTGATATGGAGAACCTGTTGTTGTCCATACAACAGTATAGATGTCTCCAGGACACAGGCCATAGTGATATGTAGAAACTGTTGTTGTCCATACAGCAGTATAGATGTCTCCAGGACACAGGCCATTGTGATATGGAGAACTTGTTGTTGTCCATACAGCAGTATAGATGTCTCCAGGACACAAGCCTGGCCATAGTGATATGTAGAACCTGTTGTTGTCCATACAGCAGTATAGATGTCTCCAGGACACAGGCCTGGCCATAGTGATATGGAGAACCTGTTGTTGTCCATAAGCAGTATAGATGTCTACCAGGACACAGGCCATAGTGATATGTAGAACTGTTGTGTCCATACAGCAGTATAGATGTCTCCAGGACACAGGCCTGGCCATAGTGATATGGAGAACCTGTCGATGTCCATACAGCAGTATAGATGTCTCCATGGCCATAGTGATATGGAGAACCTGTTGTTGTCCATACGGCAATATAGATGTCTCATGGCCATAGTGATATGGAGAACCTGTCGATGTCCATACAGCAGTATAGATGTCTCATGGCCATAGTGATATGGAGAACCTGTTGTTGTCCATACGGCAGTATAGATGTCTCATGGCCATAGTGATATGGAGAACCTGTTGTTGTCCATACGGGCAGTATAGATGTCTCATGGCCATAGTGATATGGAGAACCTGTTGTTGTCCATACGCAGTATAGATGTCTCAGGCCATGCTAGTGATATGGAGAACCTGTTGTTGTCCATACAGCAGTATAGATGTCCTAGACACTGGCCTGCCATAGTGATATGGAGAACCTGTTGTTGTCCATACAGCAGACTCTCCCATCCTTCATCAGTCTCACCCTCATCATCACCTCCAACACTCCCATCACCATCCCCATCACCACCACCTCCACCGCCACCCATCCCCATCACCACCACCATCACCGCCACCCATCACCATCACCACCATCATCATCACTACATGTACTCACCGGTTGTAAAACCGTAGTAGGTGTCGTGAGTCTCAAAAAAGAACGATCGCCATACTTGAGATCGTGGAACTGCTGGCCGATGATATTGGCGAAGGTCTCCCCGACTATCCCCCTTTCACCGATTTCTCTGCTGTGCATCCCGGAAAACATTCCACGTCTTCCATATCTCTACGTTACAGACAACAGTGACGTCACATTAGGTAAAGCAAATTTGTGTGTGTATGAGGGTGGTGGGGGTCGGGGTGGCTGGAGGGAGGAGGGGGGGGGGCAGTTGTTGTTTATTGGCTGTTGTGGTTTTTTTTTGTTTGTTTGTTTGTTTCGTTTGTTTTATTATGTTTCATTCTGGACTTCATTTTTCTCTTAAAAGTGTATGCACGTTGTCCTACCCAACTTTTTGGTACAGGCGTTCTGATGATGCTGTACGATCTGCACACGCCCTCTTCGGTCTGTTAGCGCATTTGCGTAATTGTTTGTGTTTCTACAAGTCAATAAGCACAGACAGAGCTCCTCATGATGATGATGATGATGATGATGATGTGATGATGATGATGAGATGAGATCATCATCATCATCATCATCATCATCATCATCATCATCACACACCCACCCACCACCACCACCACCACCACATCATCATCATCATCATCATCACCACCACCACCACCACCACCACCATCATCATCATCACATCATCACCACCACCACCACCACCACCATCATCATCATCATCATCATCACTACCACCCACCACCACCACCACCACCATCATTATCATCATCATCAACATCATCACCACCACCACCACCACACCACCACACATCATCACTCACACCACCACCACCACCACCACCACCACCACCACCATCACATCATCATCATCAACATCATCACCACCACCACCACCACCACCACCACCACCATCATCATCATCATCATCATCAACATCATCACCACCACCACCATCACCACCACCACCATCATCACCACCATCACCATCATCATCATCATGTGCCCTGCCGCATAGCATGGGCGATCATGGCCCTCCACACGAATCTCGTATCCCTTGTCTTCGCAAGTACGTCTTCCAACCCTCACAGCTCCTAGAATCTTGAATGTGCTCATCTCATGTTCCATGTATTGTACATGTATAACTGGGAGGACTCAGGCGTTATTAGGTCGGCAGTAAAGCTGTGGAGATGAAACAATCCCCATCCTCTGTCCACCACACAACATCCAGACAGGATGAAACCCTCAACATTCAGACTGCGTGTTCAAGGATTTATCCACTTGGCCAACAGGTTGTACAGTTAATTGTGTGTCTGGAGAGTTGTCTTGTTATTTAGTTGGTCAGTGATCTTGTCATGTTTAGATTGGTCAGTGATCTTGTCAGATTTTAGTTGGTCAGTGATCTTGTTTAGTTGGTCAGTGATCTTGTCAATGTTAGTTGTTGTCATGTTGTTGGTCATGTCTTGTTTAGTTGGTCAGTGATCTTGTTTTAGTTGGTCAGTGATCTTGTTGTTTAGTTTTGGGTCAGTGATCTTGTGTTTAGTTGGTCAGTGATCTTGTTGTTGGTCATGATCTGTTTAGTTGGTCAGTGATCTTGTTTAGTTGGTCAGTGATCTTGTGTTTAGTTGGTCAGTGATCTTTTTGTTGTCAGTGATCTTGTTTGTTGGTCAGTGATCTGTCAATGTTTAGTTGGTCAGTGATCCTGTCAAGTTTAGTTGGTCAGTGATCTTGTCAATGTTTAGTTGGTCAGTGATCTGTCAATGTTTAGTTGGTCAGTGATCTTGTCAATGTTTAGTTGGTCAGTGATCTTGTCAATGTTTAGTTGGTCAGTGATCTTGTCAATGTTTAGTTGGTCAGTGATCTGTCAATGTTAGTTGGTCATGTCTGTTGTTGGTCAGTGATCTTGTCAATGTTTAGTTGGTCAGTGATCTTGTCAATGTTTAGTTGGTCAGTGACTGTCATGTTAGTGGTCAGTGATCTTGATTTAGTTGGTCAGTGATCTTGTCAATGTTTAGTTGGTCAGTGATCTTGTCATGTTTAGTTGGTCAGTGATCTTGTCAATGTTTAGTTGGTCAGTGATCTTGTTTAGTTGGTCAGTGATCTTGTTTAGTTGGTCAGTGATCTTGTCAATGTTTAGTTGGTCAGTGATCCTTGTATTTAGTTGGTCAGTGATCTGTGTCAATGTTTTGTTGGTCAGTGATTGTGTCAATGTTTAGTTGGTCAGTGATCTTGTCAATGTTTAGTTGGTCAGTGATCTTGTCAATGTTTAGTTGGTCAGTGATCTTGTCAATGTTTAGTTGGTCAGTGATCTTGTCAATGTTTAGTTGGTCAGTGATCTTGTCAATGTTTAGTTGGTCAGTGATCTTGTCAATGTTTAGTTGGTCAGTGATCTTGTTTAGTTTGGTCAGTGATCTTGTCAATGTTTAGTTGGTCAGTGATCTTGTCAATGTTTAGTTGGTCAGTGGATCTTGTCATGTTTAGTTGGTCAGTGATCTTGTTTAGTTGGTCAGTGATCTTGTCAATGTTTAGTTGGTCAGTGATCTTGTCAATGTTTAGTTGGTCAGTGATCTTGTCAATGTTTTAGTTGGTCAGTGATCTTGTCAATGTTTAGTTGGTCAGTGATCTTGTCAATGTTTAGTTGGTCAGTGATCTTGTCAATGTTTAGTTGGTCAGTGATCTTGTCAATGTTTAGTTGGTCAGTGGTCATTGTTTAGTTGGTCAGTGATCTTGTCAATGTTTAGTTGGTCAGTGATCTCTTGTCAATGTTGTATGTTTGTTTAGTGTGTTATGATTTGTCATGTTTTTTGTCGTATTTTAATTTTTGGTTGCATGATCTTGTCAATGTTTAGTTGGTCAGTGATCTTGTAATGTTTAGTTGGTCAGTGATCTTGTTTAGTTGGCAGTGATCTTTATGTTAGTTGGTCAGTGATCTTGCAATGTTTAGTTGGTCAGTGATCTTGTCAATTGGTTGTGATTGTGTGTATTTTGCAATGTTTAGTTGGTCAGTGTCTTGTCAATGTTTATTTGTGTGATCTTGTCAATGTTTAGTTGGTCAGTGATCTGTTTGTTGGTCAGTGATCTTGTCAATGTTTAGTTGGTCAGTGATCTTGTCAATGTTTGTTGTCATGATTTTTAGTTGTCAGTATTTGGGTTATGTAGTGTCTTGTCAATGTTTAGTTGGTCAGTGATCTTGTATGTTTAGTTGGTCAGTTTTTGTTTAGTTGGTCAGTGATCTTGTCAATGTTTAGTTGGTCAGTGATCTTGTCAATGTTTAGTTGGTCAGTGTCTTGTATGTTATTTGGTCAGTGATCTTGTCAATGTTTAGTTGGTCAGTGATCTTGTAATTTTGTTGGTCAGTGATCTGTCAATGTTTAGTTTGGTCAGTGATCTTGTCAATGTTTAGTTGGTCAGTGATCTTATGTTTAGTTGGTCAGTGATCTTGTCAATGTTTAGTTGGTCAGTGATCTTGTCAATGTTTAGTTGGTCAGTGATCTGTCAATGTTTAGTTGGTCAGTGATCTTGTCAATTTTAGTTGGTCAGTGATCTTGTTTAGTTGGTCAGTGATCTTGTCAATGTTTAGTTGGTCAGTGATCTTGTCAATGTTTAGTTGGTCAGTGATCTGTTGTTTTTGGTCAGTGATCTTGTCAATGTTTAGTTGGTCAGGATCTTGTCAATGTTTAGTTGGTCAGTGATCTGTTGTTAGTTGGTCAGTGATGTCTATGTTCATGTTGTGAGGTCTGTTTAGTTGGTCAGTGATCTTTTTAGTTGGTCAGTGATCTTGTCAATGTTTAGTTGGTCAGTGATCTGTTTAGTTGGTAGTCTTGTCAATGTTGTTGGTCATGATTGTTGTTTAGTTGTCTGATTTGTGTAGTTGGTCAGATCTTGTTTTGCAGTGTCTGTTGTTGGTCATATCTGTATGTTTTGGTCAGTGTTGTTGTTGGTCTGTTGTTTGTTGGTCGTTCTTGTCAGTTTAGTGTCAGTTGTTGTGGTCGTGTCTGTCATGTTGTGGTCTGATCTGTTTTGGTCATGTTTGTCAAGTGTTGGTCAGTGTCTTGTTTGTGTCATGATTTCTTGTTGTCGTGTCTTGTTTGGTTGATGTTTTGTCATGTTGTCATGTTTTGTCAGATCTTGTTGTGGTATGTCTGTTATTGTCGTGTCTGTCATGTTATGGTCATGATGTTAGTGGTCAGTCTTGTTTGTCTGATTTTCATGTTTGTTGCAGTGATTGTAGTTTGGTCTGTCTTGTTTTGTCGGACTTTGTGTCGTGTTTTCTATGTTTGTTGGTCAGTGATCTTGTCAATGTTTAGTTGGTCAGTGATTTGTTAGTTGGTCAGTGATCTGTCAATGTTTAGTTGGTCAGTGATCTTGTCATGTTTAGTTGGTCAGTGTTTGTTTGTTGGTCAGTGATCTTGTCAATGTTTAGTTGGTCAGTGATCTTGTTTAGTTGGTCAGTGATCTGTTTGTTGTGTATTTGTCAATGTTTTTGGTCAGTGATCTTGTATAGTTGTGTCTTTATGTTTGGTGGTTTCAGTGATCTTGTCAATGTTTAGTTTTTGTCAATGTTAGTAGTGTCTTGTATGTTTAGTTGGTCAGTGATCTTGTCATGTTAGTTGGTCAGTGATCTTGTCAATGTTTAGTTGGTCAGTGATCTTGTTTTTTGTTGGTATGGTTGTTGTTTTTTGTCAATTGTTTGTTGGTCAGTGATCTTTGTTAATTTAGTTGATCTTGTCAATTTTAGTTGGTCGTGTCTTGTCAATGTTTAGTTGGTCATGTCTTGTTTAGTTGGTCAGTGATCTTGTCAATGTTTAGTGGTCTGTCTTTCAATGTTTTGTTGGTTGTCATTGTCAATGTTTAGTTGGTCATGTCTTGTCAATGTTTAGTTGGTCATATCTTTATTGTTAGTTGTCTGATGTTTAGTTGTCGTTTTGGTCAGTTTGTCAGTTAGTTCAGTGTCTTGTCGTTTAGTTGGTCAGTATCTGTCATGTTTGTTGTTTAGTGATCTTGTAATTTAGTTGTCAGTGATTCATTTTGTATGTTTGAGTTGTCAGTGTCTTGTGTTGTCAGTGATTTGTCAATGTTTATTGGTCAGTGATCTTGTCAATGTTTTTGTCGTGATCTTGTTTATTGGTCAGTGATCTTGTCAGTAGTTTGTCTTGGTCAGTGTCTTGTCAATGTTTTTGGTCAGTGATCTTGCAATTTAGTTGGTCATGATCTGTCTGTTTAGTTGGTCAGTGATTTCGTTATTGTAGTGATCTGTTATGTTGTGTCATTTGTTGTGTGATTTGTTGTAGTTGTCGTGATCTGTTAGTTGTGTGTTTGTCAATGTTTGTTGTCAGTGTCTGTGAGTTTGTCAGTGATCTTGTCAATGTTTAGTGGTCAGTGATCTTGTTTTTGGTCAGTGATCTTGTTTTGTCAGTTTGTCAATGTTGTTGGTCGTTTCTGTTTAGTTGGTCATGTCTTGTCAATGTTGTTGGTCAGTGTCTTGTCATGTTGTTGTCGTGATCTGTTTGTTGGTCAGTGATCTTGTCAATTTTTGTTGGTCAGTGTCTGTCAATGTTTGTTGGTCAGTGATCTTGTTTTGTTGGTCGTGTTTGTCATGTTTTGGTCAGTGATCTTGTCAATGTTTTGGTCAGTGTCTGTCATTTAGTTGGTCAGTGATCTTGTAGTTTGTGTCTTGTCATGTTTAGTTGGTCGTCTTTCAATGTTGTTGTCATGACTTGTAGTTGGTCGTGATCTTGTGTTAGTGGCAGTGATCTTGTTTTGTTGGTCAGTGATCTTGTCATGTTTAGTTGGTAGTGATCTTGTCAATGTTTGTTGGTCAGTGTCTTGTTTATTGGTCAGTGATCTTGTCAATGTTTGTTGTCAGTGATTTCATGTTTAGTTGGTCAGTGATCTTGTCAGTTAGTTGGTCAGTGATCTGTCAATGTTAGTGGTCAGTGATCTTGTTTAGTTGGTCAGTGATCTTCATTTGTAGTTTTTTTAGTTGGTCAGTGATTTATTGTGTATCTTGTCATGTTTAGTTGGTCAGTGATCTTGTCATGTTTGTTGTCGTGATTTATGTGTTGTCATGTTGTTGGTAGTTCTTGTATTTGTTTGTGTGTATTGTTGTTCTGTTGTTTGTTGGTGATTTGTCAATGTTTGTTGGTCAGTTGTAATGTTTAGTTGTGTTGTTTATTATTGTCGTTTGTTTAGTGTGTGATCTTGTTAGTTGGTAGTGTTTTCAATGTTTTGGTCAGTGCTTGTCAATGTTTGTTGGTCAGTGTCTGTTTTGGTGTATTGTTTTTTGTGTCTGTTTTTGGTCAGTGTCTTATGTTTTGCATGTTTGTAGTGGTCTGTTGTATGTTGTTGGATGTTGCAAGTTTTGTTGTGTCATTTTTTGGTCAGTGCTTGTAGTTGTAGTTGTCTGTATTTGTTGATTGTTGATTGTCATGTTGTGTATGTTTTAGTTGGTCAGTGATTGTTTAGTTGGTAGTGATCTTGTCAATGTTTAGTTGGTCAGTGATCTTGTTGTTTGCTGTCTGTCAATGTTTAGTTGGTCGTGATCTTGTCAATGTTTGTTGGTCAGTGATCTTGTCAATGTTTGTGGCAGTGATCTTGAATTTTGTTGTTCGTGATCTTGTTTTAGTTGGTCAGTGATCTTGTCAATGTTTGTTGGTCAGTGATCTTTAATGTTTAGTTGGAGTGTTTTTTAGTGTTGATCTTGTAATGTTTAGTTGGTCAGTGATTGTCAATGTTTAGTTGTCGTGTTTGTTTTGTTGCAGTTTTTGTCATGATTTGATGTTTTGTAGTTTTTTTGTGTTTGTCAATTTTTGGTATGTTTTGTCAATGTTTTGTCATGTTTGTTGTGTTGTTTGTTTTTTATGTGGTGATTGTCAATTTTCAGTGATCTTGTCAATGTTTAGTTGGTCAGTGATCTTGTCATGTTTAGTTTGGTCAGTGATCTTGTCAATGTTTAGTTGGTCAGTGATCTTGTCAATGTTTGTTGGTCAGTGATCTTGTCAATGTTTAGTTGGTCAGTGATCTTGTCAATGTTTAGTTGGTCAGTGATCTGTTAGTTGTCAGATTTGTTTTTAGTTGGTCAGTGATCTTGTCAATGTTTAGTTGGTCAGTGATCTTGTCAATGTTTAGTTGGTCAGTGATCTTGTCAATGTTTAGTTGTCAGTGATCTTGTTAGTTGGCAGTGATCTTGTCAATGTTTAGTTGGTCAGTGATCTGTCAATGTTTAGTTGGTCAGTGATCTTGTCAATGTTTAGTTGGTCAGTGATCTTGTCAATGTTTAGTTGTGGTCATGTTTGCATTTCTTGTCAATGTTTAGTTGGTCAGTGATCTTGTATTTAGTTGGTCAGTTTGTCAATGTTTAGTTGGTCAGTGATCTTGTCAATGTTTAGTTGGTCAGTGTCTTGTCAATGTTTAGTTGGTGTGTCTGTCAGTGATCTTGTCAATGTTTAGTTGGTCAGTGATCTTTAGTCAGATTTGTTTAGTTGGTCAGTGATCTTGTCAATAGTTGGTCAGTGATCTTGTTTAGTGGTCAGTGATCTTGTCAATGTTTGTTGGTCAGTGATCTGTTAATGTTAGTTGTCAGTGATCTTGTCAATGTTTAGTTGGTCAGTGATCTTGTCAATGTTTAGTTGGTCAGTGATCTTGTCAATGTTTAGTTGGTCAGTGATCTTGTCATGTTTTGTTGGTCAGTGGTCTTGTCAATGTTTGTTGGTCAGTGATCTTGTTTTGTTGGTCAGTGATCTTGTCAATGTTAGTTGGTCAGTATCTTGTCAATGTTTAGTTGGTCAGTGTCTTGTCGATGTTTAGTTGGTCAGTGATCTTGTTTATTGGTCAGTGATCTTGTCAATGTTTGTTGGTCAGTGATCTTGTCAATGTTTTGTTGGTCAGTGATCTTGTCAATGTTTAGTTGGTCAGTGATCTTGTCAATGTTTAGTTGGTCAGTGATCTTGTTTAGTTGGTCAGTGATCTTGTCAAGTTTAGTTGGTCAGTGATCTTGTTTAGTTGGTCAGTGATCTTGTTTAGTTGGTCAGTGATCTTGTCAATGTTTAGTTGGTCATGTCTGTTTAGTTGGTCAGTGATCTTGTCAATGTTTGTTGGTCAGTGATCTTGTCAATGTTTAGTTGGTCATGATCTTGTCAATGTTTAGTTGGTCAGTGATCTTGTCAATGTTTAGTTGGTCAGTGATCTTGTTAGTTGGTCAGTGATCTTGTCAATGTTTAGTTGGTCAGTGATCTTGTCAATGTTTAGTTGGTCAGTGATCTTGTTTAGTTGGTCAGTGATCTTGTCAATGTTTAGTTGGTCAGTGATTCTGTTTAGTTGGTCAGTGATCTTGTTATGTTTGGTCAGTGATCTTGTCAATGTTTAGTTGGTCAGTGATCTTGTTTAGTTGGTCAGTGATCTTGTCAATGTTTTGTTAGGTCATGATCTTGTCAATGTTTAGTTGGTCAGTGATCTTGTCAATGTTTAGTTGGTCAGTGTCTTGTCAATGTTTAGTTGGTCAGTGATCTTGTCTTAGTTGGTCAGTGATCTTGTCAATGTTTAGTTGGTCAGTGATCTTGTCAATGTTTTGTTGGTCAGTGGGTCTGTCAATGTTTGTTGGTCAGTGATCTTGTTTGTTGGTCAGTGATCTTGTCAATGTTTAGTTGGTCATGATCTTGTCAATGTTTGTTGGTCAGTGTCTTGTCGATGTTTAGTTGGTCAGTGTCTTGTTTAGTTGGTCAGTGATCTTGTCAATGTTTAGTTGGTCAGTGATCTGTCAATGTTTAGTTGGTCAGTGATCTTGTCAATGTTTAGTTGGTCAGTGATCTTGTCATGTTTAGTTGGTCAGTGATCTTGTTTAGTTGGTCAGTGATCTTGTCAATGTTTAGTTGTCAGTGATCTTGTTCAGTTGGTCAGTGATCTTGTCAATGTTAGTTGGTCAGTGATCTTGTCAATGTTTAGTTGTCCAGGTGGTCTGTTTTTGTTGGTCAGTGATCTTGTCAATGTTAGTTGGTCATGTGGTCTTGTCAATGTTTAGTTGGTCAGTGATCTTGTTTTGTTGGTCAGTGATCTTGTCAATGTTAGTTGGTCAGTGATCTGTCAATGTTTTGTTGGTCAGTGATCTTGTCAATGTTTAGTTGGTCAGTGATCTTGTCAATGTTTAGTTGGTCAGTGATCTTGTCATGTTTAGTTGGTCAGTGATCTTGTCAATGTTTAGTTGGTCAGTGTCTTGTCATGTTGGTCAGTGATCTTGTCAATGTTTAGTTGGTCAGTGATCTTGTCAATGTTTAGTTGGTCAGTGATCTTGTCATGTTTGTTGGTCAGTGATCTTGTCAATGTTTAGTTGGTCAGTGATCTTGTCATGTTTAGTTGGTCAGTGATCTTGTCATGTTTAGTTGGTCAGTGATCTTGTCAATGTTAGTTGGTCAGTGGTCTTGTCAAGTTTATGTTGTCAGTGATCTTGTCAATGTTTAGTTGGTCAGTGATTCTTGTCAATGTTTTGTTGGTCAGTGATCTGTGTTTAGTTGGTCAGTGATCTTGTCAATGTTTAGTTGGTCAGTGATCTTGTCAATGTTTAGTGGTCAGTGATCTTGTCAATGTTTAGTTGGTCAGTGATCTTGTCAATGTTTAGTGTGGTCCAGTGATCTTGTCAATGTTTAGTTGGTCAGTGATCTTGTCAATGTTTAGTTGGTCAGTGATCTTGATGTTTAGTTGGTCAGTGATCTTGTCAATGTTTAGTTGGTCAGTGATCTTGTCAATGTTTAGTTGGTCAGTGATCTGTAATGTTTTGTTGGTCAGTGATCTTGTCAATGTTTAGTTGGTCAGTGATCTTGTTTTGTTGGTCAGTGATCTTGTCAATGTTTAGTTGGTCAGTGATCTTGTCAATGTTTAGTTGGTCAGTGATCTTGTCAATGTTTAGTTGGTCAGTGATCTTGTCATGTTTATTGGTCAGTGATCTTGTCAATGTTTAGTTGGTCACTGATCTTGTCAATGTTTAGTTGGTCAGTGATCTTGTCAATGTTTTGGTTGGTCAGTGATCTTGTTTGTTGTTGGTTGTCAGATGTTTGTTGTCAGTGATCTTGTCAATGTTTTGGTCAGTGATCTTGTCAATGTTTAGTTGGTCAGTGATCTTGTTTTGTTGGTCAGTGATGTTGTCAATGTTTAGTTGGTCAGTGATCTTGTTCAATGTTTGTTGGTCAGTGTTCTTGTCAATGTTTAGTTGGTCAGTGATCTTGTCAATGTTTAGTTGGTCAGTGATCTTGTCAATGTTTAGTTGGTCAGTGATCTTGTCAATGTTTAGTTGGTCAGTGATCTTGTCAATGTTTTGGTTGGTCAGTGATCTTGTTTTGTTGGTCAGTGATCTTGTCAATGTTTAGTTGGTCAGTGATCTTGTCAATGTTTAGTTGGTCAGTGATCTTGTTTTGTTGGTCAGTGATCTTGTCAATGTTTAGTTGGTCAGTGATCTTGTCAATGTTTTGGTTGGTCAGTGATCTTGTCAATGTTTTGGTTGGTCAGTGATCTTGTCAATGTTTAGTTGGTTTCAGTGGTCTTGTCAATGTTTAGTTGGTCAGTGGTCTTGTCAATGTTTTGATTGGTCAGTGGTCTTGTCTGTTGGTCAGTGGTCTTGTCTGTTGGTCAGTGGTCTTGTTGTTGGTCAGTGGTCTGAATGCGAAGAAGAAGAAGAAGCGAAGAAGAAGAATGTGAAGAAGAATGCGAAGAAGAATGCGAAGAAGAATGCGAGAAGAAGAATGCGAAGAAGAAGAATGCAAAGAAGAAGAATGCGAAGAAGAAGAATACGAAGAAGAAGAATGCGAAGAAGAAGAATGCAAAAAAGAAGAATGCGAAGAAGAAGAATGCGAAGAAGAAGAAGAAAGAATGCGAAGAAGAAGAAGAAGAATGCGAAAAGAAGAAGAAGGAAGAAGAAAAGAAGAAGAAGAAGAAGAAGAAGAAGAATGCGAAGAAGAAGAATGCAAAGAAGAAGAATGCGAAGAAGAAGAATACGAAGAAGAAGAATGCAAAAAAGAAGAATGCGAAGAAGAAGAATGCGAAGAAGAAGAAGAAGAATGCGAAGAAGAAGAAGAAGAATGCGAAAAAGAAGAAGAAGAAGAAGAAGAAGAAGAAGAAAAGAAGAAGAAGAAGAATGCGAAGAAGAAGAATGCAAAGAAGAAGAATGCGAAGAAGAAGAATACGAAGAAGAAGAATGCAAAAAAGAAGAATGCGAAGAAGAAGAATGCGAAGAAGAAGAAGAAGAATGCGAAGAAGAAGAAGAAGAATGCGAAAAAAGAAGAAGAAGAAGAAGAAGAAGAAGAAGAAGAAGAAGAAGAAGAAGAAGAAGAAGAAGAAGAAGAAGAAGAAGAAGAAGAAGAAGAAGAAAGCAGAAAGACAAGCATCACGTACCGATATACAGCTTTCATGTGTTTCCACACATCCCCGTATTGCTTCCAGTTTGTGAACGGCTTCAGTCCAAAGAATCTCCTCAACTCTCCATGCCTGTGGATGCCGTGATCTCGGCCTCTCTAGACAAACGAACAAACGCACAAGTAGCTGAATCAATAAAAAATGAAAAGATAAATAAAAAAAAAACAACAACAAAGAACCAAACAAATTGAATATATGTATAAATAAATTTGTGCATAACTAAAGCATAAATAAATAAATGCATAACTACCCGCATAAATAAATGCACAAATAGACGAATACATAAATGTATGAATGTATGAATAAATACATAACTAAATGCATAAATAAATGCACAAGTACATAAATGCATAAATATACGAATGTGTGAAGAAACGCATACCTAAATGCATATATACTAAAATGCCTAACTAAATAATAAATAAATGCATAACTAAATGTATGAATAACTAAATGCATGAATAAGCAGTAAACAAACACATAAATGAATGAATGAATGAATCAATCATTCATTCAATCAGTCAATCAATCACTCAGTAAAACATGAATAAATTAATTAATCAATCAATAAAGACAGTCTTGTCTCATCTTCTCTACACTTTCGCCATTTGCTCAGGCTCGTGCTCTGTATGTAAATGAACAAATAATAATATGATCATAATAACAATGATAGTAATAATAATAACAACAACACTAATGATAATAATAATGATAATGATAATAACAATAACACTCCTTCTCCCCTCCTCGTCGTCGTCTTCTTTTCTTCCCATCCTCCTCCTCCTCCTCCTCCTCAAACTACTACCACTACCACTACTACTACTGCTACTGCTACTACTACTGCTACTTAAAAATTATAACAATTATAATGATAATAATAATGATGATGATGATAATGATACTACTACTACTACTACTACTACTACTAACAATAATAATAACAACAACAACAACAATGATAATAATGATAGTAATAATAATAATAATAATGAATATAATAAATAATAATAATAATAATAAATAACAGTAACAACAACAACAACAATAATAATAATAATAATAATATAGTGATATAATGATAATAATAATAATAATGATGATGATAGTAATAATGATATAATAATAATAATGTATAATAATAATAATAATAATAATAATAATAATAACAAAATAATAATGGCGCCAAATCGTGACAATTCAAATTAAAGCACACCCACGCACCAGACATACGCATACGATCAACGCAGACCACCTTACAATTTGCGAGAAAAAGCCACAAACACATGAACAATTAAATTAATGTATGAATGAATGAATGAATGAACAAATAAATAAATACATAAATAAATATATAGATAAGTAAATAAATAGAAATAAATAAATAAATAAACCAGTAAACAAATAAATAAATGAATAAACATCAAGGAAATAAATAAACAGATGAATGTATAGATAAACAGATGAATCAATAAACATACAAATAAATAAATAGATGCATAAACAAAAAAATAAACAACAAGGAAATAAATAAATACATAAATAAATAGATAAATTGATAGGTAAATAAGCAAATGAATAAATATATGAGAATAAATAATACATGGATAAATAAATAGATAGATAAATAATAAATAAATGAATAAATAATAAATAAATAAAAATATATATATATAAATAAATAAATAATTGATGAATAAATAATGGATGAATGAATGTTTTTCTGAGTTGATAACACAATGGTCGTGGATTGGAGCCTCAAATGGTATGGAACTCTTCTAAGTGTAATACAAACAGCCTGACGAGTCATTTGAGAAACACTCTTTATTAAAAAATAAAATCATGATGAGGACAAGAAATGGTTAAGGTTAAAGGTTAAAGGTCCCATGGTCAATATGGCCGTAGGGGCGGTGAACTGTTAAAGATTCACCGTGTCTAGGGCACGGCATTATGAAAGGCGGAGCCCATCCCTCTCCTTTCGCCGCCTTTTTTAAACCTCCCCCGACCGAAGTCAGGTACCCATTCACTGCTGGGTGGACAGAGGGAGTTTTCAGGCCGGAAAAATCGAACCAGCGTTTAGCGGATTCGAACCACCGACCTTCCGCACCGCAGACGAGCGCTCTAACCACTCGACTACAGGCCCCCCGAGAAATGGACTCTAACCAGATATAGCAGAAAAACAACGTGGATTTGGTGAAGGACACAACAAGAAAGCTAGAGGGAAAAAGAGCACCAGACAGACCCAGGGAGAAAAACTGTTACCCACAGACAGTTTTGCCGATGAGTGGGGACAAGAAGGGTAGGAGATATACTTGCAACAACATAAGATCACTTCGTATGATGGGTCATAATCGGCAACACCATGCGGCATGGCGTAGGATGCTGATGATGCTGGTGATCTATGTATCTATGTATCGTTGTATCTATGTATGCATCTATGTATGTATCTATGTAATTTTATCTATGTATGTATCTATGTTATGTATCTATGTATGTATCTATGTATGTATCTATGTATGTATCTATGTATGTATCTATGTATGTTATATTATGTTATGTATCTATGTATGTATCTATGTATGTATCTATGTATGTATCTATGTATGTATCTATGTATGTATCTATGTAATGTATCTATTGATATGTATGTATCTATGTATGTATCTATGTATGTATCTATGCATATATGTATGTATGTATGTATGTATCTATCTGTCTGTCTATCTATCTATCTATCTATCTATCTATCTATCTATATCTATCTATCTGTATATATTATAAAATTATATCTATATCTGTACTTCCATCTATATCTATATCTGCATCTATATCTAGATCTGTACATCTATCTATATATATATATCTCTCTCTCTATCTATCTATCTATCTATCTATCTACCTATCTATCTATCTATCTATCTATCTATCTATCTATCTATATCTATGTCTGCATCTATATCTATATCTAGGCATATATCTATGTATATATTGATATCTATATCTGTGTCTATATCTATATTATCTATATTATCTATATCTATAATCTACTCTCTATCTATATAATATATCTATAGATACACACAACACATACATACATACAATACATACATACATACAACATACATACATACATACAATACATATATATATATATATAATATATATATATAATATTGTGTGTGTGTGTGTGTGTGTGTGTGTGTGTGTGTCTGTGTCTGTGTCTGTGTCTGTGTCTGTGTCTGTATGTCTGAGTATGTGTGTATACACGTATCTATTTCTATATCTCTATATCTTTTTATACATACATACATACATACGTACATACGTACGTACGTACACACGTACATACATACATACGTACGTACGTACGTACATACATACATATTTACATCCATCCATACATACATACATACATTCATACATACATACATACATAATACATACGTACGTACGTACGTTAATACACTCAATACATACATAATATGTGTATACATACATACACACATATGTACATACATACACGCATACATACATACATACATACATACATACATACATACATGCATACATACATACGTGCATACATACATACATACGTGCATACATACGTGTATATACATACATACATACATACATACATACATACATACATACATACATACATGTGTTTGTGTACGTGCGAGTGGTGCGTGTGTGTGAGTATGTGTGTGTATGTCTGTGTGTTTGTGTGAGATCAAAGGTGTTAGCAAGATCTGAGCTATTTCTGTATGAATCTTTATCAAATTTTGATTGATCGAAGGTGTGGGCTTACGAGAAATCGCAGATACGTAGATCTGGCGGACCAGATGTCAAATCAGGGTCACACTGACCAAAAAGACAGACAAACGGACTCACACAAAAAATCTTTTTTTTTTTCCGGAAGTTTACGAGCGGCGCATTCTCTGGAATTCTGACAATATTTCATAACCTATTTTCACCGTCGTGATAGTCTACCATCGTCCTACGTTCACGTCAAGTTTGATCTCAACTGAATCGCCATTAATTAACCCTTTGACTCCTGCACCCTGTCCTCCAGCAGCACGCATCGTCAATCATGCGAGGAAGCAAAATACCCTTTGATCCTTCACCCTATCCAAACCTTTGACCTTCACCCTATCCACAAGCTTTGACTCCTCACCTTCCACAAACTTTGAACCTACCTTCACCCTATCCACAAGCCTTTGACTCCTTCCGTGACCACGAAGATGATCAAGGTTCCTTTTGCAGTTGATGATAGGGTACAGGAGTCAAAGGGTTAGGTTCCGTGACCTTAGGAGATCCATTGAATTTTCATATGTATATAGTGTGTATAACATATCTATTATCTATCTATTCTATCTATCTATCTATCGAATCTATTATACTATTATCTATCATCATCGATTTTATCTATCTTTTATCTATCTATCTATCTATCTATCTATCTATCTATCTATCTATCGATCTATCTATCTATCTCTTCTATCATTATCTATCTATCTATTATCTATCTATCGATCTATCTATCTATCTATCTATCTATCTATCTATCTATCTATCTATCTATCGATCTATCATCTATCTATCTTATCTATCTATCTATCTATCTATCTATCTATCGATCTATCTATCTATCTATCTATCTATCGATCTATCTATCTATCTATCTATCGATCTATCTATCATCTATCTATCTATCTATCTATCTATCTATCTATCGATCTATCTATCGATCTATCTATCGATCTATCTATTTATATTCTATCTATCTATCGATCTATCTATCATCTATCTATCTATCTATCGATCTATCT
>CM060312.1:88987984-89012984 GCA_030674185.1 Monoplex corrugatus
CACACACATACATACACACACACACACACACATTCACACACACACCACACATTCATACACACATACACACACATTACACACACACATACACACATTCATACACACATACACACACATTACACACACACATACACACATTCATACACACCCATACACACATACACACACATACACACATATACACACACATACACACATACACACATACACACACACATACACACACACATACACACATACACACACATACACACATATACACACACATACACACATACACACATACACACATACACACATACACACACATACACACACATACACACATATACACACATACACACATACACACATGCACACATACACACATACACATTCATACACACATTCACACACATACGCACACGTACACACACACATGTGACAGATAGAGGGCTAATGTACAGACTAAAAAAGAAAGAAAAAAAAGAATAAAAAGAAAGAGAGAAAGACAGACAGAAATAAATAAAGGAAGAAAGACAGAAAGAAAGAAAGAAGGAAGGAAAGAAAGAAAGAAAGAAAGAAAGAAAAAAAAACAAACGTACGTGATATATTCTTTCTTGAACATGATTGGGAGCCACTTGCAGATACTGCTCAACAGCCTCGTCGGAGTAGGCCCTGCCAAATCGGTAGAGGAGGGCACGCGTCAGCTTCCGGACGAGGCGGTTGTGCTCCAGGTGGAACACGAGATGAAAGGCCGTTAATCCAGGCTGCTCGTTAACACGCTCATCACCTGACAGGACAACAAGGTCTTCATTTTTTTTTTATATCATTGAGGTGGTAGTTCTGTTTCCATCTCTTTATATCATAACAAATGCCTATCAATTAAATAACATCAGGCAGAAAGTTCTTGAATGTTGTAAAGAACCGATAATGTTATACGGCTGTGAGGCGTGGATAGTCAACAAGCAAAGCCAGAACAAGATTGAGGCAGTGGCAAGATTGTGGTTTCTAAGAAGAATGTTGAGAGTTCCATGGACAGCAAAGAAAACCAACGAGACAGTCCTGATATCACTCAGGTGGCAATTCTGTCTTTATCTCTTTACATCACTTAGGTTGCAATTCTGTCTTTATCTCTCTACATCACTCAGGTGGCAATTTTGTCTTTATCTCTTTACATCACTTAGGTGGCAATTCTGTCTTCATCTCTTTACATCACTCAGGTGGCAATTCTGTCTTCATCTCTTTACGTCACTTAGGTGGCAATTCTGTCTTCATCTGTTTACATCACTCACGTGGCAATTCTGTCTTCATCTCTTTACATCATTCAGGTGGCAATTCTGTCTTCATTTCTCTACATCACTCAGGTGGCAATTCTGTCTTCATCTCTCTACATCACTCAGGTGGCAATTCTGTCTTCATCTCTTTACATCACTCAGGTGGCAATTCTGTCTTCATCTGTTTATATCACTCAGGTGGCAATTCAGTCTTCATCTCTCTACATCACTCAGGTGGCAATTCTGTCTTCATCTCTCTACATCACTCAGGTGGCAATTCTGTCTTCATCTGTTTATATCACTCAGGTGGCAATTCTGTCTTCATCTCTCTACATCACTCAGGTGGCAATTCTGTCTTCATCTCTTGATATCACTCAGGTGGCAATTCTGTCTTTATCTCTTTACATCACTCAGGTGGCAATTCTGTCTTCATCTGTTTACATCACTCAGGTGGCAATTCTGTCTTTATCTCTTTACATCACTTAGGTGGCAATTCTCTCTTCATCTCTTTATATCACTCAAGTGGCAATTCTGTCTTCATCTCTTTACATCACTCAGGTGACAATTCTGTCTTCATCTGTTTACATCACTCAGGTGGCAATTCTGTCTTCATCTGTTTATATCACTCAGGTGGCAATTCTGTCTTCATCTCTTTATGTCACTCAGGTGGCAATTCTGTCTGCATCTCTTTATATCACTCAGGTGGCAATTCTGTCTTCATCTCTTTATGTCACTCAGGTGGCAATTCTGTCTGCATCTCTTTGTGTCACTCAGGTGACAATTCTGTCTTCATCTCTTTATGTCACTCAGGTGGCAATTCTGTCTTCATCTCTTTATGTCACTCAGGTGACAATTCTGTCTTCATCTCTTTATGTCACTCAAGTGGCAATTCTGTCTTCATCTCTTTATGTCACTCAAGTGGCAATTCTGTCTTTTTCTCTCTACATCACTCAGGTGGCAATTCTGTCTTCATCTCTTTACATCACTCAGGTGGCAATTCTGTCTGCATCTCTTTATATCACTCAGGTGGCAATTCTGTCTGCATCTCTTTATGTCACTCAAGTGGCAATTCTCTCTTCTTCTCTCTACATCACTCAGGTGCAATTCTGTCTGCATCTCTTTACATCACTCAGGTGGCAATTCTGTCTGCATCTCGTTACATCACTCAGGTGGCAATTCTGTCTGCATCTCTTTACATCACTCAGGTGGCAATTCTGTCTGCATCTCTTTATATCACTGAGGTGGCAATTCTGTCTGCATCTCTTTACATCACTCAGGTGGCAATTCTGTTGCATCTCTCTACATCACTCAGGTGACAATTCTGTCTTCATCTCTTTACATCACTCAGGTGGCAATTCTGTCTGCATCTCTTTATATCACTCAGGTGGCAAATCTGTCTGCATCTCTTTATATCGCTTAGGTGGAAATTCTGTCTGTATCTCTTTATATCACTCAGGTGGCAATTCTGTCTGCATCTCTTTATGTCACTCAGGTGGCAATTCTGTCTGCATCTCTCTACATCACTCAGGTGACAATTCTGTCTTCATCTCTTTACATCACTCAGGTGGCAATTCTGTCTTCATCTGTTTATATCACTCAGGTGGCAATTCTGTCTTCATCTCTTTACATCACTCAGGTGGCAATTCTGTCTTCATCTGTTTATATCATTCAGGTGGCAATTCTGTCTTCATCTGTTTATATCACTCAGGTGGCAATTCTGTCTTCATCTGTTTATATCATTCAGGTGGCAATTCTGTCTTCATATGTTTATATCACTCAGGTGGCAATTCTGTCTTCATCTGTTTATGTCACTCAGGTGGCAATTCTGTCTTCATCTCTGTATATCATTCAGGTGGCAATTCTGTCTTCATCTGTTTATATCACTCAAGTGGCAATTCTGTCTGCATCTCTTTATGTCACTCAGGTGGCAATTCTGTCTGCATCTGTTTATGTCACTCAGGTGGCAATTCTGTCTTCATCTGTTTATGTCACTCAGGTGGCAATTCTGTCTTCATATCTGTATATCATTCAGGTGGCAATTCTGTCTTCATCTGTTTATGTCACTCAAGTGGCAATTCTGTCTGCATCTCTTTATGTCACTCAGGTGGCAATTCTGTCTGCATCTCTTTATGTCACTCAGGTGGCAATTCTGTCTTCATCTCTGTATATCATTCAGGTGGCAATTCTGTCTTCATCTGTTTATGTCACTCAAGTGGCAATTCTGTCTGCATCTCTTTATGTCACTCAGGTGGCAATTCTGTCTGCATCTCTTTATGTCACTCAGGAGGCAATTCTGTCTGCATCTCTTTATGTCACTCAGGTGGCAATTCTGTCTTCATCTCTTTATGTCACTCAGGTGGCAATTCTGTCTTCATCTCTTTATATCACTCAGGTGGCAATTCTGTCTTCATCTCTTTATGTCACTCAGGTGGCAATTCTGTCTTCATGTCTTTATGTCACTCAGGTGGCAATTCTGTCATCATCTCTTTATGTCACTCAGGTGGCAATTCTGTCTTCATCTCTCTACATCACTCAGGTGGCAATTCTGTCTGCATCTTTTTGTCACTCAGGTGGCAATTCTGTCTTCATCTCTCTACATCACTCAGGTGACAATTCTGTCTTCATCTCTTTATGTCACTCAGATGGCAATTCTGTCTTCATCTCTCTACATCACTCAGGTGGCAATTCTGTCTTCATCTCTTTACATCACTCAGGTGGCAATTCTGTCTTCATCTGTTTACATCACTCAGGTGGCAATTCTGTCTTAATCTCTTTGGATCATTCGGGTGGCAATTCTGTCTTAATCTCTTTGGATCATTCGGGTGGCAATTCTGTCCTCATTTCTTTATATTATTCAGGTGGCAATTCTGTCTTCATCTCTTTATATCACTTAGGTGGCAATTCTGTCTGCATCTCTTTATATCACTCAGGTGGCAATTCTGTCTGCATCTCTCTACATCACTCAGGTGGCAATTCTGTCTTCATCTCTTTACATCACTCAGGTGGCAATTCTGTCTTCATCTGTTTATATCACTCAGGTGGCAATTCTGTCTTCATCTGTTTATATCACTCAGGTGTCAATTCTGTCTTCATCTCTTTATATCACTCAGGTGGCAATTCTGTCTTCATCTGTTTATATCATTCAGGTGGCAATTCTGTCTTCATCTCTTTATATCACTCAGGTGGCAATTCTGTCTTCATCTCTTTATATCACTCAGGTGGCAATTCTGTCTTCATCTCTTTATATCACTCAGGTGGCAATTCTGTCTGCATCTCTTTATATCACTCAGGTGGCAATTCTGTCTGCATCTCTTTATATCACTCAGTGGCAATTCTGTCTGCATCTCTTTATATCACTCAGGTGGCAATTCTGTCTTGCATCTCTTTATTCACTCAGGTGGCAATTCTGTCTGCATCTCTTTATATCACTCAGGTGGCAATTCTGTCTTCATCTCTTTACATCACTCAGGTGGCAATCTGTCTGCATCTCTTTATACTCAGGTGGCATTCTGTCTTCATCTTTATCACTCAGGTGGCAATTCTGTCTTCATCTCTTTATATCACTCAGGTGCAATTCTGTCTTCATCTCTTTATCACTCAGGTGGCAATTCTGTCTTCATCTCTTAATCACTCAGGTGGCAATTCTGTCTGCATCTCTTTATCACTCAGGTGGCAATTCTGTCTGCATCTTTATGTCACTCAGGTGGCAATTCTGTCTTCATCTCTTTATGTCACTCAGGTGGCAATTCTGTCTTCATCTCTTTATCATCACTCAGGTGGCAATTCTGTCTGCATCTCTTATATCACTCAGGTGGCAATTCTGTCTTCATCTCTTTATGTCACTCAGGTGGCAATTCTGTCTCATCTCTTATATCACTCAGGTGGCAATTCTGTCTGCATCTCTTTATAGTCACTCAGGTGGCAATTCTGTCTGCATCTCTTTATATCACTCAGGTGGCAATTCTGTCTGCATCTCTTTATCACTCAGGTGGCAATTCTGTCTGCATCTCTTTACATCACTCAGGTGGCAATTCTGTCTGCATCTCTTTATGTCACTCAGGTGGCAATTCTGTCTGCATCTCTCTTACATCACTCAGGTGGCAATTCTGTCTTCATCTCTTTACATCACTCAGGTGGCAATTCTGTCTTCATCTTTTACATCACTCAGGTGGCAATTCTGTCTTCATCTCTTTACATCACTCAGGTGGCAATTCTGTCTTCATCTCTTTAATCATCAGGTGGCAATCTGTCTGTCTTTAATCTCTAATTCGTATCACTCAGGTGGCAATTCTGTCTTCATCTGTTTATATCACTCAGGTGGCAATTCTGTCTTCATCTTTTATCACTCAGGTGGCAATTCTGTCTTCATCTCTTTATATCATTCAGTGGCAATTCTGTCTTCATCTCTTTATATCACTCAGGTGGCAATTCTGTCTTCATCTTTTATATTATTCAGTGGCAATTCTGTCTTCATCTCTTATATCAGTCAGGTGGCAATTCTGTCTTCATCTCTTTACATTACTCAGGTGGCAATTCTGTCTTATCTGTTTATTCACTCAGGTGGCAATTCTGTCTTCATTGTTTATGTCACTCAGGTGGCAATTCTGTCTTCATCTCTGTATATCATTCAGGTGGCAATTCTGTCTTCATCATTTTATCACTCAGTGCATTCGTTGCATCTCTTTATGTCTCACTCAGGTGGCAATTCTGTCTGCATCTGTTTATGTCACTCAGGTGGCAATTCTGTCTGCATCTCTTTATGTCACTCAGGTGGCAATTCTGTCTTCATCTCTGTATATCATTCAGGTGGCAATTCTGTCTTCATCTGTTTATGTCACTCAGTGGCAATTCTGTCTGCATCTCTTTATGTCACTCAGGTGCAATTCTGTCTGCATCTCTTTATGTCACTCAGGAGGCAATTCTGTCTGCATCTCTTTATGTCACTCAGGTGGCAATTCTGTCTTCATCTCTTTATGTCACTCAGGTGGCAATTCTGTCTTCATCTCTTTATATCACTCAGGTGGCAATTCTGTCTTCATCTCTTTATGTCACTCAGGTGGCAATTCTGTCTTCATTCTTTATGTCACTCAGGTGGCAATTCTGTCATCATCTCTTTATGTCACTCAGGTGGCAATTCTGTCTTCATCTCTCTACATCACTCAGGTGGCAATTCTGTCTGCATCTCTTTTTGTCACTCAGGTGGCAATTCTGTCTTCATCTCTCTACATCACTCAGGTGACAATTCTGTCTTCATCTCTTTATGTCACTCAGATGGAATTCTGTCTTCATCTCTCTACATCACTCAGGTGGCAATTCTGTCTTCATCTCTTTACATCACTCAGGTGGCAATTCTGTCTTCATCTGTTTACATCACTCAGGTGGCAATTCTGTCTTAATCTCTTTGGATCATTCGGGTGGCAATTCTGTCTTAATCTCTTTGGATCATTCGGGTGGCAATTCTGTCCTCATTTCTTTATATTATTCAGGTGGCAATTCTGTCTTCATCTCTTTATATCACTTAGGTGGCAATTCTGTCTGCATCTCTTCTATATCACTCAGGTGGCAATTCTGTCTGCATCTCTCTCATCTAATCTCTATCTCACTCTCAGGTGGCAATTCTGTCTTCATCTGTTTACTATCACTCAGGTGGCAATTCTGTCTTCATCTGTTTATATCACTCAGGTGGCAATTCTGTCTTCATTCTTTATATCACTCAGGTGGCAATTCTGTCTTCATCTTTTATATCACATCAGGTGGCAATTCTGTCTTCATCTTTTATTATCACTCAGGTGGCAATTCTGTCTTCATCTCTTTATATCACTCAGGTGGCAATTCTGTCTTCATCTCTTTATATCACTCAGGTGGCAATTCTGTCTTCATCTCTTTATATCATTCAGATGGCAATTCTGTCTTCATCTCTTTATATCACTCAGGTGGCAATTCTGTCTTCATCTCTGTATATCATTCAGGTGGCAATTCTGTCTTCATCTCTTTATATCATTCAGGTGGCAATTCTGTCTTCATCTCTGTATATCACTCAGGTGGCAATTCTGTCTTCATCTCTTTATATCACTCAGGTGGCAATTCTGTCTTCATCTCTTTATATCATTCAGGTGGCAATTCTGTCTTCATCTCTGTATATCATTCAGGTGGCAATTCTGTCTTCATCTCTGTATATCACTCAGGTGGCAATTCTGTCTTCATCTCTTTATCACTCAGGTGGCAATTCTGTCTTCATCTGTTTATGTCACTCAGGTGGCAATTCTGTCTTCATCTCTTTTATATCACTCAGGTGGCAATTCTGTCTTCATCTGTTTATGTCACTCAGGTGGCAATTCTGTCTTCATCTCTTTATATAACTCAGGTGGCAATTCTGTCTTCATCTCTTTATATCACTCAGGTGGCAATTCTGTCTTCATCTGTTTATGTCACTCAGGTGTTCTGTCTTCATCTCTTTATATCACTCAGGTGGCAATTCTGTCTTCATCTCTTTATATCACTCAGGTGGCAATTCTGTCTTCATCTCTTTATATCACTCAGGTGGCAATTCTGTCTTCATCTGTTTATCTCACTCAGGTGGCAATTCTGTCCTCATGTCTTTATATCATTCAGGTGGCAATTCTGTCTGCATGTTTTTATATCATTCAAGTGGCAATTCTGTCTTCAGCTCTTTATATCACTCAGGTGGCAATTCTGTCTTCAGCTCTTTATATCACTCAGGTGACAATTCTGTCTTCATCTGTTTATATCACTCAGGTGGCAATTCTGTCTTCAGCTCTGTATATCACTCAGGTGGCAATTCTGAAGAAGAGTGGCTTGCCAAGCATACCGCTTGTCTCCAACTGGACGAAGCAGCAGGGAAGTGTGTGTTCGCCTTTTTCTCCTAATTTTTATGTTTTTTATGCTTTTCGTTAGTGATCTTAAGTTAACGCTTTACAAAGGTCAGTTGGCCAAAAATTTGCGCCTGTTTTGTCTCATCATCACCATCATCATGTGCCCTGCCACATGGCGTTAGTGATCATGGCCCTCCATATGCAGCAAGCACATCTTCCACGCTCTCTATCCTCAGCCACCCTGCAAGTCCGTCCAATACTTTCTCTCTGGGTCTACCTGGTGTTCTTTTTACCTCCAGCTTTCCTGTTGTGACCAGGTGCTCTAATTCCCCTTTCCTCATAAAATGTCCTATAAATGTCAGATTTGTCTGGCTGTATTAAATAAGCGTTCTTATTCTATTTTCGTGTTTTTCTCGTTCCTGTTTATTTGAACGCGGGCGGTCGCATTGTTTTTGGATATCAGCACTCTGGTGTTTATGAGGGATCGTTTGGTTTTCACAAACCTGTTGACACGGCCGTGAACTCAATGTCTCATCGATCTCACAGTCTTGAGTTCAATCCTACCCCACAACATCACGTCAGGTTTGTTTTGCCGCCCATCTCCATGCTGTCATCATTCTAGTGATATGATTGATTCAAAGGTCTCGTTCCCCTCCCTCCCCCTCCCCATTTCAGGAATATGTTAGAGCAAGTTTCTTTGCACAGGCTCAAGGACCCGGCCAGATAACTGCTGGAAGCTATGGGTGGAGCGCATGAGGAATTGTCTGAGAGTGATGAATCCCTCTTGAAGAACATTACTCCCTCTCCCGCTTTACTCACACACCGCGTGATCAGTCAATATTCCCTTCCATCAGTCAACTGGCCAACCAACTTAGCTAGCTAGCTAACTATCCAATTAGACAACCTGCCAAGCTCCCTACTTTTTACCAACTATCCATCCAACAGGAAAGCTGGAGGGAAAGAGAGCACCAGGTAGACCCAGGAAGAAAATATTGGACGGACTTGCAGGATGGCTGAGGACAGAGAGGGTGGAAGACGTGCTTGCGGCGATAAAGAATAGACACATACAGTGGGCCATTATCGCCAACGCCATGCAGCAGGGCACATGGTGAGGATGTTGATCCATCCTACAACTCACCTTCACACCTACCTGCCCAACCTCTAATGATGAACTTTTCCGACAATGTAATGGATGAGAAGGCATTATCATCATCATCTTGTGCCCTGCCGCGTGGGGTTGGCGATCATGACCCTCCATACGAATCTATCCCTGGTCGTTGCAAGTGCATCTCCTCCCACTCTCTGTCCTCAGCCACCCTGCACGTCCGTTCAGTATTTTCTCCCTGGGTCTGCCTGGTGTTGTTATGAGGAGGCATACTGGTCCTTATCACCTGTGTCGGTCTCCATGTGAGTTACAAGACTGATCATAAAAACGAATGCTCTGTCATGGGTATCGCATGGGAACGAGTTCTCTGGCTCTGGGTTCTGGTTTCCTTGGATACTGTTCTCTTTAACATCAGCTGTTCTGCACTGTACAAGTGTGACTGTCACCCTGCGTGCGCTTCTGTGGCCAGAATGCTCTGTTTCGGGCATTGTCTACCCAGTTCGGGTTAACGTTGGCAGTATCCTTATATCACCTTAGTGCTCTTTCTTTCTGAATTATGGATGCTTTTAATATTTCTGGTATTTTAGATGAAATTCCATCTATTGCTCCTGTATCGTTCTTTCCTAGCTTCCAAATATAAGAACCATTCAACGATTTGCTCGCCTGGTATTCATTTTCTTGTTTAACTTGTTTTTAGTCATTATCAAATACAAACACCTGGTCACAATGTCATCGCTTCAGCTGTCTGTACAGGGGCGTTTCTAAGATGCAATTAACTGCAGTTGCCTTTGCTCACATATTTTCAGAACGAAGAAAAAGACTTGTTGTGAATATTGACCAAGAAGATGCGTACAGTATACTACAATTTACACTACTCATGGGACTAATTCAGCGATGTGGCGTCAGCATGACATTTACAAGATGGAGTGCCGCTACACTCCAAGAAAACGTGGTAGTTCTAAGACTCGGAAACTAGTGTTGAGCACCACAAAAATTCTCCAAAGGGACTCCCTCAAGGATCGACAGTTTCTCCAGTCCTCTACAACATCATCATCATCAGGTGCCCTGCGGCATGGCGTTGGCGATCATGGCCCTCCATACGCATCTATCCCTTGTCGCCGCAGGCACGTCTTCCACCCTGTCTGTCCTCAGCCACCCTGCAAGTCCGTCCAGTATTTTCTATCTGGGTCTACCTGGTGTTCTCTTTCCCTACTGCTTTCCTGATGTGACCAGGTGCTCTAATTCCCCTTTCCTCATAAAATGACATATGAATATTGCTTGTCTTTTCCTAATCTTCCTTATGAATGGTCTTCTTGTGTCTGCCTCCATCAGGACTGTCTCGTTTATTTTCTTTGCCGTCCATGGAATTCTGAACGTTCTTCTTAGAAACCACATTTCGGCTGCCTCAATCTAGTTCCACAACATACGTACAAAAATATTTGCTGATCTAATAATAATGGACCAGCCCGCACACTCACCTTTGCTTACGACGGATTCATCTACAAGACAGGGAGTATGCACTAGAAAGAAACAAAGCAGTCCAAGAATAATTAAACAACGAAGATCAGTGATATTAAGAAACCAGATCTGCAATCAACTCTTCTTAAGCAATGATACCGTTCAGCACCCTTGCTAACCGAAACCAATATCAAACTATGAGACAGCCTACACTACCTTATGATCTGTTTTGATAGAATGCTAACTTTTAGACACACGTGGAAACACCTAAACTCTCATGGAAAGAGGGACTTTCATCCATGAAAGCAATGGCAGCCAAAGACACTGAACAATACCATTTCTTTCAGCTATCACAATCATCGCCATGTGCCTTGCCGCATGACCTTGGCAATCCGTGTTTTGTCGCTGCAAGTATATCTCCCAGGGAGAAAACATTGGACGGATTTGCAAGGTGGCTGAGGACAAAGAGGGTGGAAGATGTGTTTGCGGCAACAAGGGATAGACACATACGGAGGGCCATGATCGCCAACGCCATGCGGCAGGGCATATGATGATGATGTTGAAGTACATCTCCTACCCTTTTTGTCCACAACTACTCTGTCACAACAGGAAAGCTGGATGGGGTAAAGAGCAACAAATAAGACTTTGCTTGGATAAGAAATCAAAATACTTATGAGGTATTCGTACCTAAGTCCGACTTTGCACACTCAAAATTTGAATCTGTATATTTTTTTTTTTAGCAAATGGCGAATACTTTTAGAGGTTGCCGAGACTCAAACTGGCTGCAATGCAAGCCTGACACTCAATAACTTAATGTATGGTCAAATGAAAGATTACAGACTAACGTTTTGATTGTGCTGTTAAAACTTCCATGAATAATTTTGTTATCTTATGAATTTCCGATCATCATAGTGGCTTTTCTGTACGGAATTCGAACAGCACCGGTATAAAGGATGAATGAATTTTCTGAATGTAGAAAGTAACAAGGGACATTTCTTTCCGATCACATAAGTGTTCAATAAAATGCATTTTTCTATAATAAAACGGTTTGGATATTTTCCCCTGTGTTGTGTGTGTGTGTGTGTGTGTGTGTGTGTGTGTGTGTGTGTGTGTGTGTGTGTGTGTGTGTGTGTGTTGTGTGTGAGTGTTTTGACCTACCTAGAATTTGCATTAGCAGTGTTCTGATGACTGCCGGAATGAGACAACGCAGGCGTTGAGAGAGCATCATCATCATCATCAGCAGCAACAACAATAACAACAACAACAGCAACAAGAGACAGATGGGAGGAAAAGAGAAAAGACAGAAAAAAATGAAGGGGGGGGGGAGAAAAACAAAGAAACAAAACTAACAATCTGAATAAACAAACAAAGAAGCAAACAAAGAAATTCACCAGACAGGGCACAGAAGTGTGTTTTCTTGTTGTTGATACAATCATCATCGTGACCTTCAGGAAGTCTTTCCTTTCCTTTGTACATTTTCGTGAGCAGCAGAGCCTTTGTGCCGTTTCCCGCTCTCAATTCTTTCGCCCTTATCTTGTCGCTCCCTACAACATCAGTGGCAAAGTTCAAGGTCAGGATAATGTGAACAGATCAAGGTCGAGGTCAAGGTGTATAGATCGATGAGAGAAGTGGAGGTCAATGAAAAGTGGCAGTCAGAGACGGTCAAAGTCAAGGTCAAATTTCAGGTCAGTATGCTCTATAAGAGTACCACAACATTGTTCTTTCCTTCTAGGTCAGGAACAACTCCTTTGTTTCACGTGCGCTGACCTCGTTTATCGTTGTATCCGAAAACAAAACAACAACAAAAGAACAAACAATCATTTTGACTAAAACTTCAGATCATGTGGAGGGAGATGGGAGGGGGAGGGGAGGGGGAGCCAAAATTCCCTGAGATTTAAACCTGCGTTTCTTCGGTCCCTAGGCAAGTTCTTTGACACTAGGCCACACATTCTTATCACTCATCTGTGATGCGTCAAGCCAAATTAGCAGGGGTGGGCATTCAATCTTGACTATGGATGAAGTAATCACCAGGCCACAGATATTTAAGGCATCAAGTGCTGATGGTCCTGTCGTAACTGAAGGTCAAAGATCAAGTACAGAAATACGCCAGATCAAAGATCAAGGTCAGAAATATGCCAGATCAAAGATCAAGTACAGAAATAGGCCAATCTTCAAATTGAGTATAAGACCAACTTGTCCATTTAGCTAATCGACCAGCCAAACAACAAACCAATCAACCAAACCCACCACTTATCATCGATCAACCAGCTAATTATTCAGCCAATCCAGCCAGAGTCACCCACCTATCATCAACCAACTAACCAACCAATAACCCTACCAATCAACCAACCAGCCAACTGACCAAAGCAAGCCATCTACCCTTAACTATTCCACCACACAATCACTCAATCACCCAAACCGACCAGCCACCCAGACAACTAACCAACCAGCCAACCAGCCAAACAAACTACCAATTAGCCAGTCACCCAGTCAGCCAGTCGGCCAGCCAACCAGCCAACCAACCTTCCAACCAACCATGCTATCATCCGACCAACCGACCAACTAACCAACCAACCAATCACCCAACGGACGGCAAACCAGCCAGCTAACCAAACCAACCAACCAACCAACCAACCAACCAACCAACCAACCAACCAACCAACCAACCAACCAACCAACCAACCAACCAAAAAACCAACCAACCAACCAACCAAAAAACCAACCAACCAACCAGTCTGCCAACCAGTCTGCCAACCAGCCAACCAACCAACCAACTAATCAAACCAAGCGTCCAACCAGCCAAGTGTCCAACCAGCCAAGCGTCCAACCAAACGTCCAACCAACCAGCCAACCAGCCAACCAACCAACAACCAACCAACCAACCAACCAACCAACCAACCAACCAGCCAACCAACCAACCAACCAACCAATCAGGGATGGAGTGGTCAACGCCGGGGGTATCTCTTTAGATTATGTACGCGAATGCATTGATATGTGTGCTTAATTTTCTTTTCCTTTTTTTTCCTGTTTTTCGTGTAGAGGTTTTGTATGTTTAAAAGTGGCTATAGCCCTGATATGGCTCTACGCAGTCGGCTGGGCTTTAAACAACATTACCAGTAACAATAACAAGCCAACTAACCAACCGACCAAGCAAACCCAACAACCAACCAGCCAACCAAGTTGTGAAAACATTGCGGTTAATGACCCTTGATTGTCAGATGAAGCCATCTTGTTCCGAACAAGCAGTTGCCTTACCATACACGTGCGAACCATCCAACCAGGCGCTGACAGAATTCAGGTGGCCCAGTGGATATGGGACGGTGCCGTTTGGAAAGGTAAAAGCTTCGGATCTGGTGAAATTTATACACTTGTAGAACTTGTGGTCATACGGCGGCACGTCGATTGTGTAACAGTCCCTGCAAGTGTAATCATGCATTTATTCATATGTGATATTGTTTTGTGTGTGTGTGTGTGTGTGTGTGTGTGTGTGTGTGTGTGTGTGTGTGTGTGTAGGTGTATATGTATGTATGTATGATGTGTGTTGTAGTGTGTGTGTGTGTGTGTGTGTGTGTGTGTGTGTGTGTGTGTGTGTGTGTGGTGTGTTCTTTCTTTGATTTAACGTCTTTTCACTATGAATGATATTAGACGGGGGAACAAAAGAAAATAGAGGATGAGAGATGGGCGGGTTGGATTTGGGGCAGAGGGAAGACAGAGTAAGAGACATAAGTAAGTGGCAAAATAGAAAAATAGAACAAGAACTTAACACTAACAATGAACATCAACAATGTGTATGGAAAATTTCACTCTAAAGTACAAAGTTCATAAACTTACATAATGCATTAACAGGACTGTGAACGAACAATTTCTGAAATTTTAACTGACAAAAATTGATCGGAAGTAACTTCTTTAAAATGAGTTTCAGAATAGTTTTCTTGTGTAAACATTTTTGGTAAAAAAGAACGCAGAATTTTGCATTAAAATATGCAATGAAACAGTGTGAATTATTCGCCGCAAATACACTTGACATCTTTACAGTATTTTGTTTTCAACGCGTTTAGCTGAATACGAAAATGAACAGCAACAATCTATCTCAAATGATATATGGAAGAATGCTGCAATTTTTTTTACAAACATTTTGAAATAAAAGTTTTATCATTTGTTGCAACACAAACTTTTCATGGAAATGTTCATGAAAACGAATCCATGAGGCTGATTCTAACAAAGTTGCAAGCTTCTTTTACGGAAGTGTTAATACGTAATTCTATAGTATTATCAGAGTTGTGTGCACCTTGCTTAGCTGCTCTGTCAACTACTTCGTTGCCCTGAAGACTAACGTGAGAAGGCACCCAGCATAAACTGAGATCTGTACCTTTTATCTTTAGACGATGTATAAGATGATTTGTGTGTGTGTGTGTGTGTGTGTGTGTGTGTGTGTGTGTGTGTGTGTGTGTGTATGTGTGTGTGTGTGTGTGTGTGTGTGTGTGTGTGTGTGTGTGTGTGTGTGTGTGTGTGTGTGTGTGTGTGTGTGTGTTTTGGATTAATTAACTGTAGGAAATTCGAACTGATTTCTCCCGGGAAGAGCATCGTAGCCACTGTACAGCGCCAGCCATTTGGCTTTCTGTATACATTTGTTTCTGAGTACCTGTAACACAGGATTTTGCTACAGTATTTTGCCAAGGACAAACTCCTTTACTACGGAAGAGTTTTAACGTGCAGTGTTGCACAGGAGTCCTTAGTTTATCGTCTCATTTGAAAGACTAGCACTTAGACCACAACTTCAGATCCAGTGGAAGGGGTATAGGATACAAATCTGCCCAGCTGGGGATCCAAATCCTTACTTGTTACGTCCTAGTCAGATTTTGTGACCACGGGGCCAGATCTATTAAAAAAAATCGCACCGGATCCGTCGTTGTCCAGAACAATGACAGACTCCAGGGTGGGGGCGACAAATATACTCTGGAAACATCATCATCATCATCATCATCATCAAGTGCCCTGCCACATGGCGTTGGCGGTCATGGTCTTCCATCTGTTTCTATCCCTTGTTGCTGCAAGCACCTCTTCCACCCTCTCTGTCTTCAGTCACTCTGCAAGTCCGTCCAATATTTTCTCCCTGGGTCTATCTGGTGCTCTCTTTCCCTCCAGCTTTCCTGTTGTGACCAGGCGCTCCAATTCCCCTTTCCTCATAAAATAGCCTATAAATGTTGCCTGTCTTTTCCTAATCTTCCTTATCAACGATCTTCTAGTGTCTGTCTTCATCAAGACTATCTTGTTTGTTTTCTTTGCTGTCCATGGATCTCTCAACATTCTTCTAAGAAACCACATCTCGGCTATGGGAACATCGTCATCCAGAAACGTGAGAATAAACTTATAACAAAGTGGCCTCACCCAAACATTGTGCCACTCAGATACAGGACCAGAGACAAAAATCAAGAAGCTCAGAAACACAAGAAAGCGTGAAAAAAAGAAGAAAACACCTAGGTATAACTGGCAAAAAACAGCGACAGCTGGAGAGCTTTCAAAGTAATAACAGCATGTTATATAAAAATATGCTAGTGCAAGAAAAACGATGTCAGGTATTGAGAAATTAGCATGTGACTTGGTATATTGTGCCAACAAAAAATTAGAGCGTACCCAGACAAATGAATGGACCTCAAAGATTTCACAGTAGTTCTAACACATGAAGGTAGAGGACTTGCTACAGTCAACAACAACAACAACAACAACAACAACAACAACAACAACAACAACAACAACAACAACAACAGAAGAACCTAAAAGATGAAGTGTCCAGATTAGTCAACATGCAAGTCAGAACAAAACTGAGGCAACTGAAAATGTGGATTCTAAGAAGAATGTTCAGAATTGCATGGACAGCGAAGAAACCAAACGAGACAGTCTTGAAGGAGGCAGACACACGAAGATCATTAATAAAGAAGATTAAGAAAAGACAAACAACATTTACAGGACATTCTATGAGGAAAGGGAAATTAGAACACCTGGTCACAACAGGAAAATTGGAGGGAAAGAGGGAACTAGAACACCAGGTAGACCCAGGGAGAAACTATTGGACGGACTTGCATTGCGGCTGAGGACAGAGAAGGTGGGAAATGTACTTGCAGCGACAAGGGATACATTCGTATGGAGGGCTATGATCGCCAACGCCATGCGGCAGGGCACATGATGATGAGTCCTAGAAGGACAGTTTGCTAACTCTTGTACATTGTTGGGCATGCGCCTTTAGTCATCAAATGAAAAACAAAAGAGCTTTGTGCTCATTGATGCCTATGTAGTAGAACCAGGATCCTGTATCTCAAAAATAATTTGGAACTTCCTCGAAGAATAAAAGATGAACTCGGAGACACTGCTGTGGTGATCTTAATGCAAGATGTGTGGTCTGTGGTGATCTTAATGCAAGATGTGTGGTCTGTGGTGATCTTAATGCAAGATGTGTGGTCTGTGGTGATCTTAATGCAAGATGTGTGGTCTGTGGTGATCTTAGTGCAAGATGTGTGGTCTGTGGTGATCTTAATGCAAGATCTGTGGTCTGTGGTGATCTTAATGCAAGATGTGTGGTCTGTGGTGATCTTAGTGCAAGATGTGTGGTCTGTGGTGATCTTAATGCAAGATGTGTGGTCTGTGGTGATCTTAATGCAAGATGTGTGGTCTGTGGTGATCTTAGTGCAGATCTGTGGTCTGTGGTGATCTTAATGCAAGATGTGTGGTCTGTGGTGATCTTAGTGCAGGATCTGTGGTCTGTGGTTATCTTAGTGCAAAATGTGTGGTCTGTGGTGATCTTAATGCAAGATGTGTGGTCTGTGGTGATCTTAGTGCAGGATCTGTGGTCTGTGGTGATCTTAGTGCAGGATCTGTGGTCTGTGGTTATCTTAGTGCAAAATGTGTGGTCTGTGGTGATCTTAATGCAAGATGTGTGGTCTGTGGTGATCTTAGTGCAGGATCTGTGGTCTGTGGTGATCTTAATGCAAGATCTGTGGTCTGTGGTGATCTTAATGCAAGATCTGCAATGAGGAATTAGAACAGTACCAACGCTTAAAGACACGGACTTAAACAAATGCCTTGTGATGGACATCTCAGTCCACTCACAACAACTTCACCAACTCGTATTGGTGTACGACAAGGAGACACAGACAGAGCTATTGGTACAGCACTTACCTCTCCTAAACTAACACCACTAATGAGTGCAGAAACACCGAACATACATGGTAGCGACCATGTACCAGTTATATTTAACATAATGAAATACATATCATCAAGAAACACAATGCCAAAACTAAGAAACCCGTTTCAGTATAACAATGTAGACTTTGATATAATTTCTAAACTTAGAACTATGAAGTCAGAAGAGAAAACACAAAGCAATCAAACATGTAGAACACGAGCCCTATCTGAAGCTATGACACAGAGATCGCCTGAAAAGAAAAACGCCTGCCTTCAAAACGTTTGGCAACAGCACTAAAGAAGGCATCTCTCATACCTTGATAGTATCAGAACCAGGATGAATTTAAAAGAAAATGGATGCCAAAACAGAGCGCTACAAAACCTTAACTGATGAAGCAGAGGACAGTAACCGGAACACTTTTCCGAAAGGCTAAGCGCCGACATAACGCAACACAAGATGGAAATTCTTCCAACAAATGGAACCAAAAACTACGAACACTACAACACCTCATATAATGGACAAAAATAGAACCATGCTACAAGCAAACGAGAAGATAGGTCAGTCTTTACTATAAGGTTTTATGCAATCAAGTGATCTTAAAAATACCTTGAAGAAAAAACGAATATTCATTGAAAATCTAAACAATAAATTGACAAAAACTGAACTGGACGATGAAATAACTGAGCATGAAATGCACGAAGTATTTAAATGATACAGAAAGGATACAGCCCATGGTCTGGACAAAATTGAATACTGACATCAAATGCTGTCTGAAAATGAAAGACAAAATCGTATGCTTTCCGTCGAACAGCTTTATTAAGAAAAATCATGTTCTAAAGGACCTGACGTGTAGCTTAATAAAGCTTGACCCAAACATGGAAAACAAATCATCTCAGATTAAATGGATTTTGCGTCCTAACTGGTTAAAATGTATTCGGGAAAGTGATGGAAAACATTATAACAGAAAGACTAGCTAGAGACCTAGAAGGCAGAAAAATTCTGTTCAAATTATGGTAGATTTACAGCAGGAAAATGTACATTGGAAAGTACAGCTGCTTTCGCGCACGAAGCCTACGAAGATTTTCAGAAGGAAGAAGAAACCCTTGCTGTAGCAATTAACTTAGAAGATGTGTACAGTGAAGTCCAAGTCACAGAACACGTGGATATATTTCAGCAATAAGGCGTCAGCATGATAATCACTAGACGGATTGCCACAACGGTCCAAGAAACGGTGGCAATTCTTTGATCTGGAAACTGGTGTTGAACATCCAAAAACTATATGGGACTCCCTCAGGGTCAACACTTTCTCCGGTCCTGTACAACACACATACAAAAAAATTTGCTCGTCTAAATAACAATGAACCATCGTTTTGCTGACGACAGCGATAAAGTTGAATTTAGTATTCAAATAAATAACAGTCCACCCAAATGAAATTTATGACATCGGAAAAATCCCTAAGGACGCGTCAAAATCAATTTCCTTTGCATTCCAAAAGAAAGCAGAGGCTATAGAATGCAAACTCCATCGTTCAATCAGCTTGATGAATCATGTAACAAGAATTATTAAAACAAATCATGACAAGGACAAGGAACAGAATCAAAAGAGAAATATCAGAAGAATAGTGTGGATTTGTCAAAGGGAAAGAAATTACTAATGTCTTATACATACTAAGAACTCTGAAAGAAAGGTCAATCGAGTTGAACAAGGATTAATTTTTTTATGCGTTGTTGATAATACCAAGGCTTTTGATCGGGTAAAACACGAAGAATTGATCAACCAACTAGCAAGGCTCAATGCTGATGGAAAGGATCTAAGAATAATACGAAATATGTATTGGTAACAAACAGCAGCAATTAGAAGAGAAAACTATATAAACTCTCTCCAAAATATCAAAAGAGGACATAGGCAGAAATGTGTTCTGTCACCAGATTTGTTTTCACTTCACAGCGAAACCATGAGAAACCTAGAAAAATGCCCTGGGATAAAGGCTGGAGGAAAAATGATAAACAATATTCGTAACGCAGATGACGCTGTTCTGATTGAACGAAATGAAAAAGACCGACAAAATCTTGTGAATATGATGGAAATAGAAAGCAAAAATAAAGGGCTGGAGCTAAATACCAAGGAGACTGAAGTCATGGTAATCAGTAAAAAAAAAACACGAAATCCTCTCATGCAAAGTATCAGCAAATTACACAGGTTTGAGACACGTTGATAGATTTAAATGTCTGGGAACGGTCATCTCATCAGAAGGCAGCCACACATCAGAAATAGCCGACAGAATCAGCCAAGCTAAAACAGCATTCAAGAAAACGAAAAGAATCGTTTTTACCAACAAATGCTTATCAGTTAACATCAGAAAGACAGTTCTTCAGTGTTAAACACAACTGATACTGTTGTATGGATGTGAGGCGTGGACAGTCAACACGGAAAGTCAGAACAAGATCGAGGGAGCTGAAATGTGGTTTCTAAGGTGATGGCTCGGAATTTCCTGACATGGTGGATTTTTGGCCACTTTCTTTTTGAGGAAAACGCTCTGTGGTGTGACGACTTTCCAAGATGCAGGATTATTGTTGTTGTGGCTTTAGCTATAAGCTTTTCGGCACGTTCATTTCCCTTTATACTAGCGTGTCCAGGACAGAAGTCTATGTGAGATTTTGTAGGTCAGTACGGCTTATTGCTTTGTGCCAGTTTGGGATTCCTACTCCATTTTGCACTTATTGAAGTGAATTCTTGGGGTCAGTCAAAATGAAGTCTTTACTTTCTCTTGTTTCATCGTCTAGCAGAGAAGCTGACCACTTAGGAGCATGAGTGGCTGCCTTAATTTCCATGGTTAGATTGGAAATTATGATCTCATATGAAGCATTTTCTTCATGTATTATGTTGCCATTGTCTTGTCTTGTCTTGTCTTGTCTTGTCTTCCAATATCAAATACGCGTTCTGATACATTTTTTTTGAAAATTTCTGCATCCTAATTGCTTGAATGCTGACAGTCATTATGATTAAGATTTCTTACGAAAGTAAGCGTAGAGTACAGCCTTGTCATACAGTCTCAATCACAGATGGAATTTCATGACATCATGATTTTCATCCTCACTGTTATCTATCATCATCATCATTATCATCATCATTATCACATCATCATCATCATCATCATCATCATCATCATCATCATCATCATCATCATCATCATCATCATCATCATCATCATCGCAGTGTAAAAACTGTGCCAGCTTCTGTGGCAATAATGGTGATGCAGCAAATGAGACCAAAGGAAGAAGAAAAGAAAAAGAAAAAGGTGAGTACCAAGGAAATCTCCCTAAGTGCAATGATTAAAAAATCTGTTAACAAATAGTCACCATGGTTTAGTGGTGAGAGCAACAGACTACTGGCTGGAAGGTTATGGGTTCAAATCCCCATCAGTCTTTTCAAAATCATTGTGGTGTTCCCAAAGGCTTGTACCCAGAGTTGAGCGTGCTGTTGGCTCGTTGGGAAGACTGAGGCTACACATTTGAGTCTCATCCACTTCACAGATGCGTCATCGAAGGTGTTGCTTAAATCATCTGACCAACACCACAGGTGTAGTATATTTCAGGCTTGATTGACGCCAGGATACATTATGATAGTAAGCGTAGAAAAGAGCCCTGTCACGCAGCCTCAATCCTAGATGGAGACCCATAGAGTCATGATTATCATCCTTATCGTCGTCATCACTGCATTATAAGAAAAATGTGCCGGCTTCTGTGACCATCAAGGTGACATAGAAGATGGGAGGAAAAAATGAGAGAGAGAAAAAAGAGTGAACACAAAGAAATCTCCCTCAGTGCGATGATCCTAAAAAACAAATTCTTATAAAAGACGTGGATATACCACAAGAATAATCGAATTATTACTTCTTTAATCAAAAGTCAATAGAGTCACTGTCTACGGGGCCCAACGTTTCTCTTCAATCGCACAATTTTGACCAAAAATCAATGATTAAAGTACAAACGTAAAACAAACACAACTGGAAATGACCTTATTCAAAGTCAATATACCTGACAGCCTTCTTGTTATGAGTAATCCAAAAAGATATGCACTAGAAAAACCAAAAAAAAAAAAAAAAAAAACCACAAAAAAACCCACCTCCACCACCACCACCACCACAACAACAACAACAACAACAACAAAAACAACAACAACAACAAAACCGGCTTACTTTAATTTACTTCCATGCGAGTTGAAAACAATATTCTTTCCTCACAAATATAGTGCCTCATTTATCTACTCTTTCTGCTCCACAGAGAATAGTAGTTATGGGGAAAAAACAACACCGAAACAGCCACGAAACCACTTTAAGTATTTTTAGGTATGTAATGATATATATTTTAAGGAAACAACGACTCTGACTGCCAACTCATTGGTGAAGACTTTACGTTGATTTGCACACACTGTGTCACTGTTTATGTTCACCATTATATGGATAATGCAGATCCACTTTTCATCATCCGGCATGTGCTGCAGGTGCGGTATTCTGTTGATCAGTATGACTTTCACTTTGTTTACCTCCTGCGTGGGATCTTTCATGAACATCTCCACACACAAAGCCATCATTTCAGTCAAAATATTATCACCTGAACCATTGAACGCTGGCAGCAGCAGCATCTTCATCAGCAGACCCAGGTTGATGTATGTATTCAACTGCTTCTTGCTGGCTGAAATTTCTGTAAAACTTGTTTCACCTGTAAGTCGCCATGCTCAAATGCATGTGACTCTGGGAAATCGCAGTGCATTTATTCAAACTCGTGTAGAAGTGCTTCTAAACGGCAAAATAATGGTCAACGGGAAATATCATCATCATCATATGCCCTGCCACATGGCGTTGGCGATCATGGCCCTCCATATATATCTATCCCTTGTCGCCGCAAGCACCTCTTCCACCCTGTCTGTCCTCAACCACCCTGTAAGTCCGTCCAATAATTTCTCCCTGGGTCTACCCGGTGTTTTCTTTCCCTCCAGCTTTCCTGTTGTGACCAGGTGCTACAATTCCCTTTCCTCATAAATTGACCTGTAAATGTTTCCTGCTTTTTCCTAATCTTCCTCATCAATGATCTTCTTGTGTCTGCCTCCATCAAGACTATCTCTTTTGTTTTCTTTGCTGTCCATGGAACTCTCAACATTCTTCTGAGAAACCACATTTCGGCTGCCTCAATCTTGTTCTGGCTTTGCGTGTTGACTGTCCATGCCTCACAACCGTATAACATTATCAGTTCTAAATAACATTCAAGAATTGTCTTCCTGATGTTAATCGATAGGCATTGTTGGTATGAATGCTTTTCATCTTCTTGAATGCTGTTTTGGCTTGATCGATTCTGTTGGCTATTTCTGATGTGCATCTACCGTATGATGAAATGACCGTTCGTTCCCAGATATTAAAACGTGTCAACCTGAACGGGAAGTAACTGCTTCAAAACAGTCGGAGCTGTTTCTGGACACAAGATCAAATTAATTCCCTTGGCCTGATTTTGCCTCACCCCCCCTCCCCCTCACAAACACACACGCACACACACATGCACAGACTAAAATCAGTCAGAAAACTGCATCTGACATACTGTCAAGCGAAACTTGGTGTCAGAAATACGTATCCAACAAAATCAGTACGAGGGTAGCAAAGCAACCAGTTTTTAATACAACAGACTGGGTTTGAACACCAGTCATCAAATGCTGAGTTTATGGCTCTGTCAACTGATCCAGACAGACAGACACCCAGTTTCACTGTCATCACATCAACACCATTTACTGACCATGAAAAAAAGATGAAGAAGAACAAGATCCCTCTTACCGTCTCAATAAAATGGCTACGAGTTTATACAGAATAGTTAGTTGTGTTGTGATTCAGACCTTTATTTATTTACTTTATGTGTATGTTCCTTTTTTTGAAGATAGGATACACTTACACACATGTCATTTACATGTAACCAAGACTATTCCAGTGGTAGGCTGATAAACTACCAGTATAAAATTGATATAGACAAGGTAAAACATAGTCTAGGTTGGGAGGGCCTCAGAGCCTGGCCATCAACTGGGTTTATGTGCAGACTTAATGGCTTGTGCCATGATCACCATACACGTGGCACCGGTGACAGTAGTGCATATGGAATTCGTTCCGAGCGCGGAGATGTCACGACGAGAAACTGAAACTGAAAAACTAAAATGTGTGGTTTTTCCCATTCAGCTACAGACCTTCAGCTTCCTCTCCCTGTGAACCCTCCCCCCTAAGAGAAAAAAAAATGAGAGAGAGAAAAGAGAGAGAGAGAGAGAAAGAGAGAGAGAGAGGAGAGAAGAGAGAGAGAGAGAGAGAGGAGAGAGAGAGAGAGAGAGAGAGAGAGAGAGGAAGAGAGAGAGAGAGAAGCAGAAGATCGGTTCAAACAGAAATATCTTTGATTATGGACTTACTTGAATTGCAACTCTTTTGGGATCCCGCAGCAAGCGATTGAAGAGTTTCTCTCGGTGATGACAGGCACCGCCGAACAATCGTGGTCCAGGAACTGTCCAAACTGCATTACCAGGAGCGTGAACAAGGTTTTGATCGGTTTGGGTCTGTGCACATGCAGACTGATCACACGTGCGCTGGACATTGGGTTCCCTCGTATCGACCTGTCCCTGGGAGCCTTCAGGCCATCTGCGGACATGTTGTTGTGCTTGTTACTAGTGGTGGTGGTGGTGGTGATGATGATGGTTGTGATGAGAAAACTTGACTAATAAAAAATCCAAAACAAGTGTGTCTGGACGAAGCAGCAGGGAAGTTTCAATCTTTTTCTCATACTTTTGTATTTGGTGTTTGTTTGTGATCTTACATTCACGTTTGACAAAGGCCGGTTGGCCGAAAATTTGCGCCTGTCTTGCCTTGTATTGGATACGCGTTCTGATTATATTTTCGCGTTTTTCTAGTTCGGTTCCTTTTTGACTAATAACCTCTCATTTTGATGATGATGATGATGATGATTATGATGATAAAGCCTGGCTTATAATTTTTTTCATTTTTTAGATGACAGCAAAAAAGACTGAAACTTCCCTGCTGCTTCGCCCAGTGTGAAACAGCAGGGAAGTTTCAGTCTTTTTCTCCTCATTTTTGTCTTTGGTGTTTGTTCGTTTGTGATCTTACGTCTACGCTTGACCAAGGCCAGT
>CM060312.1:89017984-89027984 GCA_030674185.1 Monoplex corrugatus
ACAATGCCATTTACAGTATAAAATCCAACATATTTCAATCCAAAGGAAGAATCAAAATCAGCAAAACAAGGAACAGAGAAATACAAAATGAAACATACAAAGGGGCAAAACATACAGCGGTTAGTAAGGTTACTCCTTTTCTCACACTGGACGAAGCAGCAGAAAAGTTTCAGTCTTTTTTTCCTCATTTTTGTGTTTGGTGTTTGTTTGTGATCTTACGCTTGACAAAGGCCAGTTGGCCGACAATTTGCGTCTGTCTTGTCTAGTTGTATTAAATACGCCTTCTGATTCTTTTCTTCCTGTTTTTTTTTTATTGTTGATAATTATAGTGGTCACCCCACCATTTTCAAAGTAAGCAAAGATAATGGGCCCAAACTGTCAGAGTGAGGCAGTCATACAATCAGAGACATATCACTGTCATTGCCACTATCAAATTCCATGTGACATAAGATGAAAAATCGTAATTAATCAAATTGCAATAGAGCAATCAATAATTAAAGAATAAAAAGACCAGTCTGCCTGAAATTCTATGTGATTTTCCTTGAATTTTGCATGATATTCTTCGATTTCTGTATCTGTATTTCAGCTGGTTTTTGAAAACAGAAATGTGTGGTAAAACGTTATCTAGCATAATCTATAATTATACATTTGGCAAACAATGAAACGAAGCCAACTGTGTCTGCCTGAGTCCAACGTCTGTTCCAAATAAAAATATGATTATTTTCAATTAGTTTCATGTTACACGTTAGAAGACATCTTTCATTACACAACATTTGAAAATGTTGTCAAAATTGTACTGCACAATGACACCCCCATGGAAAATGTTCAATGCTACCTTTATGAAGTTGGACGTCTCAGTGTCTCACCTTGATAGGCAGGCGGCATGAATCTTTTGACGTGAGAAAAGGCTGCCCCACCATCGTCTGGAGCATTACAGGTGCCATCATAGGTACGGTACCTGGCCTGATCCCGTGATCTTAGGTGACAGGGCTGCACAGTCACACACAGCATACTGTGATCCATGGACAACATCATCATTATCAATTACAACAACATCTGCAACATTTGTGATGACAACAACAACAACAACTGCAATACTGCAGCAGTAACAACAATAATACCACAACTACAAAACAGCAACAGCAACAACAACAATAATACCACAGCTGCAATACAGCAGCAGCAAAAGCAACAACAAATACGGTAGCAAGAATAGAAAATGAAAACAACGGCAACATCTACAAGAAAGATGACGACAACAGAAATCGAAGAAAGAGAAGAATGCGAAGAAGAAGAAGAAGAATACGAAGAAGAATACGAAGAAGAATGCGAAGAAGAAGAAGAAGAATACGAAGAAGAAGAAGAATGCGAAGAAGAAGAATACGAAGAAGAATGCGAAGAAGAATACGAAGAAGAATGCGAAGAAGAAGAATGCGAAGAAGAATGCGAAGAAGAATACGAAGAAGAATGCGAAGAAGAAGAAGAATGCGAAGAAGAAGAAGAATGCGAAGAAGAAGAAGAATGCGAAGAAGAAGAATGCGAAGAATGCGAAGAATGCGAAGAAGAAGAAGAAGAAGAAGAAGAAGAAGAAGAAGAAAGAAGAAGAAGAAGAAGAAGAAGAAGAAGAAGAAGAAGAAGAAGAAGAAGAAGAAGAAGAAGAAGAAGAAGAAGAAGAAGAAGAATGCGAAGAATGCGAAGAAGAAGAAGAATGCGAAGAAGAATGCGAAGAAGAAGAAGAAGAAGAATGCGAAGAATGCGAAGAATGCGAAGAATGCGAAGAAGAAGAATGCGAAGAAGAAGAATGCGAAGAATGCGAAGAAGAAGAATGCGAAGAAGAAGAATGCGAAGAAGAAGAATGCGAAGAAGCGAAGAAGAAGAATGCGAAGAAGAAGAGAATGCGAAGAAGAAGAAGAAGAATGCGAAGAAGAAGAAGAAGAAGAATGCGAAGAAGAAGAAGAAGAAGAATGCGAAGAAGAAGAAGAATGCGAAGAAGAAGAAGAATGCGAAGAAGAAGAAGAAGAAGAATGCGAAGAAGAAGAAGATGCGAAGAAGAAGAAGAAGAATGCGAAGAAGAACGAAGAATGCGAAGAAGAAGAAGAAGAATGCGAAGAAGAAGAAGAAGAAGAAGGAAAAGAAGAAGAAGAATAAGAAGAAGAAGAAGAAGAACAAGAACAAGAACAAGAAGAACAAGAAGAAGAAGAGAAGAAAACAACAACAACAACAACAAGAACAAGAACAAGAAGAAAAAGAAGAAGAAAAAGAAGAAGAAGAAGAACAACAACAACAACAACAAGAACAACAAGAAGAACGAGAAGAAGAACAAGAAGAACAAGAAGAAGAAACACACAAACTACAAGCAACAAGAACATAGAACATAATAGCAATCAACAAATCACAACAAAAAGATATTACCTCAAAGAATTACACTCGGTTTGCGTTGAATCAATTCACAATCCACCTCGGCAATGTACAATAGTGTACAATTTATTCATATTACACCTCATATGTACAACACTGCACAATCTATTCATATTCCACATCAGTGTACAATAAAGTATAATCTATTCATATTCAGCCTCGCCAATGTACAATAGTACACAATCTATTAATATTCCACCTCACCAATGTACAATAGTGTTCAATCTATATAAGTTCAACCTCATCAATAAACAATAATGTACAATCTATTGATATTCCACCTCACATTGTACAATAGTGTACAATGTATTCATATTCCACCTCACAGTGTACAATAGTGTACAGTTTGTTCATATTCCACCTCACAGTGTACAATAGTGTACAATTTGTTCATATTCCACATCACAGTGTACAATAGTGTACAATTTGTTCATATTCCACATCACAGTGTACAATAGTGTACAATCTACAATAGTATACAATCTATTGTATGCCACCTCAGTGTACAATAGTCTATAATCTATTTATGTTCCACCATATAATACATATTTAACGTTCAGCAAATTAAAACAATCAACTGTGAAAATTGGATGCTGTTCATGTTCATGACAATTGCTTGGGAAAAGCCGAGGTGGTCAAAATCATTCGTAACATCAGCCTTCAGAGTCAGGGTTCTGCCTTGTCCATGTCGAAGGTTGACACGGTCACTGAGGTTGGCAGACAATATGTCACCCAGGGGAGTGGGACACCTTGTCTGCGTTCGAAGGCTGTGCCTGATCAGTCTCAGTCGGCGTTTTCGAAGCGTCTTGCCCAAGGGTGAGAATTTAGTCCCAGAGCAGAGCGCCTTGGTGGAGATTTTCTCTGGCCAGTAGATGCCGAGTGCCGAGCGGATCATACGCCGATGGAAAGAGTCGATCAATTTCGAGAGAGTTTGGGTCAGAGGTATGGACTCAAGACCGAAGCATACGATGCTCTCTACTGTCACCTTGAAAAGTCTAGTCTTGATCTGGTCATCTGAAAATCGGCTTCAATTTTTTCATCGCTGCCCATGCTTTGGCGAAGCGTTCGTCTACCACTGAACTTGGAGACGAGGTGTCAATTCCGCAGTAACTGAACTGCTCGCATGTCTGAACCACCTCACCGGACTGGAAAAATAATCGACGGGGAATGGTGTCGTGGCCGACATGCATGACTTTCCTTTTGCCGTGGTTGATTTTGAGACCAACGGCTGACGCATTCCTTTCGAGATTTTAAAGAACTCTCTCTACAGTGTCGGCCGATTTGCAGACCAGAGCGATATCATCGGCGTAAGCCAAGGCGCTGATCTTTATTGCCGGATGTCGAGAGCTCTGTCTCTCTATCATGGTGAAACCGTCGTCGTCGTGCAACGTCTTTCGAAGGACGTGATCTAGAACAGTGATGAATAGATATGGAGACAACGTGTCACCCTGTAGTAACGAAGAGGTCTGTGTTGTCGTGATTGGTCCAAACAGAGGCTGATGTGTCAGTGTAAAGTTGCATCACGTCAGCTGTAACGTCACTGGGTACTCCGTACAGCGAAAGGATTTCCAGTATAGAGCTTCGGTCGAGCGAGTCGAATGCTTTCTTGAAATCAACAAAAACAATCGATGCTGTTCGTTTCGTTGTACGGCACATGTCCACCTCAGAGCCATTGCTTGCTCTGAAGTCGATCTTCCCGCTCTGAAGCCACTTTGCAAAGATAGCAGTTGAGTTGTACAATCTATCCATATTCCACCTAATAGTATGCAACAATGTGAAATCTATTCATATTCCACCTCATAGTATGCAATAATGTTCAATCTATTTATAGTCCACCTCAATTGTACAATAGTATACAATCTATTCATATTCGAGCTCACACTGTGCAATAGTGTACAATCTATCTTATTCCACCTCACAGTGCACAATGGTGTACAATCTATTTGTATTCCACCTCATAGTGTACAATAGTCTATAATTTATTTATGTTCCACCTAATCTATTTATGTTCCACCTAACCAACAAACAATAGAGTACAATCTATTCATATTTCACCTCACAGTGTACAATAGTGTACAATCTATTCATATTGGACCTCATAGTATGCAATAGTGTACAATCTATTCATATTTCACCTCAATTGTACAATAGTGTACAGTCTATTTATATTCCACCTCATTTGTACAATAGTGTAAAATCTATTCATATTCGACCACGCAGTGTACACCAGTGTGCAATCTATACATATTCCACCTCACAGAGTACAGATTGTACAATCTATTTATATTCGATCACGCAGTGTACAATAGTGTACAATCTATTTATATTCCACCTCAATTGTACAATAGTGCAAAATCTATTCATGTTCCATCTCACAGTGTACAATAGTGTGCAATTTATTCATATTCCACATCACAGTGTACATCATCATCATCATCATCATGTCGAGCTTGCTTGGCTATTCATGACACGTTTCTTCCATCCTTCTCTGTCAGACATTGCAGTAGGTAGTTTATCATACTGACAACCCGTATCATCGATCAGTTGGTCGATGAAGGTCTTCTTTGGACGTCCTGGTCTTTGTTTGCCGAGGCTGGGTCTCCATAGCAGAACATCCCCCACCAATTCTTCTTAGCTACGCCAGCAGTGTTCCGCGAAGCGCAGTCTTTGTTGACGTATCGATTTACTGATTGGTGGGATCTTACCATATAACTTTTTGTGGGATCTTACCATATAACTCTTTGTTAGTTGGATGTTCTCTCCAGGATTTGTTCAGGGCTGCACGCAGCATTCGTGTGTATGCTCCATCAATCTTCTTCTCCTTTTTGATTTAGTGCGCCCCAGGCATTTCCGAGTCCGGTGTTGACGTCTTGTTCTGTGGAGTCAATGTAGCTGCCAAGGTATTTAAAGTCTTGAACTTGTTTGATCGTATCTCCATTGAGACTTCTCATACCTTTGATGCGTCTTGATTCAGACAGATGAACCTTGTTTTGTTCACATTGAGGTGGAGCCCGATCTCCATTGCTGTACTTTCGACATTGTGAAGGAGAGATGTTGCATCCTTTAGGAGGTCTGCGAGAACAGCCAGGTCATCAGCGTAATCCGCATCTGTTATCTTTACCGTAGGGTAGTGTCTGCTCTTCTGTTCTGTGAGGGTAAAGTCGAGTTTCTTTGTTCTTATCCACTGCTTTCCTCAGCACATAATCGAGACAGATGATAAAAATGTAGGGGGCAAGCGTATCTCCTTGAAGGACCCAGCAGTGATGTCGAAGAAGTCTGTGTCTCCGTCGGGGGAGCGAACATACAGCGGGTATTCTAATACAGCATCATGATGGCGTCTACTGTTTCCTTGGGTAGTCCATATGCAATTAGAATCTCCTTCATCTTCCCTCGGTGGATCGAATCAAAAGCTTTGGAAATGTTGATAAATAGGAGAACAGCTGGGAGGTTTTCGGTTTTTATGCCTTCCAATATACGTCTGAGTATTTGTGCAGATGTCGATCTGTTTTAGCGAAACCCGTTTTGGTTTTTCCTCAGAACTGTATCTATCTCCGGCCTTATCCTATTTAGGAGCATTAGGTTGTAGATCTTTTCAGAAATTGCAGTTAATGTGACTTCGCAGTAGTTCTTTGTGATTCCGAGGTCACTTTTCTTAGGGAAAGGAAGCAGGCATCCTTTTGTCCATTTGTTTATTGGGTCTTGGTTATAAACGTTGTTGCAGCATTCCAGCAGTATCTGGTGAAATTCCTCTATTTTCCATACTTCCGCCGTTTCTTGATATTCAGCTCCTCCAAGAAGACTGGAGTTATTTCTTCTTCAGAGATGTCTGAAGGTTTCCCGAGTAGGTCTTGGAAGTGTTGTTGCCACAGTTTTACTCGTTCTTCTTGGCTAGATGCTTTTAGCTTAGCTCTGTTACAGCTTTTTCTACCACTTATTTCGTTCACGGTTTTCCAGGCAACAGCAGACTTTTGTTGCTGACAGCATTTGTGATCTGGTCGATCTTGCTTTGTAGGTAGTTCGTTTGCTCTGCTTCATAGGCCTCTATGAGAACAGCACGAGCATTATTGAGGTAAAAGATGTTCTCAGGGGATGGTTGGGAGTTTTTTAGTTGTGCAGCTTCTTTTAGTTGCTTGCGTTTTTGACAGATTTCCTCATTCACCCATGGAGTTTGCTTTTTTACTTTGGGTTTCAGCGGGATAGTGTCTGCAGCTGTTTCTTTACATGCCATTTTAAAGTGGTTGTATGTCATGTCAGCAGTCTTTGCTGAGGCTGTATCTTGTAGGGCAGCAAATCTATTTCTCACCCTTGTAATGAAGATGTTACAAATTTCAGGGTTGTCGTTTAGATTTGACCTGTCATATGGGGTGGTGTTGCAAGATTTCTTTTTATTTGCTCGAAGGCTCAATTGAAGTCGAGCAGAAACAATGCAGTGGTCTTATGCAACACTGACAAACGAGTTGAATGCTCTACAATTTTTTGCACTATTTTTCCATTTCTTATTGATGATAAAAAAGTCGAGTTGTGCTTTGCTCCCATTTGGAAATTTGTGTGTCCATAGCTGACCTGGTCTGTTCTGGTATAGAGTGTTGAGGCATAAGAGATTGTTTTCATTGGGATTGTCTTTTAGCATAGAGCCGTTTCTGTTAGTCTGAGAGTGATATGCATATTTGAAGCCATCAAGGTTTCCAAGTTGTGTATTGAAGTCGCCACCAATAATGAGGATGTTGTGTTTCGTGACTTGTCTGGTGACTGATGTTAAGTCCTGATAAAATCTTTCGACTTCCATTTCATTACTTATATTAGTAGGACTGTGACAGGAGACTATCGAGGTTCGAGGATTTCCGTTGAAAGTAGCTGTCATTATTCTTGGAGATATCATTTCGACATTGCTAAGTGCACGGTAGGCCTGCTGGCTGAGAAGCATTCCAATTCCGCCAGTTGCAGTATTCACGCTGTTTTTCCAGGCTGAACATGTAATCAGCTTCCAACTTCCGAAGTTGTGTTCATTTGTTGCAATGCCTTCATGTAAGAATCTATGTTCTTGCAGGCAAATAACGTTTTGGTTTGTAGATTCTGCTGACACAATTACTTCAGGTATCTGTTCCTCCTTCTGAAGTGTACGGGCATTGAGAGTATCTATGAAGATGTCTTTCTTTCCTTTCATCAATCCTGTCTTGAAGCTTCGAGTTTTTGGTATTTTGATTACTTTAGTCTCAGTAGCTGATTTTTCGATTGCACAGTGTACAATAGTGTACAATCTATTCTTAATACTGCATTCTACATCATTTGTACTCAATAAATGTGACAATCTTTCATATTACACTCAAAGTGTATAATAGTTACAATCTATTCATATTTCACCTCATCTTGTACAATAGTGTACAATCTATTTATATTGCACCTCATATTGTACAATTCTGCACAATCTATTCATATTGCACCTCACAATGTACATGTACAATTGAGCACAATCTATTCATATTACACCTCACAATGTACAATTGTGCACAATCTATTCATATTACATCTCATGTTGTATAATAGTGTACAATCTATTTATATTCCACCTCACGATGTACAGTAGTGCAACAATCTATTCATATTCCACCTCATCGTGTACAATCTATTTATATTCCACCTCATAGTGTACAATCTATTCATATTCCACCTCATAGTGTACAATAGTGTACAATCTATTCATAATCCACCTCACCAATGTACAAAGTGTACAGTCTATTCATATTCCACCACGTTGTGTACAATAGTGTACAATCTATTTATATTCCACCTCACAGTGCACAATAGTATATAATCTATTCATGTTCCACCTCACAGTGTACAATAATGTACAATCTATTCATATTCCATCTCACAATGTACAATAGTGTATAATCTATTCATATTCCACCTCACAGTGTACAATATTCCCAGAATGAGGTCCGAAGCCAAATTTCAAGCAAAAAAGGGGGAAGGTGAGAAAAATATGATATAATGAACAAAAGAATAGGTAAACAGATAGATAAATAAATAAATAAATGAACAAATAAATAAATGAATAAAATAAATGAATAAATAAATAATAGATAATAAATGAATAAATAATAACAAATAAATAAGTAAATTAATAAATAAATTAATAAATAAATGAATAAGTAAACAAGTAAATGAATATGTAAATAAAAACAAATAAACGAATGAATAGATCGATAAAATTTAAATAAACAAATCAATCAATCAATCAATCAATCAATCAATCAATCGATCGATCAATCAATCAATCAATCAATCGATGATCAATCGATCAATCGATCAATCAATCGATCAATCGATCAATCATCAATCAATCAATCAATCATCAATCAATCAATCAATCAATCAATCAATCAATCAATCAATCAATCATCAATCAATCAATAACTTAAAAATGAAAATCGACTAAATAAGTCATTAACAAACAAACAGCAGACAAATGGATAATGAACGAAAGAATAAATGAATAAATGAATAAAAATACAAATACACAGATTCTTCAGTTAATCAATCAATGAATAAATATGTATACATATGATTGAATACACAACTACATATACAGATAAACGAATAAACTGAAAAAGAAAATTTTGTGAAAAAAATCTGTTGACATTGTCAGATGATGATGACGATGACGATGACGACGACGACGACGACGATGGTGACGAGAATGATAATGATGATGATGATAATGACGACGACCATGACGAGAACGATGGCCCACAACGGTAGTGATAATAACAACGGTGACGAAAATGATATTGACACCGTGACGGTAAGGGGAATTGGAGCATCTGGTCACAATAGGAAAGCTGGGGGGAAAGAGAGCACCAGGTAGACCCAGGGGAAAAAAAAAATATTGGACGGACTTGCAGAGTGGCTGAGGACAGAGAGAGAGAGGGTAGAAGATGTGCTTTTGCGACAACAAGGGATAGAAACAGATGGAAGGCCATGACCGCCAACGCCACGTGGCAAGGCACTTGATACTGATGACCGTGACGGTGATCACGATGATGACGGTGATGATAATGGTGATAATGATGATAACAACGACGATGATGACAGAGACCTACCTCTCTTTCAACAGGGTGGTTGGTGTCGACCCCACCCTTGATGTTGCCCGTGCTGTGTCGGGCGACCTGCTCGGCTGAGCTGCTACAGGGTACATATTGTCCGTTCATGAACGTGTAGCCGTCTGTAGCACACACGCACGCACGCACATGCACGCACGCACACGCACACACACACACACACACACACTCACACACACACACAAACGCAGGCACACACACACACACACACACACACACACACACACACACACACACACACACACACACACAAACGCAGGCACACACACACATACACACGCGCGCGCGCGCAAGCATGCACACACACACACACATACATACATACATACATACATACATGCATACATAAATACATACATACACACACATACACGCAGACACACACGCATACACACATACACACTTACACACATGCACACTCACACATGCACACACACAGATACAGACACAGACACACACAC
>CM060312.1:89037984-89050484 GCA_030674185.1 Monoplex corrugatus
CACACACACATACACACAAACACACACACCACACATACACACACACACCACACATGCCATTCCACACACACAACACATGACGCACACACACAAACACAACACACACACACACACACACACACACACACACAACACACCCCACATGCACACTCACATACACACACAAACACACACACATACACACAAACAAACACACACACACACTCATACACACACACGCACATACACACTCACACACACACAAAACACACACACACACACAAAACTCATACACACACGCACATACACACTCACATACACACACAAACACACACACTCACACACACACACACACACACACACACACACACACACACACACACACACACACAAACACACACACACACAGGGTGACCGTGTTCATTAAAAGATAAGAGAACAGAACAGAAAAAAATACACCAAAAATAGAACGCGTATTTAACATAACAAGATAAGAGAGGTTGAAAAACAACAAACAAACAAAACAGGATGCAGGGACTAAAAAGGAAATGACAAACAGAACACACATCATCATCATCATCATCATCATCATCATCATCATCATGGTGCCCTGCTGCATGGCGTTGGCGATCATGGACGTCCATCCATCTCTATCTCTCGTTGCCCCTAACATCTCCCCCACCCTCCTCATCCCCAGCCACTCTGCAAGTCCGTCCATCAGTCTCTCCCTGGGTCTACCCGGTGCTCTCTTTCCCTCCAGCTTTTCCGTTGTGACCAGTGCTCCAAATCCCCCTTCCTCATAAAATGGCCCTGTCTTTTCCTAATCTTCCTTATGAGTGATGTACTTGTGTCTGCCTCCATCAAGACTGTCTCGTTTGTTTTCTTTGCTGTCCATGGAACTCTCAACATTCTTCTTAGAAACCACATCTCGGCTGCCTCAATCTTGCTCTGGCTTTGCTTGCTGACTGTCCACACCTCGCATCCGTACAACAGTATTGGTTCTATATAACATTCAAGGACTCTCTTTCTGATGTTAATTGATAGGGATTTGTTGGTAAGAATGCTTGTCATCTTCTTGAATGCTGTTTTGACTGTATGAACACAAGCTGTATGAAACAGCTGGACAAGATGACAACACATGTGCTCTGTGAGAGAGCCCTGGACTCAAGTCCTGATATCTTTGAGTTCAGTCCCAGCCCGCAGCATTGAAAACTGACCTGTTTGCTGCCCATCTTAACCCTTTGACTTCCGCACCCTGTCCACTAGCATCCTGTATTGGCAAACCATGCTAGCAAATCAAAAACTAACCCTGTTATTCCTTCACCCTATCCACCAGCTTCCTGCAGGAAGCCGGTGGATAGGGTGAGGGAATCAAAGGGTTAAGTTTTTGCAGTCGGTGGGTAGGGTGCGGGAGTCAATGGGTTAATGTTTCCATCATTCTGGTGGAGTCAGCTTAGTGTTTGATAGGTCCCTTCTCCACTCTCCCCCGTTTTAAAACCTTGCTTGCACATAGGCTTTCGTGTAGGCTCAGAAAATGTGTCAGTTTAAACTGCTGGCAGATTTGGGTAGAGCGCATATTGGAGCTGTCCGAGCCCGGTGAATCCCTCTTGAAATAGTCCGAATAACTCTGTGATAGAAAGATACCGACGCGAGCAAAGAAAAAACATTCCAAGACCATGGTGAGGCCAGCGATGTTAGATGGATTGGAGACTGTAGCAGTCACAAAAAGACAGGAAATCCAGATGGAAGTTATAGAGATGGAATTGAAGCCGTAGCAGTAACAAGAAGACAGGAGAGAACAGATGGAAGTAACAGATATGGAATGGAGAGCATGACAGTAACCAGATGACAGTAAAAACAGATGGAAGTAACAGAGATGAAATGGAGAGCATGACAGTAACCAGATGACAGGAGAGAACAGATGGAAGTAACAGATATGGAATGGAGAGCATGACAGTAACCAGATGACAGTAAAAACAGATGGAAGTAACACAGATGAAATGGAGAGCATGACAGTAACCAGATGACAGGAGAGAACAGATGGAAGTAACAATATGAATGGAGAGCATGACAGTAACCAGAATACAGTAAAAACAGATGGAAGTAACACAGATGAAATGGAGAGCATGACAGTAACCAGATGACAGTAAAAACAGATGGAAGTAACACAGATGAAATGGAGAGCATGACAGTAACCAGATGACAGGAGAGAACAGATGGAAGTAACACAGATGAAATGGAGAGCATGACAGTAACCAGATGACAGGAGAGAACAGATGGAAGTAACAGAGATGAAATGGAGAGCATGACAGTAACCAGATGACAGGAGAGAACAGATGGAAGTAACACAGATGAATGGAGAGCATGACAGTAACCAGATGACAGTAAAAGAACAGATGGAAGTAACACAGATGAAATGGAGAGCATGACAGTAACCAGATGACAGGAGAGAACAGATGGAAGTAACAGAGATGGAATGAGAGCATGACAGTAACCAGGTGACAGTAAAAACAGTGGAAGTAACAGAGATAGAATGGAGACATGACGAAACTGACGTAACAAAAAGATGAAGTAACAGAGATGAATAGACAGCAGGTGACACAGAGAAAAACAGTTGGAAATTACAGATATAGAATGGACAGCGTAGCGTACAAAAAATAAATAAAAAAAAAAGAAAAAAATAGATGGAAGTTATAGAGATGGAATGGACAGCGCAGTGTAACAAAAAGACGAAAAATAGATGGAAGTTATAGAGATGGAATGGACAGCGCAGCGTAAAAAAAAGACAAGAAAAATAGATGGAAGTAATAAAGATGGAAAGGAAGCCCAGCAGTAACAGAAAAGATAAGAAAGACAGATAGAATTTACAGAGATGGAATGGAGAGCGTAGCTTAACGAAAAGACAGGAACGACAGCAGATACAGAGATGAAAATGCTACGATTCAATATACGGAAAAACAAGACAAGATAGAATGAAAAACGTAGAAATACAGAGTAAAGTGGAGTTGACTGAAATAAGTAGCAAATTGAGGGAGGCAAGGTCTTGTAAAAGGAGACAACTACGTGGGAAAGCGAATAAGGAAAATGACAGCTGGGAGTAGACAGAGAGGAAGACCAAAGAGAAGAACATACGACTGTCCAGGCGAAGACGTTTTTGAATAAGCAAAAATGAAAGGAGGAGGGTGACACAGACTGAAGACTCTGGAAGTCTACAATCCGCACCGGCGACCTCACGACCTAGTTCTTATTGTTATTCTTATTGTTTAAGCCCAGCCGACTGAGCGGAGCCATATCAGGACTATCAATTTTTATTCTTATTGTCTAAAGCCCAGCCGACTGCGCTGAGCTTTATCAGGGTTATCAATATTTTATACGTACACAACATCCGGTTGCAAAAATTAAACATCTGGAAAGAAAGTTAAACACTTCATACAGATACATTGGTGAAGATAATATAAGAGTATGTCCCTGGCGTTGACCATTCCGCCCCATTTATTACCATGAGGATTCGAAAAAACAAACTTGAACACATAGGTAAACATACTAAAGACACTAAAACATTATCATATAAAAATGGCGTGAATTACCTAAAACTGCTACTGCAGAGCACATTTCTTTAGAGCTAGACATGCAGTCAACTCATGTATCCAATTAACGCAGCCCCCGATTACCTGTCAAGCCTACTTGAGATCTATGTTCCCTCACGTACCCTCCGCTCTGCCTACGATCCTCTACTTTTCGCTTTCCACGCACTAAGCTCAATACCTATGGTCTACGAGCCTTCTCTGTTTCTGGTCCACTCTCCTGGAACAAACTTCCTCTCTCAGTCCGTCAGCAACCTACTTTTGTCTCCTTCATGTCCGCTCTCAAAACTCACCTTTTCTCCTCTGCATAAAATCCTAACCTCACCAACCCCTCTCTGCAGCCTGTCTCCGCTCGGGGGGAATCACATTGTTATAATATATAATTGTATGTGATGTGCTCTCTGTGATTTTCCATTGCTTTTATTCTTGCTTTTATTGCTTTTATTCTTTCTCCCCATTTGTAGCCATGCGTGTGTGTGTGTGTGTGTGTGTGTGTGTGTGTGTGTGTGCGTGCGTGTGTGTGCGTGCGTACGTGCGTGCGTGCGTGCGTGTGTGTGTGTCTGTTTCAGCGCTTAGATTTGATTTTATCAAGATTTTGCGCTATATAAATATTGTAATTATTATAATATTATTATTAATTATTATTATTATAATTGTAATTATTATTATTATAATTATATTATAATTATCATCCTGAGAGAGTAGTAAAGCTTTGTAGAACGCACACAGGTAATGAACTGTAGCAAAAATCATAGAGAGATGACAAAAGAAATATGCTAAAGCAGAAACAGCAACAACACGCACAGACACGCACACACACAGAACACGACACACAAACACAAACACACAGACACAGACACAGACACGACACAGACACACACAGGACACACAGACCCAACACACACACCACGACAACACAGACACACAACACACACACACACAGACACACAGAACACAACACACACACAGACACACAACACACAGACACACACACACAGACACACAACAACACACACACACACAACACACAGACACACACGACACACAGACACACACACACACACACAGACACACAACACACAGCACACAACACACAACACACAGACACACAACACACAGACACAGACACACAGACACACAACACACACACACACACACACACACACACAGACACACACACACACAGAACACACACACACACACAACACACAACACACACAACACACACACACACACACACGACACACACACACACACACACCACACACACACCACAGACACAGACACACACACACACACAGACACACACACACACAGACACACACACAGACACACACACACACACAGACCCACACACACCACACACACACACACACACACACACACGACACACAACACACACAGACACACACACACACACACACACAGACACACACACACAGACACACACACACACACACACACACACACACACAGACACACACACACAACACACACACACACACACACACACACACACAGACACACACACACACACACACCACACACACAGACACACACACACACACAGACACACACACACACACACACGACACACACACCACACACACACACACACCACACCACACACACACACACACAGCACACACACACAGACACACACACACACACACACACTCACACACACACAGACACACAGCACACAGACACACACACACACAACACACACAACACAGACACACACACACACACAGACACACACAACACACACACACACACAGACACACACACAAAAGACACACACACACACACACACACACACACACACTCACACACACACAGACACACAAAGACACACAGACACACACACACAGACACACACACACAGACACACAGATACACAGACACACAGACACACACACACACTCACACACACACACGCACATACACACAGACATACACACACACAGAAACACACAGACACACTCACACACACACGCACACACATACACACACGCATACACACGCCCCACACACACACGACACACACAGACACATAGACATAGACACACACACAGACACAGACACACACAGACACACACAGACACACAGACACACTCACACAGACACACACAGACACACACACACACACACGCACGCACAGACACAGAGACACACATACACAGACACACAGACATAGACACACACAGACACATACACAGACACACACACACACACACGCACACACACACAGACACACACGCACAGACACACACACACTCACACAGACACACACGCACACACACACGCACTCACACACACACACACACACAGACACACACGCACAGACAGACACACACACACACACACACACACACACAAGTTGATTTCAAGGCTAGTTGCATCGTTACAACCATTGACATAATGTGAGGTCAGTGTTTCATTGACTACCTCTCCCCTCTCTATTTTAACCCTTTGATTCCCACACCCTGCCCACCATCTGAAAAAATTAACCCTTTGACTTCCTCATTATATCCACCAGCTTACTGCAGTGTGTGTGTGCTTTTATCTGTGTGTGTGTATGTGTGTGTGTGTTTGAATGTGAGTAGTGGGATGTGTGTGTGTATGTGTGTGTGTGTGTGTGTGTATATATGTGTGTGTATATGTGTATGTGTATGTGTGTGTGTGTGTATGTGTGTGTGTGTATATGTGTGTGTGTATGTGTGTGTGTATATATGTGTGTGTGTGTGTGTATGTGTGTGTGTATGTGTGTGTGTGTGTGTATGTGTGCTTATGTATGTGTACGTGCGTATACGTGTGTGTGTGTCTCTATGTATGTTTGTGTGTATGTGTATGTACGTAATGTGCACGTGTGTGTCTATGTGTAGTTGATTTTTCGGCTCTAACCGGTTCCTACACAGAGTTGGAAGAGCTATGGACTCATTGGGAAGGCTGGGGACCACGCAGTCGAGTCTTATCCACTTCACAGATGCGTTATTGAGGGTGTAGCTCAAATCTTCTAACTCAGCACCACAGGTGTCTGTATCTCTCGGGCCTGGTTGATGCCAGGATATATCATGATAGTAAGCGTAGAGCATAGCCCTGTCACACAGTCTCGATCCTAGATGGAACTCCATAGCATCATGACTGTCATCTTCATCGACATCATCATCATCATCAACGCCTTGTAAAAAAACTGTGCCAGCTTCTGTGGCCATTAAGGCGTAGAAAATGGGACAAAAAGGTAAGGTGAGCACAAAGGTAACCTCCCTGAGTGCGACAATCCTTAAAATGCATAAAGAAAAGATTAGACCCAGACAGATGTGGACGAGTCATCAACCCCATACACGCTTTTGATTTAAATATATTTTATCTATGACTCAGTACGTAGCATACTTTTGGATGATATATAGAAAGAATTGAACAAACGAAAGAAAACAAAGTGTAATTCGATTCGCATATACGCAATTCACCTACCCCTAATTTGTTGATATGATAAGACTAGTCACAGTTCGCCTATGGACTCGATTAAAAACCGCTCGGCAATACAGCTTGACGGGCACACACACACACACACACACACACACACACACACACACATACACACACTGACTCACAACACACACCCACACACACACACACACACACACACACACACACACACCACACACACACACACACACACACTCACACAACACACACACACACTCAAAACACACACACACACACACACACTGACTCACACACACACACACCACACACACACACACACACACACACACACACACACACACACACACACAAAATTCAAGATGGCGGAGACACCTAACTAACAAATTTTCAGCTGTCGGAGAAAACGTGTAAAAGGCCCAATATGACAAGAACGAGAAGAGGCCGCCTTGCCCAAAAGAAACAAGAAGACGCATCAGAGGGCAAGGCTGATGGAGAGAAGATATCGTCCAGTGCCGCGGGAGCAGAGACTGAAAAGGACCCGAAATCGACAGTCGCCGAGTCTGACGCTAGGCCTAACGCTACATCTGGTGCACCGACCACGACTCCCACTGACACGCAGAGTGGGACAACCTGCACAGCGCCTCTTCCCAGCTCGGCGGACTGCGTGAGTACGGCAGAACTAAAAAACATCATACTGGCTCTGCGGGACCAAGTCAATTCTCTGGAAAAGACGGTCCTTACTCTACTCACTAACCAGCAAAAAAAGAACATCACCATGACAACCCGTAACTGTCACACACAGACGGATCTACATGACACACATCCCACCTACGCTGAGGCACTGAAACAAAACCACACAAGCAAGCAGGACGACAAACAGACCCGAAACCTCAAGGCACCAAAACCCAGCAGCAAAATTAAACAGCAAGCAACAAAAGTGCCTGAAAATAAAATAAAAAACAAGAAAGAACAACGTCATGACGTCATACCAACTAAAGACGTCATTTCGCTTCCCAAACATAGGCCTACACCATCCCGTTCTGAAAATATTTCAAAACAACATAAAAAGACCCACGATCTTCCGTACGTTCTCACTGTCCACGACTCTGTGTTGAAAGGTGTCAACTCAAGAAGACTGGGACGATCTTACGGTTTTGAAGGAGACTCGTGCCCTGTGAACGACCCTCATAACATTAAAAGCTCATTAGATATGGCCTTTTCCAAATTTGATGATTCAGCAGACTGTATTGTTTTTCACTGTGGTGTGCATGAATTGAACAGCAAAGATCTCCCTGCAACAACTAAACATCTCGCTTCAGGCATAAAACAAATAGCACAAGAACATCCAAAATCTAAACTAGTCGTTAGTAAGGTTGCCCCTGTACGGCAGGCCCGAATGGAGGTTCAACGAAATCTGTTCAACGCTTTCCTATCTGCTGAACTTGTTGATATGAAAAATATTTCTTTTGTATCACATGAGAACCTTCGTACCACTCAACAATTTCTAAAAGACGACATTCACCCCACCACCAGAGGAAGTAGCATCATTGCAGGAAATCTTGGAAGACACATTCGAGACCTATTTTGGGAGACTCCAAGGAGAACATCAAGATCAAGATCATCACAGCTACACCCTTCCAGATTCTCCAGAGGACAGTACCACCCTTTTGACAACTACACACCATGGTGGCCGTATAATTTGTTTTGAAATAACAGTATTACATATACAATACTTAATGTTCATGTCACAGGACTTTTTCCTCGTCATCTCTGACATGTCTTCTGCTGAAAATAAACAATAACTAGGTTTTAGTCCGACTATCAAGACTCGGTCAGGCTATACACTCTGTACATTTGAAGACGTGAATGCCATTATTTTGATTTTTGGTTATTTGTTATCCCTTGTAATCTATTATCACCTTTATAAGTTATTCGTACGTTGGACTATGTAATTTTCTTTTTATTGATTTTGCTACAATTTTGTTTTCTTTACTTCGTAGTCTAAGTAATTACGTAATTTTCTTTCTGTCCAGTTCTCCTGGACACAGAAAATCAAAGTATTCATTATTATCGACCATAAATAACAGTTAATAGAAAGTTGGAGATTAACCAATATCAGCAATGCGAAAACAATCCCAAGTCAAGTTTTTGCAATGGAATTGTAGATCCCTTTCCACCAATTCGGCTTACTTGGAGCATTTCCTAGCATCAAATAGGTGTGAAATTTTGATTCTACAGTCGATGAATGTTGTCGCTACCAAGCTTCCCAATTTCCCCAATTATTATTATCCTCCAGTCTATGAATGTGGGAATCACGGGAAGAAGGTATCCACCGCGATTTATATACTCAAAGAGTTACAATACTGCTTACTTACTTCCCCAGTTTTGAAATCAAGCGAAGATTTGCATGCTTGTGCTGCCACTGTCCAATTAAGCAATTCTCTAAACATTAACGTTTTGTCAGTCTACCTACCAACAGGTCCAAATGACCACAACACAGAATGGCTGCGCACTATCCAAGATCAGCAGCGTGGTAAATGGCTAATAGGTGGAGACTTTAATTCCCACTCCCCATTTTGGGAAAAGAACTGTTCTACTGTTACGAGCAATCGTTTGGTAGAAAATATCGTTGATAGTTCGCTTTACCTTCTAAATGATGGTAGTGTCACTAGGATCCCTGATGTTTCCAAACACAGGGCGACAGCCATCGATTTGTCTCTAATCTCACCAGAATTAGCACCATCCTGTACCTGGGAAACTCACAGAGACACTTTGGGAAGCGATCACCTACCTATCATCATAACCATAACTGACAAAAACATCAGGATGAAAGACAGCTCTCCTGAAATTATTCCAAAATATAATTACAAGCGTTCTGACTGGTCCTTATTTCGAACTGCTCTAGCTAATCAAGATTACAGACATTATGAAAGTGAAAATGTAGACATTATGTTTTCTAAATTCCAAGAGTCAATTTTAGCCGCTGCAGACCTATCGATTCCGAAACTCAAATCTTCTAGATCAAATAACCGATTGGGTAATGTTTGGTGGACAGAGGCATGTGAGAAAGCAGTTCAATATAAAAGGGAGAAATTCAAAATCTACATCAAAAGCCGGAAACCTGAGGATCATGTCGAAATGAAAAAAGCTAACATCCAATGTAACAAAATCATTGCTGAAGCAAAGAAAGATTATTGGGCATCATTCTGCACAAAAGAAATTTCAGATTTCAAAGATTTCCATAAAGTCTGGACGAAAATGAAACAAATGAAGGATGGAACCAACTTACCTAGGTGTCCGATAATGATTGAAACATGTAACACATTTCCTTCAGACATGGACAAAGCAGAAACTTTTGTGGATCTGTTCGCCAAAAACAGTAAAGTTGAAGGTTTATCTCCTGACTGCAAACATCACAGAGAAATGGAAGATTACAACCCAATCTACACTGATCCAGTACCACAGAATGATCTCTGGTTTAATTCTCCAATCACCTTAGAAGAGCTAAAAAACACAGTACTGTCTCTACACAACAAAAAGAGTTCGGTAGGTGTTGATGCAGTTTCGACTGAAATGATTAAACATCTCCCTGAAAACTACCTTATTTTCCTACACAAAATTTTGCAGAAATGCTGGGTTACTGGAACTGTGCCACAAATCTGGCAAAAGTCTATAGTTATACCAATCTTAAAAACAGGAAAATCGAAAACCGATAAAAACAGTTACAGACCTATTGCTTTAACGTCCCACACAAGCAAACTAATGGAAAGATTGGTCTTAAACAGACTTTTACACTACTGTGATAAAAATAACGTTATTCCGGTAAACCAGGCAGGTTTTAGAAAAGGAAGATCCGCAGTTGAGCACCTAGTTAAACTTACAACTCAGATCAAACAACAGTTTGCCCGCAGAAAAAGTGTTTTAGCTACTTTCTTTGATGTGAAAAAAGCTTACGATCAAGTTTGGCATAAACGTTTATTGTTCAAGCTAAAATCTGTTGGTTTATCGGGCAATATGTTCAATTACATTAAATCTTTTTTAGCTAATAGAACAATTCAGGCAAGAGTGGGAGCTAGTTATTCTTCTTCACGATGCCTCGACATGGGGATTCCACAAGGTTCAGTGATAGCACCTATTTTATTTAATATCCTTATACAGGATCTTCCTAAAGCTCTTTCAAATCGTGTTGTTTTAGTACAGTACGCTGATGATATATGCACTTGGATGAATATCACTTTAAAAAAGACAACTCCACAGAGAACGCGAAATTACATCAGGAAGTTGTATCAAATTGATCTTGATAATCTTGGAAACTATATGTTAGAAAATGGGCTGTCGTTGTCAGCAGAAAAAACTAACATGATGCTGTTTGATCCTGGTGGTAACTCAAATAACTTGCCTATTTTCAAATTGCTTGGTGAAGTGTTAAATTGCAAACAGGTCGTAAAATTCCTGGGAGTTTACATCACGTCCAAATTAAGCTGGAATGTCCATTTTGATTATATTTTAACAAAAGCGCGAAAAACCTTAAATTTTCTAAAGATAATAAGCAAATTACCCTGGGGAATGGATACAAATGTACTGATTCATCTGTCAACAGCGCTGGTCAGGTCTAAATTATCCTACGCGCAAGAAGTTTTCTTCAATGCACCCAAATATTTACTAAAAAAGATTCAGAGCTTGGACTGCAAAAGTCTTAAAATTGCACTAGGTGTACCAACTCATGCTTCTACTCTGGAAACGTACAAAGTTGCTGGAATTCTACCTTAAACAACCATCGTGAGTTAGCTACAGCAAAGTTTGCAATTAGAACTACTTCACAAGTGGATAATTTTGTGAGCAAAGAAATTAAGATCAGGTCTGATACTGACTTTCCAAAACGAGCAAAAAACATTTCATCACAAATTACAGCCGCAACTTACATATCTGGCCTGATCAAACAGTCCAACATAACAATGGATGAAATTGCTGAGAAACCAACGATAACGCCTATCCCTACATGGGAAATGCTAAATGCCACATTTGATCTCGATTATGCAAAAGTTAAAAAAGATGATAATGTCAACATTACGCTATCCACAGCTTGTGAACACATCGATGAAAAGTACAGTACCCACCTCCACATTTTTACCGATGGGTCAGTCTTAGCAAACCAGAGCGCTGGAGCAGCCTTTTATGTTCCAAAATTTAACATTAAAAAGTCTTTCTTCATTGGGGCAAATGTATCTATATATACAGCAGAATTGGTCGCTGTTGTTCAAGCGTTGCATTATTTAATAAGCCTTCGGCCTGTGTCATTCAAAGTAGTTCTCTTTGTTGATTCAAAATCTGTATTATATGCCTTACAGTCTTTTGATACAGACACAAGACCTGACTTAATTATTGAGGCAAATCATCTAATACATTGTTTAAAGATAAATGGTTCGGAAATCAATTTATGCTGGGTGCCTTCTCATGTTGGTCTTCATGGCAACAACGTAGTTG
>CM060312.1:89055484-89082984 GCA_030674185.1 Monoplex corrugatus
GAGAACCTGGAAGAGGATCCAGTTCGCAGGTTTTGAACGACATGGATCTGATTGTGTTGAAAATTTCTTCTTGCGAGACTGGGGTAAAAGTAGTAAGAGGTGTGCCAGAGAAAGAAGGGTCAGGTGGGCATGGTTGACAGGGTGTCCTGTCAAGCCTGTCACGAAGAGTTTGTATTTTGGTGGTGAAATACTTGGAGAATACAGATGGGAGTTCTTCATTTGTATGTTTTGTTGGGAGAGGTAAATCTTTTCGTGTGCCAAGGAGATGATTCATGGTTGTAAAGAGTTCTTTTGAAGAAAGGGCATTCAGGATTTTGGTTTGGAAATAGCTTGTTTCTGCAGATGCAATGAGAGTGGATACTTTGTTTTAGAGGCTTGGAAAAGTTGCCTGTGTACAGTAAGTTTGGATTTGCGCCAGCGGCGCTCTGCTCTGCGGCGGGCACGTTTTGCACAGGCAATCTCATGAGTGAGCCAGGGGGTAGGGGGGCGGTCAGGTAAAAGACGGGTTGTGGCTGGAGCATGGGTGTCCAGAAGATGGTGGAGAGTAGTATAGAATTCATCGGCAAGGTTATGTGACTTTTCAAAAAGGAGACGGGAGGCATCAGATGAAAATGTGGAGAGGTCGATAGATTTGAGATTGCGTCGAGTCACTGTGCGCGTGGTACGGGAAGGAGGAGAAATGTCAAGAGAACAGAGAACTGCAGAGTGGTCAGATGGAAGGGCTGAAGTTAGACGGGTAGAAAGAACTAAGCAGTTGTCAGTAGCTGAATCTACTCGTTTATTCATTCAAATATGTTATGTTTGTACTTCTTTATTTATTCATATATTATTGTTATGCATGTATTTATTCATTCATACATTTTGTTATGTATGTACTTAGTTTTTCATACATTTTATTGAGCGTGTTTTTATTCATCCCGAATTTTGTCATGTATGTATTCATTTATTCATATATTATTTTATGTATGTTTTGATTCATTCATAGTTTTATTATGTGTGTATTTGTTTAGTCATATATCCTGTGTATGTTTTTATTCATTCACATATTTTCTTATGCATGTTTTATTCACTCATGTATTTTGTTAGATATATATATATATATATATATATATATATATATATATATATATATATATAATATAATATACTTGTCTATCCATATATTCTGTTATGTCTGGTTTTATTCATTCATATATTTTAATATAGATTTATCTATTTATTCATTGATATATTGACTGATATATTTTGATGCGTTCAGTTCATCCAAAATGCCATCAAGTATGACTGATTCCCCATAATTTGCTCTAGCTTACCAAAGCTGCCCTGTAATGGGGGATAATAACATGACTATATAAAAAAAACTATAGCTTGGTGTATATGTCAGGTTGGTGTACAGATCAGTGTATAAGTCAGGTTAGTGTACAGGTTGGTGTACAGGTTGGTGTACAGGTTGGTGTACACTTTCGTGTACATGTTGATGTACAGGTCTGGCTGGAATACAAGTTGTGTTCAGGTTGATAAATATGTTTAGTTGGAGTGCACGTTGTATAGAAGTTGGTGTGCACATTGCTGTATAAGTCTGGCTGGCGCGAAGGTACAAATGGTGAAGAGATTTGATTTGCACAGAAATCTGATTGGTGCAGGGATCTGACTGGCACAGAAATCTGATTGGTGCAAAGATCTGATTGGTGAAGGGATCTGATTGGTGCAGACATCTGATTGGTGCAGACATCTGATTGGTGCAGAGATCTGATTGGTGCAGAGATCTGATTGTGCAGACATCTGATTGGTGCAGAGATCTAATTGGTGCAGAGATCTGATTGGCACAGAGATCTGACTGGCACAGAGATCTGACTGGTGCAGAGATCTGATTGGTGCAGAGATCTGATTGGCACAGAGATCTGATTGGTGCAGAGATCTGATTGGCACAGAGATCTGACTGGTGCAGAGATCTGATTGGTGCAGGTATCTGATTGGCACAGAGATCTGATTGGCACAGAGATCTGATTGGTGCAGAGATCTGATTGGTGCAGAGATCTAATTGGTGCAGGTATCTGATTGGTGCAGAGATCTGATTGGTGCAGAGATCTGATTGGTGCAGAGATTTGATTGGCACAGAGATCAGATTGGTGCAGAGATCTGATTGGTGCAGAGATCTGATTGGCACAGAGATCTGATTGGCACATAGATCTGATTGGTGCAGAGATCTGATTGGTGCAGAGATCTGATTGGTGTCAGGTATCTGATTGGCACAGAGATCTGATTGGCACAGAGATCTGATTGGCACAGAGATCTGATTGGTGCAGGTGTCTGATTGGCACAGAGATCTGATTGGCACAGAGATCTGATTGGTGCAGGTATCTGATTGGCACAGAGATCCGATTGGCACAGAGATCTGATTGGTGCAGGTATCTGATTGGCACAGAGATCTGATTGGCACAGAGATCTAATTGGTGCAGGTATCTGATTGGTGCAGAGATCTGATTGGCACAGAGATCTCATTGGTGCAGAGATCTGATTGGCACAGAGATCTGATTGGCACAGAGATCTGATTGGCACAGAGATCTGATTGGTGCAGAGATCTGATTGGCACAGAGATCTGATTGGCACAGAGATCTGATTGGTGCAGAGATCTAATTCGTGCAGGTATCTGATTGGCACAGAGATCTGACTGGTGCAGAGATCTGATTGGTGCAGAGATCTGATTGGCACAGAGATCTGATTGGTGCAGAGATCTGATTGGCACAGAGATCTGATTGGCACAGAATGATTGGTGCAGAGATCTGATTGGTGCAGAGATCTGATTGGTGCAGAGATCTCATTGGTGCAGAGATCTGATTGGTGCAGAGATCTGATTGGTGCAGAGATCTGATTGGCACAGAGATCTGATTGGTGCAGAGATCTGATTGGCACAGAGATCTGATTGGCTCACAGATCTGATTGGTGCAGAGATCTGATTGGCACAGAGATCTGATTGGTGCAGAGATCTGATTGGTGCAGAGATCTGATTGGCACAGAGATCTGATTGGTGCAGAGATCTGATTGGCACAGAGATCTGATTGGCTCACAGATCTGATTGGTGCAGAGATCTGATTGGCACAGAGATCTGATTGGTGCAGAGATCTGATTGGTGCAGAGATCTGATTGGCACAGAGATCTGATTGGCACAGAGATCTAATTGGTGCAGAGATCTGATTGGCACAGAGATCTGATTGGTGCAGAGATCTGATTGGTGCAGAGATCTGATTGGCACAGAGATCTCATTGGTGCAAAGATGTAATTGGTGCAGAGATCTTATTGGTGCAGGGATCTGATTGGCACAGAGATCTCATTGGTGCAGAGATCTGATTGGCACAGAGATCTCATTGGTGCAGAGATCTGATTGGTGCAGAGATCTGATTGGCACAGAGATCTCATTGGTGCAGAGATCTGATTGGCACAGAGATCTGATTGGCACAGAGATCTGATTGGTGCAGAGATCTAATTGGCACAGAGATCTCATTGGTGCAGAGATCTAATTGGTGCAGAGATCTGATTGGCACAGACATCTGATTGGTGCAGAGATCTGATTGGCATAGAGATCTGATTGGTGCAGAGATCTGATTGGCACAGAGATCTGATTGGCACAGAGATCTGATTGGTGCAGAGATCTGATTGGCACAGAGATCTGATTGGCACAGAGATCTGATTGGTGCAGAGATCTGATTGGCACAGAGATCTGATTGGTGCAGAGATCTAATTGGCACAGAGATCTCATTGGTGCAGAGATCTCATTGGTGCAGAGATCTGATTGGCACAGAGATCTGATTGGTGCAGAGATCTGATTGGCACAGAGATCTGATTGGTGCAGAGATCTGATTGGCACAGAGATCTGATTGGTGCAGAGATCTGATTGGTGCAGAGATCTGATTGGCACAGAGATCTCATTGGTGCAGAGATCTAATTGGTGCAGAGATCTTATTGGTGCAGGGATCTGATTGGCACAGAGATCTCATTGGTGCAGAGATCTGATTGGCACAGAGATCTGATTGGTGCAAAGATCTGATTGGCACAGAGATCCCATTGGTGCAGAGATCTAATTGGTGCAGAGATCTTATTGGTGCAGGGATCTGATTGGCACAGAGATCTCATTGGTGCAGAGATCTGATTGGCACAGAGATCTGATTGGTGCAGAGATCTGATTGGCACAGAGATCTGATTGGTGCAGGGATCTGATTGACACAGAGATCTCATTGGTGCAGAGATCTAATTGGTGCAGAGATCTGATTGGCACAGAGATCTAATTGGTGCAGGGATCTGATTGGCACAGAGATCTCATTGGTGCAGAGATCTAATTGGTGCAGAGATCTAATTGGTGCAGGGATCTGATTGGCACAGAGATCTGACTGGTGCAGAGATCTGACTGGTGCAGAGATCTGACTGGTGCAGAGATCTGACTGGTGCAGAGATCTGATTGGTGCAGAGATCTAATTGCTGCAGGGATCTGATTGGCACAGAGATCTGATCAGCACAAAGATCTGATTGGAGCAGAGATCTGATTGGTGCAAAGAAAGATCTAATTGGCACAGAGTTCTGATTGGCGCAGAGATCTGATTGGCACAGATATGATTGGTGCAAAGATTTGATTGGCGCAGTGATCCAATCGGCGCAAAGAACAATTGGTTCAAAGGTCAAGCTCCTTTCCTTCCTGTCCTGACAGCACGGTTTTCAGCCTGGCTCGATGAAAATAAACGTTGGCGTCTGAGGTCGCCAATTCGCCCAGCTGTCAATGGTTACCTGACCCTGTTAATGGTTGGGGAAGATAAAGCAGTGATGGAAAGGAGATGGACATTGTGCTCATGTTGCTTGCTCCGAAAAAATTTGAAGTCTCTGCCATCCGACTTCCTGATCACTTCAAAGCGAAGACAAACCCTTCATTTTTTAAATGTTCTTTTCTTTTCTATTATTTTATCAATTTTGTCATTTCTTTTCTTTTCTTTTCTTTCCTTTCTTTCTTTCTTTCTTTCTTTCTTTCTTTCATTTCTTTCTTTCTTTCTTTAGTTAGTTACTTAGTTAGTTACTTAGTCATTTACTACTTATTTATTATTATTCATTTATTTATCTATTTAATATTTATTTTATATCCGTGTATTTGTCGATGTAGTTATTCATTTGGCCATTTTACCCATAAACAATCTGGAGTATGAATGGGCACAGATGTGACTTTCCCTGTGTGGCAGACATATAGATAGGACACCAGGGGTCATATGAATCAGTCTCCTTAATTTCAGCGGGGAAAAAAAACTGGGATCAAATATTCCACGGCAAAAGGTTTAAACAAAAACGCATAAACACACACACACACACACACACACACACACACACCACACACACACACACACACACACACACACAAACACACACACACACACACATACACATACACACACACACACACCACCACCACCACCACCACACACAACCACCACCACCACCACCACCACCACAATCACCATCACCATCACCATCAGTCCAACCAGAATAAAAGGCCATAATGACATATGTTCTCGAGTCATGTTCGATGTTGGGATGCTGGCTTCGGGCAACACCCAGAATAGACCCAAGGGACGGAGGAAAGAGGTCAGGGAACAGACCAACCATTTGACCTGTACAGGGCAGAGGTCAACTGATGAAATATTCATTGGTCAGTATAAGTCTATAATAAACATGACACCGACGACTAATGTACTTGTCCCCTGTATTAACAAAAAGCTAACGTAGTCAGGAGAATAGCAAAGGGGATGGGCTGGGGGGTGAGGGGTAGTAGTGGGGTGGTGGTGGCGGCGATGGGGGTGGTGATGGTGGGAGGGGTGAAGGGGTATGGATAACGAAAAGTCTACCTTTTGCCCTAACCTTGAACCTAGAAAAAACAAATTCTGTTCCCTACGTCGACATTTTTTTTGTTTTTTGCAGACGATGCCAAAGGGTCAAGGTTCAAAGATTGTTTAAGAAGGAATCGCCGTACTCGGGCGATTCCATATACGCTGCATCGGGGAGAAGAGTGACAGAATGGTTCAGATCAGACGTTCGCCTGCCAATAACTAAACTCGAGGTTCCAGGGTTCGCTCCCCGTCGAGGCCTCGACTTTCCTCCTCAGTTTGACCAGAAAATTGAACTGAACGTCTAATCCTTTGGAAGGGGACGAAAAGCGAGTCGGACCCGTGTGCCTTCTGGCTGCGCGCACTAAAGATTCCACGGCAGTTCAAAATTGCGAGGAGCAGGGCATTGCCCGGCTGCTTTGGTATAAAACATTGAAGACCAAGTACTCTTCTTGCCTTTCTGAAGTCTTGATAAAAAAATGTTAATGTGAATTTGAATCGACGGAGAGGGGATGGGCACTGCCCTCGTGGTGCTGGCCCCGGGAAAAGTTAAGGTCTCTGCCACCTCACTCCCCTACGAATTCAGGGTTATGGAACTATATAGGTAGGGCCTCAGGACCTGGCCAGCTCGTGGGTTTATGTGCAGGCTTAAGGCTTGTGCCGTGATCATTCTGGATCTTCTCCGTCACATGGCACACCTCACTCCCCTACGAACTCAGGGTTATGGAACTATCTAGGTAGGGCCTCAGGACCTGGCCAGCTCGTGGGTTTATGTACAGGATTAAAGCTTGTGCCGTGATCATTCTGGAGCTCCTCCGTCACATGGCACCTGTGACGTTAGTGCATATGAGTTCATTCCGAGGGCGGAGCCGTCATCTTGAGAAATTAAAATTGAAACTGAAGCTGCATCCAAATCTGCCAGTAAATATATGACAGACTCCTTAAGCCCGCGCCGCAATACTGTACATACTGGCAAAGTCTGGAAGTGGGGGTGGGGCTGATAACGGAACTGAGAAAACACTAAGCTGACCCCACCAGTATCATCATGATCATCATGATCATCATGATCATAATCATCATCATCATCATCATCAAGTGTTCTGCCACGTGGTGTTGGCAATCATGGCCAACCATATGTATCTATCCCTTGTTCCGCAAGCACATCTTCCACCCTCTCTGTCGTCAGCCACTCTGCAAGTCCGTGCAATGTTTTCTCCCTGGTCTACCCAATGTTCTCTTTCCCTCCACCTTTCCTGTTGTGACCAGGTACTCTAATGCCCCTTTCCTCATAAAATGGCCTGTAAATTTTGCCTGTCTTTTCCTAATCTTCCTGTTAAATATCTTCTTGTGTCTGCCTCCATCAAGAATGTCTCGTTTGTTTTCTTTGCTGTCCATCGAACTCTCAACATTCTTCTCATAAACCACATCTCGGCTGCCTCAATCTTGTTCTGGCTTTGCTTGTTGACAGTCCACGCCCCACAACCGTATAACATAATCGGTTCTTTATAACATTCAAGAACTCTCTTCCTGATGTTAGTTGATAGGAATTTGTTGGTAAGAATGCTTTTCCCACCAGAATAGCTGAAGCATTAAGACGGGCAGCTATTGGGCCAAGTTTTAGGTCGTAGGCTGGGAGAGACTGAACTCCAGACATCAAATCATGATTCCACGGATCTATCAACAATGCCAACTAGGCTGTTATAACCTGTGGCCTGCCAAAGAGTTGAACCCACAACCATTACTTTATCAATATACCGCTCTGAACAACTGCTCTAACTGCTAAACTGCAGGCTGGATCATCATTTGTCTTTGTGTGACACCTTTACCACAAATTACTACACAGAAAAACTATTGTTTGGGAAGAACAGTCAAAAAGAACAGAGAAAACGTGATCAGTTTCTGTTTCATTGTTTTTTTTTCAAAATGGCGTCTCCTCGCTCAGAATAAATTCCCTGTGCACTGATGCCACAGATGTGACGGAGAAGATGAAAAAGCGACCATGACATAAGTCCTATACCTGGATCATGTTCAGCCCTATGTGTTGACAAGATCTTGACTTGATCAGAAACACCAAACACCAGCCTGATGGATTCAAACCTGGCCAATATTTTTATCTAGAAAAACGACCTGATAAGACATTGTCTACATCAACCCTCATCCGACTTGAAGAGCTGGTCCTGACAATGAACACATTTTCATTTGGTGAGGAGATATTTTCGCAAATCAGCGGAGTCGCAATGGGTACATATATGGGCCCCAGCTATACCTGTCTGTTAATGGGATTCTTGGAACAACAAATCATACAACAATGTAAGAAACCCAAACCTGAAATATAGAAAAGATATATTGATGATGGCATTGGTGTGACATCCCTCAATCATGATCAACTCATAGAATTCATTCATTTCGTTCAGACTTTTCATGCACCCATCAAGTTCGCGTATGGAATTTCAAACACATCCTCGTGCTTCCTAGACATCGAAGTTTCACTTCAATCTGAAAAAACAACAACAGCTGGTTACTACAGTCCACCACAAACCAACAGACTCACATCCTTATCTGGACTGTCGATCATCTCACACTTCCAACACCAAAAACAGCGTTCCCTACTCTCAACTCTTGTGACTACGACGCCTCTGCTCATATGATGATGATTTCCATGGCAAAGCAGATGAAATGACCAGATTCTTCTTACTCAGACTTTACCCACTCAGTAGCATCCATGAAGCCCGTAAAAAATCAGCTCTGTGTCTCAGTCAAATGCCCTCCATTCTGAGCCTAAACCATCCACAGACTATCGTCCAGTTCTCAGTTTAGTCTATCACCTTTCTATGCACAGTGTGAAAATAAAATCTTGTCCAAATGGGACATTCTACAATCCAGTCCTACTGAAGCCGAAATCTTTTGACCAGCTTTCTTTACTTGTCCACAAACGAGACACAAATCTCCGGGACTTGCTGGTCTGTTCAAGACTCAGAAAACCAGCCAGCCAACCTCCAGGAACCTTTACATGTAACAAACCTAAATGCAGGACATGTCGTTTTGTGTGCACAGCCACCACAGTCAGAGGCTCACAAAGCTCACAAGAAAATTACAAAACATTTTAATGGTCAAACCCACAACATTGTCTACGTGATCAGCTGCCCTAAATGTTTTCAACTGTAAATTGGTGAAAAGGGACGTACCCTTGATACACTTTTAAATATCTGACATCAAAGATATAAAACTGTATCAAATCGTTTCAGCCAATTACACCACTCGATCAACGACATCCGAGTGAAAAGTCTGCAGCTTCTATACAATAACAGCACCATAGACAGGAAAGACAGAGAATACCATATCAAATGTAACCTTGGGACACGCAAGCCACATGGTCTCAATGACAAACCATAAAGATTTCCTCAACAGATTTCACTATTTCATGTACTTTTATCCTGACATGGCTCTTTATGCATATACGTTTATTTGCTCGAATCTATAGATATTATCTTCCTTGTCCTTCATGTATGGTTAATGTTTATACTGCTTGGATGAATTTATGTATACAATCTTGTTTCAATGTGCGCTTGAGTCCATGTATATTTTACCTCGATACTGATTAGCAATACTTTCATTCCCAATATCCATATGTGACCTCCTACCACGAAATCAGTCTTACTCGCAGTCAGTCGAACAGCACTAGGAGCTGAAAAGGTGACTGAGGGTCTGTCTGGGGTGTTTTGACTTTTTCTCAAAATTGATTTCTGTAGACTATAATCTATCCCCCACAGAAATTCTTTTCTTGAAAAAATATTATTAATCAATTCAAATCGGTATTTTAATGCACTGATTGCAGCAGAAAGAACGCAATTTCCTACTAAAATTATCTATTTTTGTCTCTTATTATGAACCGTAACCTGTACAGTACCCGCACATGTAATACACTGATGGAAAGCTCTTTGGTGCACCTTTCAGATAATGACAGCGAAAATTACAAACAAACTGGGTCAAAGCCACCAAATAAAGAAATTTAAGGAAATTGTGAAGGAGAGCGCACAAAAACCTAAGAGGCCGTTTTCTCAAAATGGCCGTCATACAACTTAATGACTTTAAACATACATAACTTCTACATTTTTTTGATACAAGCTTTATTCAGAGTACCAAAATAATCAGCAGAATGTACACTTTCAGTGATACGTGTATCTCAAAAACCCAAAATGCTAGTTAAGACTGATTTCGTGGTGGGAGGTCACATATCTTATCCTACTGAAATAGACCACATTATCATCATTTTCCCACTCCAGTGAGGTCTTGGCTTTGCGGCTGCGCACATATGGCTCTCTCTCTCTCTGTTTTTTTAATCTGTTTGAATTCTCGTTTCACAAGACAGGCCCAGCCGTGTCTGACCTTCTGACCTTGCATTTTTTTTCTCCGCAGACTCCGGTTTACCCTTCAGCCCCTTGGCTGTTGGGTTTAGGTGTTCTTCTTCCTATTCCAAGGTCAGACTGGATTCGTTGAACTAGGCAGATCCATTTACATCAGCCATATCTCTTCGTTATAGTTTTCCATTCAGTCGATCAAATGCTAAATGTCTCTTATCTTAATCTTTATGCAGGGTGTGTGTGTATCCATTTGTCTGCACGAGTCTATACATATCTACATCTATCTATCTATCTATCTATCTATTCTATCTATCTATCTATCTATCTATCTATCTATCTATCTATCTGTCTGTTTGTCTGTCTCTGTGTGTGTATATCTATCTATCTATCTATCTGTATATGTATGTATCTATGTAGCTAGCTATCTAGCTAGCTATCTTGCTATCTAGCTGTCTAGCTATTTCCCTCTGTCTATCCATCTATCTATCTATATGTATGTATGTGTGTGTACATATGTATATACATATATATATATATATATGTACACATGTGTATGTGTGTATACATGTGAATGTATATTTATGCATTATTTAATAGTAATATACTTAAGTTAAAAAAAACTACTCTTAGCTAATGCATCATAGTTTTATACTCGTAGTTTTAGCCCTGGACTCCTTCAGGATAAAATAATACTAATATGGCATGACCACTTTTCAAAATGCAGAATTCATCTCACTTCCTCTCAGACATCATATTTGCCTCCCCTCTCCCAGTTCTTACATTTCTCACAAACACATTGCGATTTCATTTCAGCCTATTTCTCCCACTGAACGAAGCAGCAGTGGAGTTCTTTTTTAGTCTTTTTCTCCCAATTTTTTATTTGGTGTTTATTCATTTGTGATTTTATAGTTACGCCTGCCAAAGGCCAGTTAGCCGAATATTTACACCTCTCTTGTCCGTTTATATTAAAGACGCATTCTGATTCTATTTTCATGTCTTCTGTTTTCTGTTTTTTGTTGTTGTTTTTTTGAACGTGGGTGGTCACATTTGTTTCGGATTTCAGAAACACCAAGATCAGAAAATGGACGGTGCAACAACCTTCAACCATCGTATTCATCACCACTGGGAGAATTAAGTAGTTTGGTTATCTGACCACAAAGGAATGCCATCAGTTGGCTCAGTAATCATTTACAAGAAGGATACGTGGATGAAAAGCAAGAGGCAGACCAAGGAGGAGCTATATCGATGGTGTGAAGGGAGATGTTGACATCACACGGCAATTCTCTGCTTCAGACCTACCAGCTGCCTGCTGACCATCAACTCTTCTTCCCGATGACGCCCATAGTGGTACAAGTGGACAGATAACAGAGAAGAAGATGACAGCGTCAGGGTCCAATGTCCTTCACATCGTGTGACCATCAAAGCATCAGACTAGTGCATGTCTCACAATCTTAACCATTTGACTCCCGCACCCTATCCACCAACTGCAAAACCTTAACCCTTTGACTCCCTCACTCTATCCACCAGCTTCCTTCAGGAAGCTGGTGGATAGGAAGAGGGAGTCAACGTATTAATTTTTGCTTTGCTAGCATCGTTGACAACGCAGAATGCTGGTGGACAGGGTGCAGGAGTCAAAGTGTCAAAGTCTTTGAGGAGTGAGGTGGTAGAGACCTCAGTCCTGAAATACAGCAAGCGTGCACTAACTGCGTGTCACACACGGAATCTCCGTTTACTGTCTTAACAAACAGACTAGGAGCTCCGCCCACCACTCATGATGTAGTGGAGGAAGACAAAAAAATCTTTGCTCAAGGGGCCAGTCAAACCTGGTACCTCAGGATCCACAATTGTATGTTGTAACCACTGCGCTTCCAAATATTGTAGCTCACTCATGGAAACATACATCACAGGGATTGTTTAATTTTGGGTTTGTCTTTTGGCTGCATCTTCCATGTGTTCTCGAATCTCGAATATGCGAATGAGCTTTTACGTGTATAGCTTGTTTTGTTTGTTTGTTTTGTTTGTTTCAATCCTGTCATTAAGGCAGTCGTACTCCGTTATCGGGGGATGGAGGTGTATGCTGGGTGTTTTTGCCTTTCTATAAGCAAACGGCAGATGCACATCAGAAATAGCTGGCAGAATCGGCCAAGCCAAAACAGCATTCAAGAAGATGACAATCATTCTTACCAACAAATGCCTCATTCTTACCAACAAATGCCTATCAATTAACATCAGAAAGAGAGTCCTTGAATGTTAAAAAGAACCAATACTGTTGTACGGATGCGAGGGTGGACAGTCAGCAAGCAAAGCCAGAACAAGATTGAGGCAGCCGAGATGTGGTTTCTAAGAAGAATGTTGAGAGTTCCATGGACAGCAAAGAAAACAAACGAGATAGTCTTGATGGAGGCAGACACAAGTAGATCACTCATAAGGAAGATTAGGAAAAGACAGGCAACCTTTATAGGCCATTTTATGAGGAAGGGGGATTTGGAGCACCTGGTCACAACGGGAAAGCTGGAGGGAAAGAGAGCACCAGGTAGACCCAGGGAGAGAATGCTGGACGGACTTGCAGGGTGGCTGGGGATGAGGGGGGTAAGGGAGATGCTATGGGCAACGAGAGATAGAGATGGTTGGAAGTCCATGGTCGCCAACGCCATGCGGCAGGGCACCTGATGATGATGATGATGATGATGATGATGATGATGATAAGCAAACGAACACTGACATGAATTATAGGATCTTTAACGTACGTACATGATGTTCTGACATCATCTATACACGACAGGGACTCAAACTTTAGAAAATCTGCACGTGTATTGACTTGGGAGGTCGGAACAACCTCCATTGTTTACTCATCAGTTTCAGTTTCTCAAGACGACGTCTCCACGCTCGGAACGAATTCCATAATTACGTCACAGGTGTCACGTGTATGCTGATCATGGCACAAGTCTTAAGCCTGCACATAAGCCCATGAGGTGGCCAGGTCCTGAGGACCTACCTAGCCTGTGTTTTACCTAGTCTATATTTTATATTGTATTGTATCAGCCTGTCGTTGGAATAGTCTTGGTTTTCGTCATGTGATACATAAGCTGATTTGAACCCATGGTTTTCAATCAAAAGAGCAGTGTCTTAATCATTCGGCTATCACGCCCATCTTATTGAAGTCGTTATATCCGTTGTCATCTAGAGTTTAACAAGGAAATCCTTGTTTCAGCTTAAGGTTTCGTCCACAATCACATTACTCGTATCTAACTATAATAGCGATATTAATAGGTTGTTCAATCTTGATATGCAAAGCAAAGCACAGACTCTCATCATTTACTAAAACATTCACTGACAATGACAGAAACTCAAGGGCACAAAGCGCACACACACACAGGGAAGGGGAGGGACAGGAGGGGAGTGGGACAATGGGATGGGCACGTAGAGGGGGAAAGCACTGCTGGATAAAACGGTATGTCTTCAGGCTAGATTTGAAAGAAGACAGATCGTGTGATCGTTGAAGAGACAGGAAAAACTCACTCCAGTTGTATGGGTCAGACACAGAAAGTGAACGCGACCGACTGTGGTACATTTGTATTGAGGAATTTGTGAACAACTAGTATCAGAAACAGAGTCAAGAGGTCAAACAGGGGTGTACATTCAGAGGTGGTCCCAAACATAAGTAGATACAACACCATTGATACACTTGTAGTATAATGTATTGCTTTAAATTAAATTCCTTGAGAAACTTAAAACCGGCTTTGGGGAACATAAAGTTGCCAAACAAACGAGACAGTCTCGATGGAGGCAGACACAAGAAGATCATTCATAAGGAAGATCAGGAAGACAGGCAACATTTTATGAGGAAAGGGGAATTAGAGCACCTCGTCACAATGGGAAAGCTGGAGGGAAAAAGAGCACCAGGTAGACCCAGGGAGAAAATATTGGACAGACTTGCAGGGTGGCTGAGGACAGAGAGGGTGGAAGATGTGCTTGCCGCAACAAGGGATAAAGACATATGGAGAGCCATGATCACCAACGCCATGTGGCAGGGCACTTGATGATGATGATGAAAGTTGCCATGATCTTGAAAATCACTCGTGTCATGACCGAGTGTCCAACCGTCAAATTCTGAAGTGTGGCTTGCCAAGTTCACAGTTTCTACTCATCAAACACCAGCAAAGTTGCATCTTTGTCCGTTTGGAAGACAACCGCATCCTAAAGATGCTCCTGGTCTGTACAGAGAGCTGAAGCAAGGACATCGCCATCAGGGATGGCCACTAAAACGTAACTTTAATTACACATACTATACCGTGGCTCACAAATGCACAAATGCAATAAGCGGCAGCGGTTTGCCAATTCTGCCTCGTAACAATAAAGTCCGAAGGGACAGTAACTCTGAGAGTGTCTACGTCTTGCGCATGCGCAGGTGCTCTTCCTCTTTTCTCGGCAGCCATCTTCCAGCTCGCCTCGTACGCTCTGAGCAGCTAAGTATTTTTCGATTTCGCTACGCGATCGATCGATTGTCGTTGTTGTTTTTGTGTCTTGCCTATGTTTTCGTTTAAGGGAGAAACTTATGTGAAGCGATTGGGTGGCAAAGCGAGGGTTAAGAAGATTTCGTCCGCCGAATTCTCAAACCCACAAAGGGGTGGTTCCACCGGTGCACAAACCGCTCTCTCTTCAACTTCGTCTCTCCCTTTTACGTCTTCTCTCTTTCACACTATCGACAAGTCATCGCAACCCAGCTACGGTTCGGTTGCGGTGACCACGAGCCCTCAACTCAGCTCCGGCTCAGTTGAATTTTCGTCATTTTACGGCCCTCACACTGCCCGGCACGGTGATCGACTCAACTCCGGTTCTGTCGATTCTGTGCTCGCCCCCTTCGTACAGCTTAACTCCGGTTCTGCTGGTACTGTTTCAGCCTCCATGGCTGATGGGCGCATTGGGCATGGGTCTCCTTCGGGAGGCAAGATGGACCGTAATGTGAACGGAACCGGCTCACCCCCTGGTTCGCCAGGCGGACACCCCCTGGTTCGCCAGGTGGGCCAAGGGAGACAACCCCACCCTTACGGGCGTCAGATCGTCGATCCGCCCCGGTTGTCTCCCTTCCTCCCCCACAGCCTGCTGCTGCACCCGCCACAACCTCTCTGTCCCATTCCGGACAGAGCACTTGGGCGCCTTGGCAACTACCAAGCGACCCATGGCGGGCTGCCACATCTCTGTCCCATTCCGGACAGAGCACTTGGGCGCCTTGGCACATGCCTAGCCGCCCCCAGCAGGCTGGCCCTTTGGGCACTGGGGACCGGGCCAGGCCCTACCCTTCATGGGGTCAGGGTCCTGATGCCCCTTGGGCTCAGCCCATGCCGCATCCCATGGCACCGCACATGGTACCGTGGCACCCATCCTTGGGATTTCCCCCGGCCTCGGCCACGGGATGCACGTGGTGGCCCGGCTTTATGCCCGGTGCCCCACCAGCGCAGGACTCACCCTGCCCAGCCCCCCCGGCACCACCCGTGTTGGACACAACACAGGGGCTGCCTCCTGGGGGCTCTGACCCGGGTCCCACAACCGTGGCACCCCGGTCAGACTCTCCGCAGACTCTCGCCCCCTCCATAGGCGGGCCAGAGGACTCGGACTCGGCCTCAGAGGATGAGGCCCCTGCCCACATGGCATTCTGCTTCCAGGATGCCATGGACCGGATGGCACAACTCACACCGGAGGCGGTGTCCACTGTGCCAGAGCCCAAGGCTCCCAAGCTTGGCTCGGCCGAGCGCCTTTTCAGCGCTCACCCTACCTCAGCCCCACGGGCCTCCTTGCTAAAACAGTCCGACATGGTGGCTGACTGCCTCAGGCAAGCCCAGGACACCGCCAGGGGGAAAGAGGCACAAGATTTCGTTCCAGGATCTGTGCCTGACTTCCCGGGAGCCTTGCCCTTCAGGAAATTCCTGAAGCCGGCACCGCTCTCCTTCCAGCGGAAGCCCTTCATGGCCCATGGGCCTATCCCTGACGCTCCCCTCTCGCTCACACAGGAGAACCTCCTCCTTGTGAACGATCGCTCTCGGGCCCAGCCGCAGCATATCTCCATCACGGAGAAATGCTTGACGGAATGGGAGGAGAACGCGAGACGGGGGCTGGTGGCAACCTCCGCCCTGGACTCATTCTTGGGCGGCCTAGGGGAAGCACTGAAGGACCCCAACCAGCAGTCCTTCACGCTCCGCCAGGCGCCTGACCAGGCAACCATCGTGGCCTTTATCCAGGCCATGGCGCAGGGGCTCAGATCCGTGGCCGAATCGCAAGCACGCACGTATCTGAACGCCGTCATGGCGAGGCGGGATGCCATTCTCGCGGCATCCTCGGTTGCCACCTCACCGTCGGCAAGGGCCTCCTTGCGCGCGGTGCCCGTCCAGCCGGGCTCCCTCTTCGGGAACCATGTTCAGGCCGTCCTGAAGCACCAGGCGGACATAAAAAGGGACCTCGCCCTCCATTCGAGGCCCTCTCGCCCTGCCGTGAAGCGCCCGGCTCCAGCGGCCTACCCGCCAAACAGGCCCACCCACACCAAGTTTAGGGCCGATCCCAGGCCCCAAGGGCACAGGAGACCGCAACAGCATTCGGGCAGGCCGGTGGCCCGGCCTAAGGCCCGCAGGCCGGCTCCCTTTCAGCCGGCCAACCCCCAATGACCCACCCCCGGCCTGAGGCCATCACCCCCCACGGGCGATCCTGTGGGCAGTCTCTCCAGACACATCGACGCGTGGGAGAGGCTGCCCGCCAGCCCGTGGGCCCTGCGGGTGATCAGGTCGGGGTTCCGCCTTCCTTGGGGCCCAAGGAAGGCTCCTCTCACGCTCTCTCCCCCTGCTTTCGCACTTCCTCAAGATCGCTCGGCCTCGCAGGCCCTGGATCAGGAGGTTCTTTCGATGTTAGCCAAGGGGGCTACGGAGGAAGTTTCCTTCGCTGCGTCCCCGGGATTCTATGGACGCATCTTTGTGGTCCCCAAAACTTCGGGGGGCTGGAGGCCCGTCCTGGACCTCTCCTCCCTAAACCGGTTCCTCCGCGTCCTCCATTTCCGTATGGAGACCCCTATGTCCATCCGCGAGGCCTTGCACCCGGGCGACTGGGGGATATCCATCGACCTCAAGGATGCATACTTCCATCTCCTCATTCACCCCAGGGACAGGAAGTACCTCAGATTCGTCTGGAGGAACCGGATCTTCCAATTCAGGGCACTGCCCTTCGGTCTGGCACCCGCCCCTTGGCTCTTCACGAAGGTGGCGAGGGAACTCTGCATGCATGTTCGGGAGAAGGGCATCCGCCTCAAGGCCTATCTAGACGATTGGCTTCTACTCGCCTCCTCCAAAGAACAGTGTGCGCAACAAGCATCCCAGGTCCTGCAACTCTGTCACAACCTGGGCTTTGTCTGCAACGAGGAGAAGTCGGACCTAACTCCCTCCAAACAATTCCAGTTCCTGGGCATGTCCTTCGACACCTCCAAGTGGAGGGTCACCCCGTCTCCCCAGCGCTTACTGCGCCTTCAGGGCCTCTTAGCCCAACTGCTCCCCCAACTCCAAGCGCCAGCAAGGAAGCTGGCCTCCCTACTTGGCCTTATGGAGTCGCTGGCACCCCTAGTGCCACTGGGTCGTCTTCTCAAGCGGCAATTCCAACGCGGCTTCAGGAAGCGTTGGTCACAGTCGCTTCAGCCATGGGACCTCCCGGTCCACCTGGGCCCTTGGTTCATATCAGCAGTGACCAAATGGCGCTCCCAGTCACGCCTGGCCCAGGGAGTCCCCATCACACTGCCCCCTCCTCAGGAGCACTTGTTCACGGACGCGTCCACCTCCGGGTGGGGAGCCCATGTCGGCACGCTGACAGCCGCAGGTCGGTGGTCGACCGACCTCATGCCCTGCCACATAAACATGTTGGAACTGGAGGCAGTTTGCCTGGCACTCGGGGAGTTTCTCCCCTTTCTGAAGGGAAAACATGTCCGCATCAACACGGACAACACCACAGTAGCTTGTTACATCAACAAGCAAGGGGGCGCCCGCTCCCACTCCTTGTCTCGGAGAGCGGAACAGCTCCTCATCTGGTGCGAGGAACACTCGATTCAGCTCTCAGCAAAGCATGTCCCGGGGAAGATCAACATACTTGCGGACTCTCTCAGCAGATCCCACATGATTCTTCCCTCGGAATGGACACTGGTCCATGCAGTCCTGGAGCCAGTATGGGCAGCATGGTTCAAACCACACGTGGACCTCTTTGCCACCAGGTTCAATCACCGCCTCCCTTTGTACGTCTCTCCAGTTCCGGACCCAGCGGCCTGGGCTGTAGATGCCCTATCCATTCCATGGTCGAACCTCATCGGCTATGCCTTTCCCCCGTTCCCCATTATGGGGAAAGTGCTGAGGAAAGCCAGGGAGGACGCAGCGACATTAATCCTTGTCGCACCCAAATGGCCAGCACAGGCATGGTACCCAGAACTTCTGCACCTGTCCCATGTGCCGCCGCTAAAACTCGCGGTATCGAGCCGCTCCATCCTCCAACCCAGGTCAGGCATTCCGCACGGCAATCCAGACGTTCTAAACCTTCACGCCTGGATGCTGTGCGGGACTCGATGTCTTCATTAGGCCTGTCCCCGGCCGTAATCGGCCTTGTGCAGCAAGCTCACAGGCCGGGCACACAGGGGGTGTACAATGCCCACTGGAATGGCTGGGTCTCTTGGTGCACCTCAAATGAGGTGTCACCCCATTCACCCTCTCGCTTGCAGTTGGCCAACTACCTCGGCTTTCTGTCCACAGAGAAAAAGCTTTCCGCATCCTCAGTGAAGGTCCACAGGGCGGCCATCTGCACCACCATCCGTCAGTTGGGTGGTCCGTCCTTTGAGCACGATCCTCTATTGCGGAATCTCGTCAGAGGGGCTTCTCTCCAGGAAGCCAGGAACCCCCGCCGAACCCCGGCGTGGGATCTCTTTCTCGTCCTCTCATCCCTTAGACTCCCCCCTTACGAACCCATCAGGGAGTGTTCCCTGAAGTTCCTCTCTTTCAAGACGGCCTTTCTCGTCTCTCTCGCATCGGGGAGGCGCTGCAGCGAAGTGCACGCCCTTAGTGGTCTCCCCGGAGATGTTGCTCTCGAACCTGATGGCTCGATGTCTCTCCGCCTACTCCCGGAATTCTTGGCCAAGAACCAGTCTCCAGGTTCTCCTTCGCCGGCCATCCACATCCATCCCCTCACGTCTATCCTCGCTCCGGACGACGAGGATCGCACTCTCTGCCCGGTTCGCGCACTGCGAGCGTACAGAAAGCGGACGAAATCTTCTCGCCAGCAGCGGCGCCACCTTTTTCTCTCTTACAACGAAAACTATAGAAAGGACATTAGACGCACGTCCATCTCTCGATGGCTGAGGGAAGTCATCAAGGCTGCGTATGCCAGGTCGAGCGCCGAGCTAGCTGTCTTCTCCCCAAGGCCCCATGAGATCAGAGCATGGGCTTCTTCGCTGGCAGTCATCCACAATGCCAGCATCCAAAACGTCCTAGACGCCGCGTACTGGCGTTCCCCGGGCACTTTCATCCAGTTCTACCTGCGCGACGTCTCCCGTCTGCGCGAAGATGGGTCCAGGGGTATCGCTTCCGCTGTGGTGGCCCAACACCCCATCTCAGCCACACGCCCTGACTCCTGCCATTCCTCCAGGCGTTAACCAGGTAAGCCCTCCATCCGGGTAGTGCTATTCTGCATTTGTGAGCCACGGTATAGTATGTGTAATTAAAAGGAAATTTTCCTTCTAAAATTACGTTTAATCTAACATACTTACCGTGGCTCACGCAGAGTCCCTCCCGACCTCCCCGCCTTCCTGGTTCCTTCTAGCCACAGTCAGGGTCAAGGTCAAGGTCTCCTCGAAAAGAGGAAGAGCACCTGCGCATGCGCAAGACGTAGACACTCTCAGAGTTACTGTCCCTTCGGACTTTATTGTTACGAGGCAGAATTGGCAAACCGCTGCCGCTTATTGCATTTGTGCATTTGTGAGCCACGGTAAGTATGTTAGATTAAACGTAATTTTAGAAGGAAAATTTCCTATATGTACTCTGAAATCCAGCCTCATCAGCTTGTGGCATCAACACAACAAACCAGAAAGATGTTTCTTGGAACAAATACCCCCGTTGGGATGCTCGAGGGCTCTTTCGATAAAAAGAGTATCCTCACCTTCTCGAAACTCTGTGCTAGAAATTCTCCCTTTTCTGTCACTCTCTTTGTTTCTGCCTTATTCCTTTGCTTTCTGTCGTATGTATTCGATAAAGCCCCAAGCATGTTTTCTTAGGATTGATAACTGGGTGCATGTATTAAGTATATTTTTGGCTGTAGGGAAATGAGATATGGGAAAGCAGTTTTCGGTAATTTATGCCCGTTTTTGTATCTGTTTTGGTGTCCTTAGGTATGCTTAAATTTGTATTCAGGTGTGTTTTTTTTAAATCTCCTGTGCCATGAATTGGAAGGAGTGTTCAACGCCATGGACATTTTATCAGATTATGTGCACGAATGCATTTATGTGTACTTAATTTTCTTTCTTTTTTTCCTATTGAAGTTTTGTATGTTTTGAAGCGGTTACAACCCTGATATGGCTTTACGCAGTCGGCTGGGCTTTAAACAATACCAATAACAATAACATGGAACAAATGAAGTTAGCTGCACCATTGCACGCAGGGCATTATCACATTAGAATAGTGCAGAACAGGTGCTATTTAACGGAAAGTACTGGCGAAAACAAACGGGACAGTCTTGATGGAGGCAGACACAAGAAGATCATTGATAAGGAAGATTAGGAACAGAACAAGCAAAATTCATAGGCCATCTTATTAGGAAAGGAAAGAGGACACAAGTAGACCCAGGGAGAAAATATTGGACGGACTTGCAGGGTGGCTGAGGTCAGAGAGGGTGGAAGATGTGTTTGCGGCGACAAGGGATAGATGCATATGGAGGGCTATGATCGCCACGCCATGCGGCGGGGCACATGATAATGATGATTGATGATGATGATGATGATGATGACGACGACGACGATGATGATGATAATGACTGACGAAAGCAGAATCCAAGCCCACAGCATTCCATCCAATGCAGTACCAACAGACTTCACGATTGGTATGGTATTCCACATGAAGATCTATACAGGCGCAGAAGAGCAATATTTCAAATTATTGCTCGGATTGACGGGAGAGTCCATTATCACTACTGGCGTGATAAGATAAGGAACAAACTGACTAACATTCAAATCAAATGAACAAGGCTCCAGGCCATGGCACCTTCTGACATACATCCCTACAGTGACTTGAATGTAAATGACACCATCCCCTATACTTAACAATAGCAAGCTATCTCACCCATCCCTTCCCCTTTCAAAGAAAACCCTGGCAAGCCCATCTGCTGACGCAGGCACAGTTAAGCCAGCAAAACCAATCCAGGTTAAATATTTTGATGTATTTTGGAGCACGTCTTCAGTATTAGTGACCTCCCAAAATAACCTGCTTGGAGCCTGTGCATGTTTCATCGGAGTTGTTCTTTTCTGTTGGACAGATTTGTCCTAAATCGAAGGAAAAATCTCTTCTTAAGCAGCCGATAAAAATATATCCTCGCCGAGACAGTTTGTAACTCACACAGTGCCTGTGATGATGGTCATAACTGGCATCGTGTCTTTGATTCAGACATCAGTTCTGACCCAGAACTCTGGAACTGTTGTTGTATTGTCCTCTTGGTGCCAGCTGACATGAACACAGATGGAACACCACTTCATCAGAAAATCCCTTCCCCCTCTTTCTCTCTCTCTCTCTCTCTCTCTCTCTCTCTCTCTCTGTCTCTGTCTCTGTCTGTGTCTCTCTGTCTTTGTATCTGCCTCTTTTTGTCTCTCTCTGTCTCTGCCTCTGTCTGTCTGTTTGTATGCTTGTCTCTGTCTGTCTGTCTGCATGTATGTCTGTCTGTCTGTCTCATGTATGTCTGTCTGTTGTCTTCTGTCTGTCTGTCTCTCTGCTCTCTCCGTCTTTCTCTCTCTCTTTCTTGATGAAAATCATATCAAAGGAAATTATGTTGATGTTGATGAAGTTTCAGACGGGTGATGTACATGTATTATTATGTATCACTAATGATTTGTATTTGGGGTTGCTCCAGATTGTCGACTACATCGAATTGTAAAATACGCTGGAGTTTGACAAAATCCTAATCCCAACCCCACCCAGCCCATTGTTTGTGTTCTGCCCCAGGGCTGATGTACATTAAACTGTCTGAGTCTGAGTCTGAGTCTGAGTTTGAGTTTGAGTTTGAGTCTGAGTCTATGTCTCTCTGTCTGTCTGTCTGTCCGTCTGTATCTCTCTTTCTGTCTCTGTCTCTGTCTGTCTGTCTGTCTGTCCGTCTGTATCTCTCTTTCTGTCTCTGTCTCTGTCTGTCTGTCTGTCCGTCTGTATCTCTCTTTCTGTCTCTGTCTGTCTCTGTCTGTCTGTCTGTCAGTCCATGGCCTTCGCGACTCTCTTTCTCCTTTTTCTTTGTTGTTCTTCTATCTCTCTTGTCTCTATTTTCTCTGTCTCTCTCTGTCTGTCTGTTTGTCTCTCTCTGTCTGTCTTCTGTCTGTCTGTTCTCTCTTCTCTCTTCTGTCTCTCTGCTCTCTCATTCTCTCTCTCTCTCTCTCTCTTCCTTTTCTCTCCTCTCTCTCTCTCTCCTTCTCTCTCTCTCTCTCTCTCTTAAGCATTCAAATTTTGAATACAAGTATGACTGCCCGTGTTCAAGCAAACAGGAACCAGAAAAAAAAAACGAACTAAGAACCAGAACGCTTATTGTTATACAACCAGACCATTTTGTTCGAATACCTGTATACACTTTCGCCTTGCCCACACAGTTGCTGCACAGTCTGCATACTCCGTCTTGTGTGGACGCGCATGCTGGGAGTTTTCAGCCTTCTCTAAGCTACCGGATATTGACATAATTGTGACCTCCCACCACGAAATCAATCGTAACTAGCATTTTGGACATTTTGAGATATACATATCACTGGAAAGTGTACATTCTGCTGATTATTTTGGTACTTGAATAAAGCTGGTACTCAAAAAAAATGTAGAAGTTATGTATGTTTAAAGTCATTAAGTTGTATGACGGCCATTTTAAGAAAACGGACTCTAAAGTTTTTGTGTGCTCTCCTACACATTTTCTTTAAATTTCTTTATTTTGGTGGCTTTGGCCCAGTTTGTTTGTAATTTTAGCTGTCATTATCTATCTGAAAGGTGCACCAAAGAGCTTTCAGTATATTACATGTGCGGGTACTGCACAGGTTACGGTTTATAATAAGAGACAAAAACAGGTACTTTTGGTAGGAAATTGCGTTCTTTCTGCTGCGATCAGTGCATTAAAATACCATCTTAAATTGATTAATAACATTTTTTCAAGAAAAAAATTTCTGTGGGGGATAGATTATAGTCTACAGAAATCAATTTTGAGAAAAAGTCAAAACACTCCAGACAGACCCTCAGTCATCTTTTCAGCTCCTGGTGCTGTTCGACTGACTGCGAGTTAAGACTGATTTCGTGGTGGGAGGTCACAATTTATAGGATCTTTGACGTGCGTAATTGGTAATCTCCGAGCACACTCACACTAAAGGGATTACAGCACCAATAGGTCTGCATACAGGCTGACCTGAAATACCGCCGAAGATCGGAAAACTCTCTTCCCTTTACCCAACAGGCGTCAGGTACCCAGGCAGGATCGAACCAAGAACTACTGACTGGATGTTCAACGTCTTACCCACTTGTCCATTACCACCATCTTCTAGTAATTTGTATTTACAGTCTTTGTTCCATAGTAACGCTCCTAAACGATAATGTGTTCCTTTTCTCTTCGTCAGAATACAGGAATGTTTACAAATGTACTTGCTTACACGTGTAATGTGTCCCTTTTCTCTACGTCAGAAGTACCGGAAGGTTTATTACAAACGCACATACATGTGTAATGTGTCTCTTTTCTCTATGTACAGAAGTACAGGAAGGTTTATTAACCTACTTGCTTACACGTGTAATGTGTCCCTTTTCTCTATGTCAGAAGTACAGGAAGGCTTATTACAAACGTACATACTTGTGTAATGTGTCTCTTTTCTCTACGTCAGAAGTACCGGAAGGTTTATTACAAACGTACGTACTTGTGTAATGTGTCCCTTTTCTCTATGTACAGAAATACAGGAAGGTTTATTAACGTACTTGCTTACATGTGTAGTGTGTCCCTTTTCTGTACGTCAGAAGTACAGGAAGGTTTATAAACGTATTTGCTTACATGTGTAATGTGTCCCTTTTCCCTACGTCAGATGCACTGGAAAGGTTTATAAATGCACTTGCTTTATGCGTCATGTGTCCCTTTTCTCTACGTCAGAAGTACAGGAAGGTTTATATAATGTACTTGCTTATATGTAAATTGTGTTTTTTTCTTTTCTCTCAGAAGTACAGGAAAATTTATAAATGTACTTCTTACATGCGTAATGTGCCCCTTTTCTCTATGTCAGAAGTACAGGAAGGTCTATAACGTACTAGCTTACGTGTGTAATATGTCCCTTTTTTCTACGTCAGAAGTACAGGAAGGTTTATAAATGTACTTGTTTACATGCGTAGTGTGTCCTTTTTCTCTACAGGAAAGTTTATAAACGTACTTACATGCGTAGTGTGTCCTTTTTCTCTATGTCAGAAGTACAGGAAGGTTTATAAATGTACTTGCTTGCACGTGTAATATGTCCCTTTTCTCTTCGTCAGAAGTACAAGAAGGTTTATCTAAAACGTACTTACGTGTGTAATATGTCCCTTTTCTGTACGTCAGAAGTACAGGAATGTTTATAAACGTACTAGCTTACGTGTGTAATGTATTCCTTTTTTTTCTAGGCCAGAAGTACAGGAAAGTTTATAAACGTGCTTGGTTAATGAGTAATGTGTCCCTTTTCTCTACAGCAGAAGTACAGGAAGGTTTATAAACCTACTTGCTTTATGAGTAATGTGTCCCTTTTCTCTACGTCAGAAGTACAGGAATGTTTATAATGTACTAGCTTACGTGTGTAAAGTGTCCCTTTTCTCTATGTCAGAAGTACAGGAAGGTTTATATAATGTACTTGCTTATATGTACAATGTGGTTTTTTTCCTTTTCTCTCAGTACAGGAAAGTTTATAAATGTACTTCTTACATGCGTAACGTGTCCCTTTTTTCTACGTCAGAAGTACAGGAAGGTTTATAAACGTACTTACATGTGTAATGTGTCCCTTTTCTCTATGTACAGAAGTACAGGAAGTTTTATAAATGTACTTGCTTACATAAGTAGTGTGTCCTTTTTCTCTATGTCAGAAGTACAGGAAGGTTTATAAATGTACTTGCTTGCACGTGTGTAATATGTCCCTTTTCTCTTCGTCAGAAGTACAAGAAGGTTTATCTAAAACGTACTTACGTGTGTAATATGTCCCTTTTCTGTACGTCAGAAGTACAGGAATGTTTATAAACGTACTAGCTTACGTGTGTAATGTGTTCCTTTTTTCTAGGTCAGAAGTACAGGAAAGTTTATAAACGTGCTTGGTTAATGAGTAATGTGTCCCTTTTCTCTACAGCAGAAGTACAGGAAGGTTTATAAACCTACTTGCTTTATGAGTAATGTGTCCCTTTTCTCTACGTCAGAAGTACAGGAATGTTTATAATGTACTAGCTTACGTATGTAATGTGTCCCTTTTCTCTATGTCAGAAGTACAGGAGATTTATAAACGTACTTACTTATATGTCTTTTCCTAATCTTCTTCAGTAAAGTTATTTTTGTGTCTGCCTCTTTTAAGACTGTCTCGTTTGTTTTATTTGATGTCCATGGAACTCTTAACATTCTTCTTAGAAACCACAATTCAGCTACCTCAATATTGTTCAGACTTCGCGGGTTGACTGTCTACGCTTTACATCCGTACAACAATACTGGTACAATGTAACATTGAAGAACCTTCTTCCTGATGTTAACTGAGAGGCATTTGTTGGCAAGAAATTTGTCCGTTTTCTGGAATGCTGTTTTAGCCAAATCTGTTAGTTATTTCTAATGTCCATCTGTCATCTGGTGAGATGACTGTTCCCAGATATTTAACTTATCAACTTATTCCACTGTTGAGCCTTTTCCTGTTATTTCAAATGATGGGATTTCTTGTTTTCACTAATTACCATGACTTCAGTCTTCTTGATATCTGGTTCTAGTCCTTAAGTTCCGTTTCTATTTCTACTAAATTCGCAAGATTTTGTCGGTCTTTTTCATATTCTGCAAATAGAACGGTGTCATCTGCATAACGATGATTGTTTACCATACCAATGGAACAATGGGCAATAATTCAAAAACGTTTAGGACACGTTAGATCCAAAAATGATCTCCCTTCAGCCGTGCGAGCGCAGAAACCGTTTTGCATCCCAGCAGATAGTTATCATCAGCCAGTGTTGCCATGATTATTGCCAGTCGTTTTACAGTTGACAGCAGCAACAAGCGGCTTCACCGTATGACTCAGCCTCCACTGTTTGTTGACCGATACACACCTGACAGATTAACTGCCAGGTGTCACGTACACTTATTGACTCAGAACGAGAGAGAGGGGAGAGAGAGAGAGAGAGAGGGGAGAGAGAGAGAGAGAGAGGGGAGAGAGAGAGAGAGAGAGAGAGAAAAGAGAGAGACAGACAGACAGACAGACAGAGACAGACAGAGACAGAGACATAGAGACAAAGAAAGAGAGAAAGAGAGAGAGAGAGGGGGGGGGAGACAGGAGGGAGGGAGAGGAGAGGAGAGGAAAGAGAATTAGATTCAGATTTCAGATGATTTATTCAATAAAGGCCATGGCCCCTCATGAAGGGGTGAAATAAACATACATCACTTAAATATACACTGTTTTATCCTAAATATTACACAGAACAAAGAAAACTGAAACATTCAATTTGCACAATTATTGGAGAGGAAAGAGAGAGAGAGAGAGAGAGAGAGAGAGAGAGAGAGAGAGAGAGAGAGAGAGAGAGAGTTTCTCAGAAGGCATTTATGTGAATGGAAGTTCAAAGAAGCAAAGAACTCACCCAAGCTCACTCACTCAGAAACACCACAGAGAGAGAGAGAGAGAGAAACTGAAACTGAAACTGAAACTGAAACTGAAAATGGTTTATTGCCATTGACATTTTTGTCCTTGTGGCAAGGAGCATAAAACAAAGTCGTTAAATTTTACAGCGACGTTTTCGCGAAATAAAGATTTATAAATATAGTCATGTCTGACATTACATCCATTTAAATTTTTTTTCTAATGATGAAAAAAAATTGA
>CM060312.1:89087984-89095484 GCA_030674185.1 Monoplex corrugatus
CATTCAGTTACGGCAACGAATTGGAGAAAAGAGTAAGAGAAAATAGGTTATTTCTCCTTTCAAAAATTGACTCAAAAACGTTCCTGGCCCTTAAATAATGACGTGTAGTATATATACATATGTATGTATGTATGTATGTATGTATGTATGTATGTATGTATGTATGTATGTATGTATGTATGTATGTACATGTATGTATGTATGTGTGGACGTATGTTAGAATCAGGCCATTTGTCGTCTTGTGCCGTTATTTATAACTTTGTAACCTAGTAATACTTCACCCATGTATAGAAATGAACCCAAGAAAAAATCCGACCTGCAAAAGAAATGGCTTCTCCATGTTCAACTTGCCCAAAACACGCCACGTGGACAAAATAGAATACACGGACTATATCAGGTCGGTGTCAGTCAAGGTCACCAAAGACCATACCATCCATCGATTTCCATCAGGAGGAGCGCCCAAAATGTGCTACTGGGGAAAACACACAGAATATCCGCAGAAAGACCATCATCGCTTTTGCAACTTGGAAGGTAAGAATACCCATGCAGGTTGGAAAAGTGAAAGATTTGGCTCCTGAGGTGGACAGGTGTTCCTGGCACATTCTCGGACTCTGCAAAGTCAGGTGGAATAACGATGAAGAAGTACAGACATGAAATGGACATGTCTTGTACTGTAGTGGTCAAAAGGACAAATTTGCATAAAGGATGGGATTTTCGGTAGACAGAAACATCAGGAACGCTGTGATGGACTGCTGCCCTGCTTCTAGCAGGATCATGACTATTCTTCGACGAGAGAAACCTTTCAACGACAGGGTAGTGCAAATATTAAACTTTTTTTCCAGTTCGTGAGTGTGCATGGATACGTGTCTGTAAGGACAAATGCTTGAGTGTCTAGAATATATAATGATCTGTCATCGCCAATCAAAAAACATCAATTGTCAATATGTTGTAATCCTGCCCCCACGTCAGCCTATGGCGATGACCAGATTGAAGATTTCTATATCTAGCTTCAAATAATAATGCTGATAATAATAATGGTAATAATAATGCTGATCATAATAATGCTAAAAATGCTAATAATAATAATGATGATATGATGATGATCATGATGATGATGATGATAATAATGATAATAACAATGATTCGTGTTTATAAAGTGGCTTACCTATGGGTCTTGGAGCTTACACAGGAAGATTTTCTCTCCCACAGTCCTGACAGTGACAGACCTATTTACAGTCATACAGTGGACACAAGAACAGGCTACAAAACATTAGAAAGAGTCTGGACATGAAAATATTGTCTGAGGAGGTACGTTTTGAGGTGGGACTTGAAAACTGAAAAAGACTAGAACGTCTGATATGTCTGATATTTTTGGAAGGGAATTCCACAGCCTGGGGCCATTGACAGAGAAGGAACAGGAGGCATGACACTCACGTTTTTGCTGAAGAAGTTGTGAGTCAGAGGAAGAACGGAGAGACTGAGAGAGAAAGAGAGAGAGAGAGAGTGTGTGTGTGTGTGTGTGTGTATATATATGTGTGTTCAGAGAAACCAGATTAGAGAGATAAGCAGGGTCAGTGCCAGTGACACTATTGTAGCAGATTCATGCTATCTTGTACTTAATTCTTTCAGAAGCAGGGATCCAGTGTAGTTTCATCTATGAAGGAGTACAAGACTGACGACGCTGAACCTTGAAAGATCTGCTGACATAAGCAAAGGAAAGAAAATTACGTTGATATGGCCATGCAACAAGATCCACCGGTCTTGCTTAACTAACCTTTTGATCCCTGCACCCTATTCACCAATTAACATCAGGAAGAGAGTTCTTGAATGTTATATAGAACCAATACTGTTGTACGGTTGTTGAGGCGTGGACAGTCAACAAACAAAGCCAGAACATGATTGAAGCAGCCGAGATGTGGTTTCTAAGAAGAATGTTGAGAGTTCCAAGGACAGCAAAGAAAACAAACGAGACAGTCTTGATGGAGGCAGACACAAGTAGATCACTCATAAGGAAGATTAGGAAAAGACAGGCAACATTCATAGGCCATTTTATGAGGAAGGGGGATTTGGAGCAACAGGAAAGCTGGAGGGAAAGAGAGCACCGGGTAGACCCAGGGAGAAAACACTGGACGGACTTGCAGAGTGGCTGGGGACGAGGGAGTGGGAGAGATGCTAGGGGCAACGAGAGATAGAGACAGATGGACGTCCATGGTCGCCAACGCCATGCGGCAGGGCACCTGATGATGATGATGATGACCCTATTCACCAACTGCAAAACCCTAACCCCATTCTCCCACACTATCCACCAGCATCCTGCATTTTTACCATGCTAGCAAATCAGAAATGTAACCCTTTGATTAGCTCACCCTATTCATCAGCTTTAGGGTGAGTTAATCAAAGGGTTAAATTTTTGATTTGCTAGCATGGTTGAAAATGCAGGATGCTGGTGGACAGGGTGCGGGAGTCAAAGGGTTACGTTTTTGCTTTGCTAGCATGGTTGAAAATGCAGGATGCTGGTGGACAGGGTGCGGGAGTCAAAGGGTTACGTTTTTGCTTTGCTAGCATGGTTGAAAATGCAGGATGCTGGTGGACAGGGTGCGGGAGTCAAAGGGTTAGTTTTTGCTTTGCTAGCATGGTTGAAAATGCAGGATGCTGGTGGACAGGGCGCGGGAGTCAAAGGGTTACATTTTTGCTTTGCTAGCATGGTTGAAAATGCAGGATGCTGGTGGATAGGGTGCGGGAATCAAAGGGTTACGTTTTTGCACTGCCAGCATGGTTGAAAACGCAGGATGCTGGTGGATAGGGTGCAGGAGTAAAAAATTACGTTTTTGCTTTGTTAGCATGGTTGACAATGCAGCATGCTGGTGGACAGGGTGAGGGAGTCAAAGAATTAATCGGTCCTCCAGGGAACTGTCGAGGGACGAAGACAGAATGGCTGACACAAAAAACAGTAGACTAACAACATTGCAAAAAAGACAGAGAAGCCATTTGCAGAGATCAATGCCTTGACCCATAACCGACAGAGCTGAAAGAATCTGGTGAAGAGTTCTTTACTGCGGTGCCCCAATGACTCTCCACGGAGTTTAGGGAGAAGAAGAAGAAGAAGAAGAAGAAGAAGAAGAAGAAGAAGAAGAAGAAGAAGAAGAAGAAGAAGAAGAAGAAGAAGAAGAAGAAGAAGAAGAAGAAGAAGAAGAAGAAGAAGAAGAAGAAGAAGAAGAAGAAGAAGAAGAAGAAGAAGAAGAAGAAGAAGAAGAAGAAGAGAAGAAGAAGAAGAAGAAAAGAAGAAGAAAAGGAGAGAAGACAACAACAACAAAAAGAACTAGAACAAGAAAAGACAGAACAAGAACAAGAAGAACAAGAACAAGAACAAAAAGAACAAGAAGAACAAGAAGAAGAAGAAGAAGAACAAAATAAATTGGACGGAATGGTCCACGCCAGGGGCATATCCTTACATTATATACGCGCATACATTGATATCTGTACTGAAATTTTTTTTCTAGCTATTTTTTCAACCAGATGTTGTGTATGTCATAACCCAGACATGGATTTGTGTAGTCAGCTGGGCTTTAAACAACATTCTCAAACAGCACTTGTACTGATCAGCATCAAGTGCCTTGACGCATAGCGTTGGCGATCATGACCCTCCATATGCATCTATCCCTTGTTGCCGAAAGCACATCTTCCACCCTCTCTGTCCTCAGCCACCCTGCAAGTCCGTCCAATATTTTCTCCATGGGTCTATCTGATGTTCTCTTTCCCTCCAGCTTTCTCGTTGTGACCAGGTGCTCCAATTCCCCTTTCGTCATAAAATGGCTTATAAATGTTGCCTGTCGTTTCTTAATCTGCCTTATGAATGATCTTCTTGTGTCTGCCTCCATCAAGACTGTCTTGTTTGTTTTCTTTGCTGTCCGTGAAGCTCTCAACATTCTTCTAAGAAACCACATCTCGGCTGCCTCAATCTTGTTCTGGCTTTGCTTGTTAACTGTCCGCGCCTCACAACCGTATAACGGTATCGGTTCTATATAACAGTCAAAAACCCTTTTCCTGATGTTAATTGATAGGCATTTGTTGGTAAGAATGCTTTTCATCTAGCACTTGTACTGATCATGCTAAAGTAAATCTAATATGTGACCTTCCACCACGTAATCAGTCTTAACTCGCAGTCAGTCGATAGCACTAGGAGCTGAAAAAGGTGACTGAGGGTCTATTTGGGGTGTTTTGACTTTTTCCCAAAATTGATTTCTGTAGACTAAATCTATCCCCTGCAGAAATATTTTTCTTAAAAAAAATATTATTAATCAATTTAAAATGGTATTTTAATGCACTGATCGCAGCAAAAAGAACGCAATTTCTTACTAAAAATACCTGTTTTTGTCTCTTATTATGAACCGTAACCTGTACAGTACTCGCACATGTAATATACTGATGGAAAGTTCTTTAGTGCACCTTTCAGATAATGACAGCGAAAATTAGAAACAAACTGGGTCAAAGCCACAAAATAAAGAAATTTTAGGAAAATGTGTAGGAGAGCACACAAAAACTTTAGAGGCCTTTTTCTCAAAATGGCCGTCATACAACTTAATGACTTTAAACATACATAACTTCTATATTTTTTTGAGTACAAGCTTAATTCAAGTACCAAAATAATCAGCAGAATGTACGCTTTCCAGTGATATGTATATCTCAAAATTCCCAAAATGCTAGTTAAGACTGATTTTGTGGTGGGAGGTCACATATGTTTGTCGTGACGCATGTAACAGCATGTAACAATGCCTTGATTCAACACGGAGTTGTATAGGATGTCTTGCATTTGTTCACACACTTTCGTAGGGAGCTATGAGTTACGGAGTAAATCACTGATATTCACACAACCAAATCACGCTGATGTTCGTCATCTCTTTCTCTTCTGTAAACAAGGCTAGTCACAACAGGAAAGCCGGAGGAAAAAAGAGCACCAAGTAGACCCAGGAGAAAATATTGGACGGACTTGTGCAGTGAATGAAGACAGACAGTTTGGGAGAAGTACTTGCAGCGACAAAGGATATTTTCATATGGAGGGCCATGATCGCCAACGCCATGCAGCAGGGCACATAATGATGACGAAACAAGACTGAATACGAGACAGTACCTGCGTACGATAGTAGCCTACATAACTACATTTATTTCAAATAAAAACTTCCCCTACAGGTATATTTCAGTCACATGATATGCCGCGTCCAACCGATAGTTCGCTTATCTTATGCCACATAAAGTCAGAGCTCGGATTCTCAAAGACGCGAAAGAAACCAAAGGGAGATAAGTCTCCCAGAATATGACGTACTGCGTCACGTTGCTACGTTCTTTTATGCTGTGTGTGTGTGTTTTTTAAATTGTGTCGGTTTGTGTGGCTGCGGGTGAGTTGGTTGGGAGAAGAACTATTTAGGAGCGCAGCGGACAAAGAAGAGGTGAAGAAAATAGTAAGACAAAACAAGACGGAGAGAGAAAAAAAAGGGAGAAGAAAGAGAACAGAGACAGAACAGATAGACAGAGAGAGGGAGAAAGAGAGAGAGAGAAGAGAGAGAGAGAAGAAAGAGAGAGATGAGACAGAGAGAGGAGAAAGAGAGAGAGAGAGAGAAGAGATAGACAGACAGAGAGAGGGAGACAAAGAGAAAGAGAGAGACAGAGACAGAGAGGCAACACACGCAGAGACAGAGAGAGAGAGAGACAGAGACAGAGAGAGAGAGACAAAGACAGAGAGGCACACACGCAGAGACAGAGAGAGAGAGAGAGACAGACAGACAGACAGACAGAGAGAAAGAGAGAGACAGAGACAGAGAGGCACACACGCAGAGACAGAGAGAGAGAGAGAGAGAGAGAGAGAGAGAGAGAGAGAGATAGGGGAAGAATTTTAGTACAACGACCCCAGGCCACAAGACATACATACGATATGCTGGGGAGTTTTTCAGTGCATCTTTTAATCTCCAAACGACATTTTAAAACTCATATTGTATAATATGAATACGTATCAGTGAATATTGGCAAACAGATTAATATTCACACTACCAAACATAAACTGAAAACAGCACAGCCATTTTGAACGAATATACGAATATAATACATGTTATAGGTTAAGGTTAATTGAAACTGATGATGCTTCATTTGAAGCACACAGCATGTTAGACGATGGATCAGTCTTTACAACACCACACATACATTGAACACTGCAGAAATTTTCAGACGAACATGCAGTTGTAATATTTGTAGAACGTTATGGCTCCTTGAACTGATAACATTGTATTTGAGCATTTCCCTACATGTAAGTTCCTGTATATTTTAAAGTTTAAAGTTCTTCATTTTCTTGCTCCGTTTGTTAACTGCATGAAAAGTAGATTTGGACGCTTTGTTTCTGTGTTCAACGACTGAAATTTGAAGCAAAATATTCATACCCATTTTGACAGATTCTTTAAGGAGTTTAACGTTTAAATCTGTGCACATTGGGCAATCCTGCAAAAAAGTTATGTTTACATTGAACTTGTGTCCTGCAAAATACGCTTGTTTCTTTTTTACTTTCTTTCTTTTCTGTGTGTGTGTTTTTTTTTGTTTGTTTTGTTTTTTGTTTTTTTTTGGTTTTGTAATCTTTTGTCTTGGTCACAATCACTATAACGGTGTGCATTCTTAATGAGTGCCAGTACATTAAATCTAAACAGAACAACAGTAAATTTAAAGCTTATGTATCCCTATCAAAATATGGATTTTTTTTCAAAAACTGTATATACGATTTATGACACTCGTGCCTGTCACGGTCTCTGATATCTACAAGCCTCTGTCTGAATATGTTCAGGAAAGTTTTAACATCTCCCACACCTTGCTGGAACCATACAATGTTGAATCCATGTTTCCTTTATTTGTTAATACACAGGCTAAAACTCGAGGGACTTGGAGGAGGTCTAGCCCCCAGACATGCAGGCCCACTGGCGTATGGATCTGCCCTGGTGCCCACGAACCAGACCCCCAGCAAAGGGTAAATAACTCCACTGCCTTGTGGATGTCTCCGGAGAGAATAAGGCTAAGGGAGTAAACCCTGAAAAAAAATCATCCCTTCCACATTGTAGGTTGTCGTGGGAACGACAAAGGCTATCGGAGAGACCGTGCACAAAACGATGGAAGGAAACGGGAAACCACCATCGTACTTCCCCGAGTATTGTCATGGCCAGACAAAACATTATATGCCATTTTATGAGGAAAGGGGAATTAGAGCACCTGGTCACAACAGGAAAGCTGGAGATAAAGAGAGCACCAGGTAGACCCAGGAAAAAAATATTGGACGGACTTGCAGAGTGGCTGAGGACAGGAAGGGTGGAAGATGTGCTTGAGGTAACAAGGGATAGATGCATATAGGGGGTGGGGGGGGGGGGGCATGATCGCCAAAGCCATGTGGCAGGGCATTTGATAATGATGATGATAAAACAGTCATGCACTTTGCTGAGTACAGTAAAACAAATGTGAGATTGTGTCATCCAA
>CM060312.1:89102984-89110484 GCA_030674185.1 Monoplex corrugatus
ACAAGCAACATTTATTGGACATCTTATGAGAAAAAGGGAATTAAAAACACATGGTCACAACAGGAAAGCTGGAGAGAAAGAAAACATCAGGTAGACTTGGGGAGAAAATATTGGACGGACTTGCAGGGTAGCTGACTACAGAAAGGGTGTGAGATATACTTGCAGCGACAGGGGATAGATTCGTGTGGAGGGCCATGATCACCAACGCCATGCGGCAAGGCGTATGATGATGATGAAGAACAGACGGGCCCGTGGTTTTACATCCCTATTGACAACCAAGACGCTGACGAGAAGTTGGCGCCCAAATACCTGTAATTGGCAATAACGATACCTGTATCCAGTAGCCTTTACCAACGTCAGTGGAACAGGCTTGGTCATGTGATGCTTCTAATAAGCAGGCGAAATGGTGACCGAACTTACATTGGAGTTTGGAAAAGATCCGTCACGCTGAGATAATTCTCTGTGCACTCCATCCAACTCTGCCAGCGAAAGACTGGCAGACTCCCTGAGCACGTACCATGGCAAGGTTTTGAAATGTGGAGGGGGAGAAGACAGAGGAACTTATAAAACACTAAGCTGGCACCACCAGAATAATGGAAACATTAAGCTGGGCAATGAACAGACCAGTTTTTAATGTTGCGAGCTGGGATTGAACTTGAGATGTCAGATCTCGAGTCCATGGCTTTTAAAAAAAAAACCAAAAAAAACACCACCCCGCCAAAAGTTAACTCTTTGACTCCCGCACCCTATCTACCAACAGCAAAAACTTAACCCTTTGATTCCCTCACCCTATCCACCAGATTCCTGCATGAAGCTGGTGGACAAGGTGAAGGAATCAGAAGGTTAAGTTCTTGCTTTACTAGTATGGTTGACAATACAGGATGCTAGCGGGCAGGATGCGGGAGCCAAAAGGTTAAATCCTACGAGAATTGAGCCCACAACCCTCAAGTTATGACCATGGCGCTGTTACCGCTGAGCTAATGGGCCAAAAACAAAACGACAAAAAAATGGATAAGCGTCAGTGCACGGTGATACAATTGCTGGCAGTTTCATGATAGCAATAAAGACATTGTGAGTCGATACACTGGTACGTGTCAAACACAGCCATGTCACGACCATCCAAACGAATAGGAGTATTAATACAACGTTTATCTCCTAATATGTCAGACCTTCACGTCACAGAAGAAGAAGACAGAAAAATCATATACACACACTAACACACACACCCTCCCTCTGTATACAGACATAGTTTACACAGAGAGAACACACACACACACACACACACACACACAAAACATACAACACACACACACACACACACACACACACACACACACACACACACACACACAACACAGAAACACAGAGACAACAGCAGACAACTGACGACAGCAGGAGACAGACAGAGACAGACAGACAGAGAGAGAGGAGAGAGACTGACAGACGACAGAGACGAGAGAGAGAGGAGAAGACAGACAGAGAGAAGAGAGAGAGAGAAGAGACAGAGAGAGAGAGAGAGAGAGACAGAGAGAGAGAGAAGAGAGAGAGACAGAGAGAGAGAGACGAGAGACAGAAGACAGAGAGAGAGACAGAGAGAGAGAGACTGAGAGAGAGACGAAGAGAGAGGACAGAGAGAGACAGAAGAGACGAGAGAGAGAGAGAGAGAGACAGAGAGAGAGAGAGAGAGACAGAGACAGAGAGAGAGACAGAGAGAGAGAGACTGAGAGAGAGAGACAGACACGAGAGAGAGAGACAGAGAAAGAGAGAGAGACAGACAGAGACAGAGACAGACAGAGACAGACAGAACAGACAGAGACAGACAGAGAGAGACAGAGAGAGACAGAGACGAGAGAGAGAGACGAGAGAGAGAAGACGAGAGAGAGAGAGAGAGAGAGAAGCCGCACAGCACATTAAGATGTATTTAAGATTACAGATATATCATTTCCTGTATTCCTTAAGCAACAAAATCACTGACACCTCCCCTATCCAGCCTCTAGGCTCCGATAGACACTGATGACGTGGTAAGATTAAACTGGTGCGTCTTCTTACCGAAAACAAAACCAAAAGTCGTGACGTGTACAAGAGTAGATCAATCCTAAAACGCAAAAAAACGTTTTCTTCACCAAAATTCCAGTGATTTCAATGCTGATCCATCTTAAGAATGAGGATTACAAAGATTACGTTAAGATTCGTCACATCCTTCAGTTCCAAGTTCTTTCAATGTATCTCAAAGCAATACCATATGTAACCGAAGTTTCAGGCATTCAAGCAGGCAGTGATGTATTTAAGGTATATGTTTCTCTTGACCACGATTCATTCTACCATTAAAGATAGAAAAAGAATAAAAAGTTGTGGCGGGGAAGCAGAAAAAGTATGCGCTTAATGAATTAGTCAGTCTTGAGTTTATATGTATCCATCACTTTATGTGCAGGCTTAAGGCTTTGTGCCATAATCACTATCACATGACACATGTGACGTTAATGTATACAGAATTCATTCTGAGCACGGAGACGTCACCTTCAGAAACTGAAACGACTCTGAAACTTGTACAAAATAAACTTACATCATTTTGTTTCAAATAAAAAAAAAACCCAACAACTTGAAAATGGACAGATTAGAACAATATCTTGTCCTTAATTTCCAGAATTGGACTTATACTGTACCAGCATCACACCCATACGTAACATAAAACGACCCAAAAACATGAAAACGCCGTAAAAAATGTTAGATTACAGTTGGAAAGGTTTGGGTAAAATCTGATAACCTTCAGTTCCAAAAACGCCATTAACAGTCTCAAGAAACCACTCCACGTGTACCACGAAGACAGAGAAAGATTAGGTATTAAGATTGTGACTATTAGGACAAATAGGTATTACGATTATGACTGTTAGGATAAATACGTATTAGGAATATGAGTATTACGATTATGATTAATAGGATAAAGATGGATTAATTTTAGGTCCAAAATCGATTTATCATCTCTCAGGATTATACCATATGTCATCACGCGTAACGCTTGACAGGACAGTAAAAAGACTATCTTAGGACTGGGAACTGTGACATTGGTGTGTGTGTGTGTGTGTGTGTGTGTGTGTGTGTGTGTGTGTGTGTGTGTGTGTGTGTGTGTGTATGTGTGCGTGTGTGTGTGTGTGTGTGTGTGTGTGTTGTGTGTCGTGTGTGTGTGTGTGTGTGTGTGTGTGTGTGTGTGTGTGTGTGTGTGTGTGTGTGTGTGTGTGTGTGTGTTGTGTGTGTGTGTGTGTGTGTGTGTGTGTGTGTGTGTGTGTGTGTGTGTGTGTGCGTGGTGTGTGTGTGTGTGTGTGTGGTGTGTGTGTGTGTGTGTGTGTGTGTGTGTGTTTTGTGTGTGTGTGTGTATGCGCGCGCACGCTTGTTTCTGTGTGTGCATATGTATGTAAGTGTTCTGGACGCTTTTTCGTTCATAGTCTGCAAAAGCCTACGTGCGTTTGAATAGACGAGTGTGCTCTCACGTGCATGACGATTTTTAGTTTTCCTTTTTTGTTTAACACTGCCATCACGACAGGCAGGCTCTATTGTCTGGATCAGGATCAAGAACTTTGGCACATAATCCAATTTTGTCCATGAACCAAAATAATTTGAATCATCTTCTCTCTGAACTATATCATAGGCAACTGAAAGTCTCAGAAGCGTGGAAAAAAAAAAGACTAAAGATAAGATCTGGAAGGTTAGAATAAACTTGAGTGTCACTTAAACTCTCGTCGTTTTACAAAAAAAAAAAATACTGTATGTATCACAAGGATTCATGCGTTGAGAAGGCAGTAAAAGATTAGAAATTGTGATTATCATATTTTAAGATGAACTTTGATGTCTCGATCTGAATTCGATTCGCCTCTCAAAACTGCACAATGTGTGACAATCATATAACAAAGATTCAGATGCTTATCAGGACATACAAAGATTTGAGATTTGAGTTGAAAGGTTTGGACAAAATCTACTGTCCCTCTGTCTCCACATTCCATACACTGTCTCTCAAAACCACACCATATGTGACAACATTTCAAATCTTTAAAAACAATGTAAAAGTTAGTTCTGGAAAAGTTAGGACAAAATCAAATACCTAAGAAGTTTCCAAACTGGATTAGTCATATATCAAAACTATACCATATGGGCTTGAGAGAGCAAGAAACAATAAAGATTCTGCTAGAAGGAGAAATTTAAAAAAAATCGTTTATATCCGGAAAGAAATCACAAAACAAGTGGCACTCACTGACAACATTAAGAAGGGCCACCATTCCCAGAACGCAGAACATACTCCTGGAGAAGGTGCTGGCCCCCATCATGGCGGTTCTCACAGGGGAAGGATCACAGAAGCATTGCACCGTTTCTGCCGTCCCCTCGCCAAAGCTCCCCCACGATCATCCCAAAGACAATGGCTGATCGGCCAACTTCCCAACCAACAAAACGATCGGAGACACTCCTTAGATTAGGCGAAACAACGACAGTGGAATACCTCCAGGCAATATTGACGCTCAGCCAACTGCTTTGTATTCTTCTCGTGATCTTCAATGTTTCTGTCTTCTCTTTTCTTTTTAACGATATAAATGTATCCATAAGGCGTTAATATTTTCCGAGTTAGACAACTGGCTGGCCTACTCGACATTTTGTGGATCTTAGAACCGAAAAACGGATTTAGGGTGAAATCTCTGATTGTCATTGTTATATAATGGTGGAAAAGGGGTGACAGTGATCTGTTCTTTCATTGTGGGGTGTTACTGTAAACAGAGACATGTAGGTTGAGGTTGACATGGTGGTTTCAGTCATAATACGAGTGTGTGTACGTGTGTATGTATATATGCACATGTGTGTGTGTGTGTGTGTGTGTGTGTACGCACGCACGCGTATATATATATATATATATATATATATTGTGTGTGTGTGTGTGTGTGTGTGTGTGTGTTTGTTTGTGTGTGTGTGTGTGTATGTGTGTGTGTGTGTGTGTGTGTGTGTGTGTGTGTGCTTGTATCCGCGCGCGTATGTGTGTGTGTGTTTGTGTGTGTGTGTGTGTTTGTACCCGCGCGCGTATGTGCGTGTGTGTGTGTGTGTTTGTGTGTGTGTGACATGATGGTTTCAGCCATAATATGCGTGTGTGTACGTGTAGGCATATATATATATATATATATATATATATATATATATATATATATATATATATATTGTATGTATATAGATATATTTATATATGTCTATATCTATCTGTATAAATGTATACATACATACATATATACGTATATATAATATGTGTGTGTCTGTGTATGTGTGTGTGTGTCTGTGTATGTATGTATGTGTGTGTGTGTGTCTGTGTGTGTATAAGTGTGTGCGTGCGCGCGCGCGCGCGCGTGTGTGTGCGCTTGCGCGAGCGCGCGAGTGTGTGTGTGCTTATTGTGTTATGTACCTGTGTAAAACAAAGGGGAAGTACTCTCATTTACAAATGCAGAAGAAGTCTCGCCATGGTTAAACAGATTTGATGATGTGATATGTGACATTTTTAGACTCAGAACGTGTCTTTTGATACAGATCTACAAAACACGTGCAAATGTTTGGCCGGCTGGCTTTAGTCAAGTGAAAAAGCAAGGGGGAAAATATCAAAAGATTCCTCTGACGTGTCGTCATACCTACCGAATGTGGTCTGTGCCTAACATACATGCATGGGGCTGCATTACAGAGGTGAATGGGTTAACGGTTATCTACACACCTGTGAAACGTTATATTATATTTCTGCATCACAGAGGTGAATAGGTTAACGGTTATCTACACATCTGGAAAATGTTATTTTATATTTCTGCATTACAGAGGTGAATGAGTTAAGGGTTTATCTACACACGTGGGAAACGTTATATTATATTTCTGCATTACATAGGTGAATGAGTTAACGGTTATCTGCACACCTGTGAAACGTTATATTATATTTCTGTATCACAGAGGTGAATAGGTTAATGGTTATATACACACCTGCGAAACGTTACTTTATATTTCTGTATTGCATAAATGAATGGGTTAATGGTTATCTACACAACTGGGAAATGTTACACTACATTCCTGTATTACAGAGATGAATGGGTTAACGGTTATCTACACACCTGGGAAACGTTACACCACATTTCTGTATTACAGAGATGAGTGGGTTAATTGTTTATCTACACACCTGGGAAACGTTACACCACATTTCTGCATTACAGAGATGAGTGGGTTAACTGTTTATCTACACACCTGGGAAACGTTACTTTATGTTTCTGCATTTCAGGGATGAATGAGTTAACGGTTTATCTACACGTACAGGGAAACGATACTTTATATTTATGCATTACAGAGGTAAATGGGTTAACGGTTATCTACACACCTGGGAAACGTTAGATCATATTTCTGCATTACAGAGATGAATGAGTTAACGGTATATCTACACACCTGGGAAACATTACTTTATATTTCTGCATTACGGAGGTGAATGGGTTAACAGTTATCTACACACTTGGGAAACGTTCACACAAATGCATACATACATACATACATACATACATACATACATACACTCACACATAAACACATACATATACACATACATACAGGCATACATACACGAAAATTCACACGAACACACTCACACACACATACATACACACTCACACATGCACACACACATACACACATATATATACATACATACATACATACATACATACATACATACATACATACATACACACATGCATGCATACATACATACGTACGTACATACATACATACATACATCATACATACATAATTACATACATACATACATATATACACAAACACTCACACATACACACATACATATACACATACATACAGACATACATACACAAAAATTCACACGTACACACTCACACACACATACATACATACACACATCATATTTCTGCATCACAGAGGTGAATAGGTTAACGGTTATCTGTGATATGCTCTCTATAATTTTCCATTGCTTTTATTCTTTCTCCCCATTTATAGCCGTGTGCGCGTGTGTGTGTGTGTGTGCGCGCGAGCGCGCATGTGTGTGTGTATGTGCGTGTGTGTGCGTGCGTGCGTGCGTGTGTTTGCGTGCGTGCGTGTGTGTGTGTGTGGTCTGTTTCAGCGCTTAGATTTGATTTTATCAAGATTTTGCGCTATATAAATATTGTAATTATTATTATTATTATTATTATTATTATCTGCACACCTGGGAAACGTTACTTTATATTTGCATTACAGATGTTAATGGATTATCGGTTATCTACACACCTGCACACGCACGCCAAGACACGCATACACACACACAGAGACACATATATGTACACAAACACTTACACATACACACAGAATCACACACAAACATACGCACATAAACATTCACATAACATACACAAACACACACACACACACACAACATGCACGCATGCAATAGACATGCACACACTCACACATACACACACAGACTCTCAGACACACAGA
>CM060312.1:89112984-89137984 GCA_030674185.1 Monoplex corrugatus
TGATGAGTGGTGGTGGTGATGATGATGATGGTGCTGGTGGTGATGATGATGGTGGTGATGATGATGATGATGATGGTTGTGGTGGTGGTGATGGTGGTGGTGATGATGATGATGATGAGATGATGATGATGATGGTTGTGGTGGCGGCGGCGGTGGGGAAGATGACGATGATGGTGGTGGTGGTGATGATGACGACGACGATGACGATGAAGAGAAACTATATTACTATAAAACATCACCATTATCTCTCTTCTCCTCTTGTGTGGCATTGCATCATATCGTATCGTATCATAACACATGCATTTTTCATTCATATGTTGCATCGAACTATTTAGTGTCGTGACCTGTCCTATCGTACTGCACGGTGTCCTGTCGTATCTTCCTAATTTTTAAAGCATATGTGACCCTCCACCACGAAATCAGTCTTAACTCGCAGTCAGTCGAACAGCACCAGGAGCTGAAAAGGTGACTGAGGGTCTGTCTGGGGTGTTTTGACTTTTTCTCAAAATTGATTTCTGTAGACTATAATCTATCCCCCACAATTTTTTTCTTGAAAAAATGTTATTAATCAATTGAAATCGGTATTTTAACGCGCTGATTGCATCAGAAAGAATGCAATTTCCTACCAAAAGCACCTATTTTTGTCTCTTATTATGAACCGTAACCTGTACAGTACCCACACATGTAATATACTGATGGAAAGCTCTTTGGTGCATCTTTCAGATAATGACAGCAAAAATTAGAAACAAACTGGGTCAAAGCCACCAAATAAAGAAATTTAAGGAAAATGTGTAGGAGAGCACACAAAAATTTTAGAGGCCGTTTTCTCAAAATGGCCGTCATACAAGTTAATGACATTAAACATACATAACTTCTACATTTTTTTTAGTACAAGCTTTATTCAAGTACCAAAATAATCAGCAGAATGTACACTTTCCAGTGATATGTATATCTCAAAATGCCCAAAATGCTAGTTGACTGATTTCGTGGTGGAAGGTCACATATAACCCTTATCGTGTGGCAGTCATGCTGAATCAACTCTCACAAGGCTCTTTCATCTCTAATGGCCCGCATTTTCACACATTCACATAATGATAACGGATTTATGCTTTGCAGGTTTGAGCGTAACCCACACTGTCTGTCTCGTCCCGATCTAAGGGAAAGATGTAGCCGATAAGGGAAGAGTAATGCTTCTAGGGCCATCTGGATAGCATCACACTGGCGCTAACCTTGCAGTTAACACTCATTTTGACGGTAGTTTGATCACACATCATCCACGTAGCTCTGTAACCAGTGAGGTCACTGGGGTGTACTGATGGACACAGCATCAGACAGGATGTTTTTTCTCTGTCTGTGGAGTACAGCAACAAACAGTTCAGACATACTGAGGTTAGTCCAGTCTTTGATATTTGCCACCCAGCTCTTCCTTTGTCTGTGGGGTACAGCAACAAACAGTTCAGACATACTGAGGTTGGTCCAGTCTTTGAGTCTTTGACATTTACCACCCAGCACTTTGTCTGTAGGGTACAGCAACAAACAGTTCAGACATACTGATGTGGTCCAATCTTTGATATTAACACCCAGCACTTCCTCTGTCTGTGGGGTACAGCAACAAACAGATCAGACATACTGAGGTTGGTCAAGTCTTTGCTATTTACCTCCCAGCTCTTCCTCTGTCTGTGGGGTACAGCAACAAACAGTTCAGACCTACTGAAGTTGGTCCAGTCTTTGAGTCTTTGACATTTACCACCCAGCACTTCCTCTGTCTGTGGGGTACAGCAACAAACAGATCAGACATGCTGAGGTTGGTCCAGTCTTTGAGTCTTTGACATTTACCACCCAGCACTTCCTCTGTCTGTGGGGTACAGCAACAAACAGATCAGACATACTGAGGTTGGTCCAGTCTGAGTCTTTCATATTAACCATCCAGCTCTTCCTCTGTCTGTGGGGTACAGCAACAAACAGTTCAGACATACTGAAGTTGGTCTTGTTTGATATTTACCACCCAGCTCTTCCTCTGTCTGTGGGGTACAGCAACAAACAATTCAGACATACTGAAGTTGGTCCAGTCTTTGAGTCTTTCATATTAACCATCCAGCTCTTCCTCTGTCTGTGGGTACAGCAACAAACAGTTCAGACATACTGAGGTTGGTCTTGTCTTTTGATATTTACCACCCAGCACTTCCTCTGTCCATCCTGATGACGGCCTTTTTCCATGGTGTCTTGAAGGATGGTCTTTGACAATGTGTCATGGCAGGTGACGTGACCAAGGAACTCGTGCGTGTGGCCATCCCGCAGGTACACAAGCACGCACGCGTACCTGCATTTACACAAACACACACACACGCAAGCATGCATTCACGGACATACACACATGCAGGCATGTGTGCGCGCACACACACACACACACACACACACGTGCACGCACGCACACGCGAGCTTTGTTTTACGAAAAGCACACTTGTTTATGTTATCGATTTCAATATTGTTCAAAGTTAACACTTTGAACACTTTGTTCAAGGACACGTCACACGCGCGCGCGAATGTAAACCCTCGCATACGCAGATGCTCACATTTACGTATGTAACACATGCAACCCCCCCCCCCCCCCAACACACACACAACACAATACAACACAACACAGCACACACACAACACAACACACACACACACACAACACACAACACAACACACACACACATACATACATACACACATCACAACACAACACAACACACACACGCACATATACATACATACATATATATATATAAGCTACGCACAAAAAGTTAAGGATCACTTGCACAAAAATTCATAACTTTCAAAATAAGAAAGCCAATGCGTTGAAGTTTGGCAAGTCCAAGAGGCTGTAAACAATGCCAAGAGAAACCTCAGCATCAAAGAAATAATTGGACACACGCAAACCAACAGACAGGGACTGGGAGCAACAAAAATGCAGTGGTGGTCCAAAGCCAAAGGGAAGGAAAAAAGAGACATGATCATACAGGAGTTGAAGGAAGAAGAAGATGTCAAAAGAGTGCAGAAGGCAGTCCAGCAAGGTCAACAGGGGCAATGGACAACATGGGACAGTGCACTCCAAAGAAGTCTCAGCTGGAACGATATGTGGCACATGGCTCCTCTAAGGATAAGCTTCCTCCTCAGATCTGTATATGACCTGCTCCCCTCGAATGCAAACTTAGTGAAATGGGGGAAAGCAGACGACCCAGCATGTCCGCTCTGTCAGAAGAAACAAACAGTGGAACATGTCCTAAGCTCTTGCAAAGTAGCGCTAGCCCAAGGAAGGTATACATGGAGGCACAACCAAGTTCTGAAAGTGATCACAGATGTGGTTAGCGAAAAAACCATGACCCCAAACGCACCAATTGCTATGACAACGTTCTACAAAGCAGGAGGGAAACAGGTCTGGCCCGAAAGGGCTATGACAACCAGCACATTGCCAAAGGGTCTTCTGGATGGAGCAGTCGACTGGGAGTGTACAGCAGACCTCCCAGAGTGGAGAAATTACCCAGATGTCATCAGCAAGACAGGCATGAGACCAGACATCGCTCTCCACTCTGACTCCTCGAAACAAGTGATTCTGATAGAACTCACTGTGCCATACGAAAGCAGAATGGAAGAAGCACATATCTACAAGACCGAAAAATACGCCGGTCTTGCCAGCACCCTGAAGAAAGCAGGTCTGCAGGTCAAAATCTTCGCCATAGAGGTCGGGGCAAGAGGGTTTGTGGGCACCTCCGCTTATGATCTCATGAAACAACTCGCCATTTCTGGGAAGAAGAGGACTAGAGCCCTTAAAGCGATGGCAGAGGCAGCAGAAAGGAGCTCAAGCTGGATCTGGGCAAGGAGGAACCAAAAAAGTGAACTTCATAAGGATTAAATTCCCTACAGATGATGTGTGCCCCGTTAGCACATTGGTAAAACCGCGTACCGCAGTTCTGAAGCGCAGAATCGCCCAGGTTCGATCCCCGGCGTGGGGAAAAAAAAAAAAAAAAAAAATAGACAACAGCAGAAGGGCATCCAGGAGTCATGACCTGGATGTGGCCCGGCCCCCCGAGAGTGTAAGGAATTCAGGGCCGAAACACTTGTCTAAAGGGGGTTACTTCTCTGAAGACCTTCTGTTGTCTAGCTCTCCCTAGAGTTTCTTTCTACCTGCACATGGTCAGTCCATTGACTTCCGGGAATAGTTCGGAGGACATTCGGGAAAGACCGAAGGACACTGGGAAAGACTAGATCTGCGGGCTTTGTGGGTTGGCTTCCCACCTTGCCTTTGATAACACGCCACGAGTTTTCCAAATGAAAGATGCTCCCAGGATTCACCGAAAGGGGGAGAGAATGATGAATCCATCGGCACTGACTCCATCACGACTGGAAACGCACAACGGACCATGATTAATGACCAGTTGGAATTTCCGTGTGCGTGTGGAAGGAGATTCACCACCAAACGCGGCATGAAGATCCACAGGACAAAAATGGGCTGTTTGAAGACACATACGAACCAGCAGCAGCGCACTGCGATAGCAGGTGAGACGTTGGATGACCAAGGCCAGGAATTAAACCATAGTGCCAAGGACATCCACGCTGACGGTTCTGATGCGGATTTTGCACAAGCTCTTAACGCCAAACGTGGAAAACTCAATTTGCCGCCTGCCGGTGCAAAAGAACAATGGGAGAAATTAGATGAGGAACTTGTCCTTAAGCTGAATGCGCTAATAGGGAACAGTACGCTGGAACACAAACTTGACACATACGGAGACATCATATACTCTATCTGCAGGGACACTTATGGAGTGAAGCAGCCAAAGACAAAAACGCCTCCCCAGAAATCCAGAAGACAGCAACAGATGGAGAGCATCCGGAGGGAGAAAAGGAAGCTTAAAAAGCGAATGAAAACTGCCTCAGAATTCGAGAAGCAAGGGCTCCTGGAACTCTGGAAAGATCTGAAGGCCAAACACAATGCTCTCAGCAAAGTGGAATCAGCAAGGCGAAGAAAGAGCAAAAAGAAGAAGACTCAAGATCGTTTCTTCAAAGATCCCTTTGACTTTGCAAGAAAGCTGTTTGAACAACCCAAATCAGGGACTCTCACAGTGGGCAAGGAAACCCTAGAGCAGCATCTCAGGGAAACATATTCCGATTCTCAGCGCGAGGCACCACTTGAAATCCAAAATCTGGTTTGGCCTGCAGCGCCAGAAGGAAAATTCAATAACAAACCACCAACACTGGATGAAGTGAAGAACGTAATAAAGAAAGCCAGAGCCAAGTCAGCACCTGGACCAAACGGAATACCATACCTGCTCTACAAGAAATGCCCAAAAGTGCTCGAGTGGCTCCACAAGATGATTCGATCAGCATGGAGGAACCAGAAGATCAGCGACCAATGGATGAGAGCTGAAGGAGTGTACATTCCGAAGGAGCAGAACTCCAGCAGCATCAATCAGTTCAGGCCAATATCACTTCTGAACGTCGAGGGGAAAATCTTCTTCTCTGTTATGGCAGCAAGATTGACAAAATACCTGACTGAAAACAAGTATCTGGATATGTCAGTCCAAAAGGGAGGCATACCAGGAATGCCTGGATGCTTGGAACATGCCACGTTGATTTGGGATGCCATCCAAAAAGCAAGAACAGAGAAGAGAGACATTGACGTAGTTTGGCTTGATCTGGCGAATGCATATGGATCAGTTCCACACGATATGATCCAGCTGGCTCTTGAAATGTATCACATCCCAGAAAACATCCGAACAATGCTGAGGAAGTATTTCCAAGGGTTCTCAATGCGGTTCTCTACCAAAGAATACACCACGGACTGGATAGACCTAGAGGTGGGCATTGCAATGGGCTGTGCAATCTCTCCCATACTGTTCGTGTTGGCAATGGAAGTCATCTTGAAAGCTGCAATGAAGAGTTCAGGTCCAGTGAATCTGGGAGATGGATACCAGATGCCTCCTCTGAAAGCTTTCATGGATGACACAACAGTCTTGTCCACGGATGAGGAAGAGACACACCAAATCATAAAGCAGCTGGATGAGCTGGTGGCCTCTTCAAGAATGAGGTTCAAACCTAAGAAATCCCGAAGTCTCTCGCTGCGAAAAGGAAAAGTGGCAGATTCAGTCAAATTCATGGTAGCCAACCAAGCCATCCCCACTGTCACAGAAGAGCCAGTAAAAAGTCTCGGAAGATGGTATGATGACTCCCTGAAAGACACACAAAGGGGATGTGAAACCAAGCAAACAGCAGAAGAAGGCCTGAAGAAAATAGATAACTGCGGACTGCCAGGCAAATACAAAGTCTGGTGTCTACAGTTCATGCTGATACCAAAGCTGCTGTGGCCACTGCTAATCTATTGACATTTGCACCAGCACAGTCGAAGCAATGGAAGCCAAAATCAACAAATACACAAGAAAATGGCTCGGTGTCCCACCTGGTCTCACTGATGTTGCATTCTACTGTCGTCAAGCAATGCTGAAGCTACCTCTGAAATCCATAGTGGAGGAATACAAAGTTGGAAAAGCAAGACTGTTGAGCATGCTGGAGGAATCGGAGGACAATATCGTGAGAGCAGTTCATCCAAAGCTGAGAACTGGCAGAAAGTGGAAAGTCCAAGAGGCTGTAAACAATGCCAAGAGAAACCTCAGCATCAAAGAAATAATTGGACACACGCAAACCAACAGACAGGGACTGGGAGCAACAAAAATGCAGTGGTGGTCCAAAGCCAAAGGGAAGGAAAAAAGAGACATGATCATACAGGAGTTGAAGGAAGAAGAAGATGTCAAAAGAGTGCAGAAGGCAGTCCAGCAAGGTCAACAGGGGCAATGGACAACATGGGACAGTGCACTCCAAAGAAGTCTCAGCTGGAACGATATGTGGCACATGGCTCCTCTAAGGATAAGCTTCCTCCTCAGATCTGTATATGACCTGCTCCCCTCGAATGCAAACTTAGTGAAATGGGGGAAAGCAGACGACCCAGCATGTCCGCTCTGTCAGAAGAAACAAACAGTGGAACATGTCCTAAGCTCTTGCAAAGTAGCGCTAGCCCAAGGAAGGTATACATGGAGGCACAACCAAGTTCTGAAAGTGATCACAGATGTGGTTAGCGAAAAAACCATGACCCCAAACGCACCAATTGCTATGACAACGTTCTACAAAGCAGGAGGGAAACAGGTCTGGCCCGAAAGGGCTATGACAACCAGCACATTGCCAAAGGGTCTTCTGGATGGAGCAGTCGACTGGGAGTGTACAGCAGACCTCCCAGAGTGGAGAAATTACCCAGATGTCATCAGCAAGACAGGCATGAGACCAGACATCGCTCTCCACTCTGACTCCTCGAAACAAGTGATTCTGATAGAACTCACTGTGCCATACGAAAGCAGAATGGAAGAAGCACATATCTACAAGACCGAAAAATACGCCGGTCTTGCCAGCACCCTGAAGAAAGCAGGTCTGCAGGTCAAAATCTTCGCCATAGAGGTCGGGGCAAGAGGGTTTGTGGGCACCTCCGCTTATGATCTCATGAAACAACTCGCCATTTCTGGGAAGAAGAGGACTAGAGCCCTTAAAGCGATGGCAGAGGCAGCAGAAAGGAGCTCAAGCTGGATCTGGGCAAGGAGGAACCAAAAAAGTGAACTTCATAAGGATTAAATTCCCTACAGATGATGTGTGCCCCGTTAGCACATTGGTAAAACCGCGTACCGCAGTTCTGAAGCGCAGAATCGCCCAGGTTCGATCCCCGGCGTGGGGAAAAAAAAAAAAAAAAAAATAGACAACAGCAGAAGGGCATCCAGGAGTCATGACCTGGATGTGGCCCGGCCCCCCGAGAGTGTAAGGAATTCAGGGCCGAAACACTTGTCTAAAGGGGGTTACTTCTCTGAAGACCTTCTGTTGTCTAGCTCTCCCTAGAGTTTCTTTCTACCTGGCAAACATTTAATTCCATGCTTTAGCGATAACGATACACAATTGCCTTCAATTTCAAGCAATCGTTTGGTGTGTACATTTGATCAAAGTGGGTACGTATCGAAATTTGATTTCCCAAAGTCATTGAAATCACAAGACAGGGCATTCTGATACTCCCAAAAGTTCAGTAATGCGTGTAACCGCCATGGCTGTTCTGGCACTCGACTCAGCGAGTCCTCATCGAGTTGACCAGGTTGGTGAAGATCCTCTGTTGAAGCGCCTGCCACTCAGCCTGCAGCATCTGGTAGAGGTGTTGGGCATCCCTGGGAGGGGGGTGGTTGCTCCTCACTTTGCGATCCAGCTCATCCCAGAGGTTCTCAATCGGGTTGAGATCGGGACTGCATGCTGGCCACTCCATTCTGTTGACTCCAGACTGCTGCAGGAAGTCGTTGACCACCCTTGCCCTGTGGGGGCGAGCGTTGTCATCCTGGTAGACAGCCGTCGGTCCCATCTGCTGCAGTGTAGGCACAGCCAGCGGTCCAAGGATCTCATCCCGGTATCGGAGGCCAGTCAGGTTACCCTGTACATGATACAAGAGTGTTCTGTGGTGAAGGCTGAAGGCCCCCCAGACCATTACAGAACCTCCACCAAAGACCACCTTTTCTTGGACAGTGGTGTCAATAAAGCGTTGCCCTGGGCGCCTCCAGACCCTCAGTCGGCCGTCGTTGTGGTTCATGGTGAAGCGTGATTCATCACTGAACAGGACCTGGGACCATTGCTGACGTGTCCACCTCACGTGACGTCTGCAGAAGGCGCGGCGTGCTGCCCTATGGGCTGGAGTTAAGCGTGGCCGTACAGCTGGGCGACGAGAACGGAGGTTAAACCCATGAAGGCGGTTCCGTATGGTCTGCTGGCTGATGTTGATGTTAGTAGCCACCCTCAGCTGCCTTCGAATGATGCTGGAAGAGGCTGTTCTTGTCTGCAGGGCTTGTCGTTCAATGAGACGATCTTCACGTGGGTTCGTCTTCTTCGGTCAACCAGATCTGCGTCTTTCATGGACCCTCCCAGTGGCTGTGAAGCGTTGAATCAGTCTGACAATGACCGAGATGGACACCTGAAGTCGCCTGGCCACTTCTCGCTTGGGAACACCATCTTGGAACCATGCAACAGCTCGTCCCCTCTCAAACTTGCTCAATTTTCGTCGTGGAGGCATTGTCAGATCAGGTGGAATGTCTTCTTATAAAGCCAAGCAAGAGACAGCATCTCACACATAAACAGCAGTGCTTGCACGTGCATAATGGTTTTTCCATCTGGCTTGTGCAGTGTGTTCAGGCAGAACGGTCCAAAACAAGGTCCTTTTTCGCAAGTTTCCGCTTTTCCGTTTGCGGCCAAGCTCAGTAGTAGAGAATCCCGTGCAATTTTCGCACTAACACAACATCGCCCACTTACAGCTGAACAAGAATTCATAACAATTTGGCTGGACTGAGAAATAACTAACAGTAGCGAACTGAGTTTATTACGCACCTGTTTTCTCATAGTGATCCTTAACTTTTTGTGCGTAGCTTATATAGACACCCACATATACACACAGACACATTCACAACACATACACAAACACACACACACATACAGACAAACACACACACACACACACACATAAACATACACACATACTTTAAATTTTTCACTTCAAAACTTCAAAGCATTTTATTACTGAGAGATTGTAGGATTAGATTCCATTGAACCTGTCTCACAACTAGTCCTTGTTACAGTACTCATCTGACATAAGTATTAAAATAAACGGCTGAACTATATAACACATAAAACTTGAAAAAGAAGTAATAAAAATGACTACTGTAATAAAAGATTCATCTTGTATTTTTCATCAGCTCATGACCTTACAAAAGTATGTGAGACAGAGGGAGACACACTATAAGACATAACTTGAAAAAGTAGTAAGAAAAAAATGAACACTGTAATAATATACTGACTTTAATTTTTCAAAAGCTCAAACGCTTTACAAAATAGTGAGAGAAAAGGCAGACAAAGCAACAACAACAACAAACAAACAATCAAACAAAAGCAAATGTGTATCAACTCCTAACAATAACAGTAAGCACAACAACAATAATAACATAATAATGTAGTAGTAGCAGTAAAAAGATGTTTATTTTCTATACATTACAGACTTAGAATAAATCGAAAAGAAGAAAGTAAAAGAAGTATGAAGAATAAACAAGGCTTGGTGGAGATGGAAGAGAGGTCGACTAATGCTGTGATGAAAATAGATAAACAAAAGCATACGCAATGTCAAAGAAGTTATAAAAATGAATTCTAATGAAGTAGTAACTTCCACACGTCGAGTTGATAAGTGCGTTACAAGAGAGAGAGAGAGAGAGAGAGAGAGAGAGAGAGAGAGAGGAAGAGAGGGAATCAGACAGACATGCAGACAGACAGGGACAGAGAGACAGAGGTACAGACAGGGACAGAGAGAGAGACAGACAGACAGACATGCAAACAGACAGAGAGACGGAGACAGAGAACAGCAGAAAATATGATAGAAACGGGGACAACCAGACAGGAGACAGAGAAAGAGGCAGGGACAAAAAGACACAGAACAAGAGAGAGAGAGAGAGAGAGAGAGAGAGAGAGAGAGAGAGAGAGAGAGAGAGAGGTGGAGAGAGAGAGAGGTGGAGAGAGAGAAACAAACAGACAGAGATAGACAGAGAGACACAGAGAGAGAAATAGACACAGAGACAGAGAGAGAAACACACACACACACACACACACACACACACACAGGGAGAGAGACAGAGAGAGACAGACAGAAAGAATGATAGAAACACAAACAGTGAGACAGAGAGAAAGAGGCAGACAAAAAGAGAACGAGATAGAGAGACAGACAGACAGAGAGGGAGAGAGAGAGAGAGAGAGAGAGGGAGAGAGAGAAAGAGATAGACAGGCAGGCAGACAGACAAAGACAGAGAGAGAGAGAGACAGACTGAGAGACATACAGTTAGAGAGATACAGACAGACACACAGAGAGCAAGAGACTGAGACAGAGAGAGAAAGACAGAGAGAGACAGAGACAGTGCAAGACAATGACACAGACAGACAGAGAGCAAAAGGGGAAAGAGTACAGAGAAGCAATGCTAAATATAATATTTTTTTTAATGTTGGTTAGTTAATTCAACATCGACGTTACGGCGACCCCCTAACCTATAAACCAGGTCAAGCTGATTTTTAGTACAGCTCGTGAAAGACGCATGAAGAGTAGCGTCCCTTGATAAGCTCTTGTCAACCTGAGTACAAGTCTTGAGCCAATGACACAGCCATGGACGTGACGAAGAATCTCGTGACCAGACATGCCCACTTATTGACACTGACTAGTCGCCTGTTGAGTATTTATGTCATGTGTACTGCTTGACCTTCATGACATCTGTTCAATCTCTCCCCCACTGATTTAAAAAATATTAATCAGAGTTGCGGCAGCGAAGGTTAGTTTTCAAGTGCATCATGCCCGGTCACGCGCGCGCTCAACACACACACACACTCTCTCTTTCTCTCTCTCACATACACGTACATACACTACGCACAAAAAGTTAAGGATCACTTGCACAAAAATTCATAACTTTCAAAATAAGAAAGCCAATGCGTTGAAGTTTGGCAAACATTTAATTCCATGCTTTAGTGATAACGATACACAATTGCCTTCAATTTCGAGCAATCGTTTGGTGTGTACATTTGATCAAAGTGGGTACGTATCGAAATTTGATTTCCCAAAGTCATTGAAATCACAAGACAGGGCATTCTGATGCTCCCAAAAGTTCAGTAATGCGTGTAACCGCCATGGCTGTTCTGGCACTCGATGCAGCGAGTCCTCATCGAGTTGACCAGGTTGGTGAAGATCCTCTGTGGAAGCGCCTGCCACTCAGCCTGCAGCATCTGGTAGAGGTGTTGGGCATCCCTGGGAGGGGGGTGGTTGCTCCTCACTTTGCGATCCAGCTCATCCCAGAGGTTCTCAATCGGGTTGAGATCGGGACTGCATGCTGGCCACTCCATTCTGTTGACTCCAGACTGCTGCAGGAAGTCGTTGACCACCCTTGCCCTGTGGGGGCGAGCGTTGTCATCCTGGTAGACACCGTCGGTCCCATCTGCTGCAGTGTAGGCACAGCCAGCGGTCGAAAGATCTCATCCCGGTATTGGAGGCCAGTCAGGTTACCCTGTACATGATACAAGGGTGTTCTGTGGTGAAGGCTGAAGGCCCCCCAGACCATTACAGAACCTCCACCAAAGGCCACCTTTTCTTGGACAGTGGTGTCAATAAAGCGTTGCCCTGGGCGCCTCCAGACCCTCAGTCGGCCGTCGTTGTGGTTCATGGTGAAGCGTGATTCATCACTGAACAGGACCTGGGACCATTGCTGACGTGTCCACCTCACGTGACGTCTGCAGAAGGCGCGGCGTGCTGCCCTATGGGCTGGAGTTAAGTGTGGCCGTACAGCTGGGCGACGAGAACGGAGGTTAAACCCATGAAGGCGGTTCCGTATGGTCTGCTGGCTGATGTTGATGTTAGTAGCCACCCTCAGCTGCCTTCGAATGATGCTGGAAGAGGCTGTTCTTGTCTGCAGGGCTTGTCGTTCAATGAGACGATCTTCACGTGGGTTTGTCTTCTTCGGTCGACCAGATCTGCGTCTTTCATGGACCCTCCCAGTGGCTGTGAAGCGTTGAATCAGTCTGACAATGACCGAGATGGACACCTGAAGTCGCCTGGCCACTTCTCGCTTGGGAACACCATCTTGGAATCATGCAACAGCTTGTCCCCTCTCAAACTCGCTCAATTTTCGTCGTGGAGGCATTGTCAGATCAGGCCTACTACTGGTGGAATGTCTTCTTATAAAGCCAAGCAAGAGACAGCATCTCACACATAAACAGCAGTGCTTGCACGTGCATAATGGTTTTTCCATCTGGCTTGTGCAATGTGTTCAGGCAGAACGGTCCAAAACAAGGTCCTTTTTCGCAAGTTTCCGCTTTTCCGTTTGCGGCCAAGCTCAGTAGTAGCAAGATTTTCGCACTAACACAACATCGCCCACTTACAGCTGAACAAGAATTCATAACAATTTGGCTGGACTGAGAAATAAATAACAGTAGCGAACTGAGTTTATTACGCACCTGTTTTCTCATATTGATCCTTAACTTTTTGTGCGTAGCTTATATAAACACCCCCCCTCTCTCTCTCTGTATCTTTCCTCTCTCCCTCTCTTGTCTCTCTGTGTCCCTCTCTCTCTCTCTCTCGCTCACTTTCATATACACACACGCGTGGATGTGCGCACATACACACTCTCTTCCTTTCTCTTCCTTTCTCTCTCTTCCTTTCTCTTCCTTTCTCTCTCTTCCTTTCTCTCTCTTCCTTTCTCTCTCTTCCTTTCTCTCTCTTCCTTTCTCTCTCTTCCTTTCTCTTCCTTTCTCTCTCTTCCTTTCTCTTCCTTTCTTCACTTTTCTGTCTTTTCGCTCTCGCTTTCACACACACTCTCTCCACTCTCTTGCATTCACTCTGTCTCTCTCTCTCTGTGTCTCTTCTCCCTCCCCCTCCCTCTCTCTCTGCCTGTCTATGTGTCTTCTTTCTCTCTCTCTGTCTCTCTCCCTGTCTTTGTCTGTCTCTCTGTCTCTCTCTCCCGATCCCTCTCACTCTTTTTCTGGCTTTGCCACTCTCACTCTCTGTCTCTCTGCCTCTGTCTCTGTCTGTCTCTGTCTCCCTCTCTCATATCCACTTTTCAATATACATTTCGTTACGCCCGGCTGAATGAATAGATTAGGAGACGAATTAACAATGCCTGATCGCTAATCAGCAAATGAAGCGTTGATGTCATCGTTATGTCAATGATGTTTAGTCATCATCATCATCTTCACCACAATCATTACCAACACCTCCACCACAATCATACTCACCATCATCGTCGTTGTCATTACCATCATCATTAACATAATGTTGATGATCATCATCATCATCGCCATCACCTTCATTTTCATCATAACCCCCACCATCATCATCTTCGTTTTCATCCTCATGATCATCATTACCACGATTACGATCACCATCACCACCATCATCATCGTCGTCTTGTCAATATTTTCATCATCCCTATCATCGTTTTAACTTGTCTTTCTTTTCCCCCTCATCACAGTTGTCATCATCCTCTTCGTCATCATAACCATCCCCACCACCACCACCGCCACCACCATCATCATCATCATCAAGCTCGCTAAGGCTTGAACTAGAGGGGAAAGAGAAACAGACCTACCAACTCTAACACACCCCCTTTCTACTAAATAAAAAAAATCCTTGAACAAAGTACAGTCACACAAATTTTATTACTGACAAATTAGACAACATGACGCATCATTCGCACAAATCACATATATATAAATACAACATAAGGGTGGCACCACGCACAAAAAAACCCATTTATGTCCATTTCACATCTTCAAACAATGGAATTCACTTAGAAGCATTTTTGCCAAACGTGGCACCTCAAAACCAACACATTTGAAATCTTCAAACAACAGAATTCACATAAAAGTATTTTGCCATACGTGGCACCCCAAACCAGTACATTTGAAATTTTCAACGACAGAATTCACATAGAAACATAGCCAACTCACACACTCACAGCAAAGTTTTAGTCCACACGAAGATTTTGGGTCTGAAGGATGTTCCTATACTAGGGTTACCAGTCACAAGAGTCACTGAAGCCTACGTGGAATCCTGCGAAGGGCGGCGCCAATGAACGAACCAAGTAGAACGGCTGGGCCGTAGGCTCGTGGCGTGGAAGTACCGTGGACCTTTCCGGGAGACGCAGCCGTAAATGCCCCTCCGGTCATACCTGCCTCGGACGCTCGTAACGTTTCCGGCGCAAGGACTCGTGCTCCTCGTCGTAGGACCAGGCCCCCAATGGACAGCAACGACGACTGGCTCAGGACACAGTGATCTTCTCCCTTCACGCTGGCGAAACACTGATTACGACCTCCCTTTCTGACCCGTAGATAGACAACCAGCAACGGAACTCGTTGCCTAAAAAAAAACAACGGCGAAAAACTGCCAACACTAACCCAAGCACTAAACTTCATATCAACAGCAGCAAAAGAGAGTAAATGACTATTCCCTGCTGGATACATGTTTGACAACAGCTTTACCGTACTTCCCTCACAACAACGTTGACAAATTGGAAGCATCTTACGAAACCTCCCGCCGCACATCGATCATAGCAGGAAAACAACAGGCGTCACACATAGACCCCCACAAACTTATACAACTACACAGACCAACAACAAAATGACTGACCCTTAAACTCTCCACATACCGTCTGTAGCGGAAGAAATTACAGGCGTCGAGTCGCTCCAGGTTTCACGCTGAGGATACATCGACCTCCACAAAACTCCACACCACTACATAGACCAACAAAACACCGATGCCTCTACCCACTTCTAGGACATGAAATCCAACTGCAAGTGGTGACTCTGACCAGAAGCTGGCCTTGTCTTCCCAATCTGCAAACCGACTGTCGCAAGAGAAGGCCCCCACATCAACTAACATTCTGACCAGGAACTGGCCCTACTCGCCCATTCTGCGAACCGTCTATCGCAAGAGAAGGCCCCACACCAACTGACTAACAACATGAACTACATCTTTACAAACACAAACTTTTCCACTTCTAAGACATAAAGCCTAACTACAAGCGGAACCTTTGATCAGGAACTGGCAATATCACATCCAATCAGCAAACCATCTGTCTCAGGAGAGGAACCAGACACCAACTGGACTAACATCTTCACAGACATAAAACTATTACATCTTTAAAAAAAGCAACAAACACAAACTCGCCTGACCAGAAACTGGCCAACCTCACCCCCCCCCCCCCCTATCTGCAACCATCTGTGCAGAAGGAAGGCCCAACACCAACTAACATTTCTGACCAGGAACTGGCCCTACTCGCCCATTCCGCAAACCGTCTGTCGCAAGAGAAGGCCCCACACCAACTCTAAAACTAACACGAACTCAACTCTCTCATCTTTACAACACAAAACTTACATCTTCCCTAACAAACTATTCTGTGCAGAAAGGGGGAGCCAAACACCTACTAAAAAAACTGTAACACCCACAATTCTTATCTTTTTATAGCCAACAAGCTCAAGTTTAGAAATACTGTTCACAAACAACAGCGAAGAAAAACACGCAAAAATCTATCCACACAGGTACCAGGTCATACACGATTCAGCCCGCCAACACAAGTTGACAGAAAAACTGTTCACAAAACAGCACCCAAAACACACACAATTTACGCACATCAGACCCGCGTAAAACATATTGTAGGCCACAAACACAAGTTTACGGAGCTGTTCACAATCCCCGTGCAAAAGCACGCCAAACACACACACACACACACACACACACACACACACACATGACCTAACCGCACATCCCTGCACCCAAACAAGAAGAAAAGGGGCGAAAATAAAAGATGAACAAAACTGCCGTGACAATCATCATCATCATCATCAATCATCATCATCATCATCATCGTCGTCGTCGTCATCATCATCTTGTTAATGGACAAAAAAATGCACAGATCGAAATTCATATTAACCCTTTCAGCCCTGCGCCCGACAAATTGTCGGGCGTGACTGATCGCTTCTCAGCTCCTGCGCCCGACAATTTGTCGGATGCACACACCCACTCACTTTCGGTTTCATTTGTATGAATATTCATTACAGAAGGGACGTTACTCCATCACTCTTCCCTTGTGATAACTTCGAAGATTCCGCCAAGTCATTTCGAAGCAATTTTACGCAGTTTTGTTGTTGTTGTTTTTTACGTCAAGATGATTAAACAAGCTCGCTACACAGTGCAACAAGTTTTGGATGAAATCCTCAATAAAGGCGGTGATTTTGAGCCTGAAACAGAAAAAACGGCCTCTGAATCGAGTGTATCTTCGTCGATTGGCACTTCACTCGACAAAGAGCCCTCGCAACGACCGAAAATTGATGAAATTGATGAAATGGGCGTGTTATAATAATAATAATAATAATTACAATATTTATATAGCGCAAAATCTTGATAAAATCAAATCTAAGCGCTGAAGCAGACACACACGCAAGCACGCACGCACGCAGGCACGCACGCACACACACGCACACACACACACACACACACACACACACACACACACACACACACACACACTCACACACACGCATGGCTATAAATGGGGAGAAAGAAAAAAGCAATAAAAGCAAGAATAAAAGCAATGGAAAATTATAGAGAGCATAGCATATACAATTATATATTATAACCATGTGATTCCCCTCCGAGCGGAGACAGGCTGCAGAGGGGGGGGGGGGGGGGGTTGAGTAGGTTGCTGACGGCCTGAGAGAGGAAGTTTGTTCCAGGAGAGTGGACCAGAAACAGAGAAGGCTTGTGGACCATAGGTATTGAGCTTAGTGCGTGGAAAGCGAAAAGTCAGAGGATCGGAGGCAGAGCGGAGGGTACGTGAGGGAACATAGATCTCAAGTAAGCTTGACAGGTAATCGGGGGCTGCGTTATTGAGGCTTTTGTAGCACATGGTGTCTAGTTTGTACTGTATGCGCTTTGATACAGGGAGCCAGTGAAGTTGTGCCAGGAGAGGAGATATGTGGTCAGTTTTTTTCTTTTTGAGTACAAGGCGTACAGCATTGTTTTCAATGCGCTGTAGGATGTGAATGGTGGAGGCAGGAAGACCAGACAGGAGTGAATTGCAATAGTCAATGCGAGACATTATGAAGGAGAGAACGAGTTTTGCAGTTGTTTCGACAGAGAGATACTTCCTGATCAGCCTTATACGATGGAGATGATAGTAGCAAGATCTGGCAGTTTGAGAAACAAAGTTGTTCATGGAGAGGGTAGAGTCAATGCAGACACCAAGGTTTTTAGCTGAATCAGAAATTGGGACTGATGTGTTACATAATGGGAGAGAAAGAGGAGGCAGCTGAGAAAGTTTCTGACGGGTGCCAATGAGGATAGCTTCTGTCTTGTCGTCATTAAGCTGAAGTTTGTTGAACGTCATCCAGTTCTTAATGTCTGAGTAACACTCAGTGGTGCGAGTCAACAGGCGCTGTATATTATCAGGTGAGTCACTGTCTTGAAGTTGGGTGTCATCAGCATAGAAGTGGTGTTTTATAGAGTGGGAGTTGATGATGGTGGACAGGGGGGAGGTGTAAAGAGTGAAAAGAACAGGGCCAAGGACAGATCCTTGTGGAACACCACAGGTCAGGTATGCAGGTTGAGAGTAAGTGCCATTGATGAGAACAGTTTGTTTTCTGTTTGATAAATACGAAGTGAAAAAGGAGAGAGCAATGTCAGAGATGCCAAAAGTATGATGAAGTCTAGAAAGGAGAATACCATGGTCAATGGTATCGAAGACTGCAGACAGATCAAGGAGTGTGAGGAGAGAGACTTTGCCAGTATCAGTTGCAAGGAGGAGATTGTTGAGAATGTGTAGTAGGGCAGTTTCAGTGCTATGGCACTGGCGGTAGGCTGACTGGAAAGGATTGAGGAGATTGTTGGAAGACAGGTGAGAGTTCAGCTGGTTGAGGACGACTTTTTCAAGGAGTTTTGACAAGAAAGAGAGATTAGAGATAGGCCGGTAATTTTTCAATTCATTTGGGTCTAAATTGTGTTTCTTGAGGAGAGGGTGAACAATAGCAGACTTGAAAGAATCTGGGACAGTTCCAGTTTGAAGAGAAGTGTTGATGATGTCAGTGATGAATGGGAGGAGAGTAGGGAGACAGTCGGCGTAGAGAAAACCTGGAAGAGGATCCAGTTCGCAGGTTTTGAACGACATGTTCATCTCGATGCTTCTAGAATTCTCCGACATACCGTACGGCAAGAAAGCGACTGTGACAGTGATAATGAGAATGAAGGCTCCTTTTGTCACTTTCTTGCCATACAGTATGTCGAAGCAGTCTCTGGCCCCACTAGCAACACCATCACCATCCTTAACTCATGATAGGGCCTCTGAATCGAGTGTATCCCACATTTGCAGAAAAGGTGTTTCTTTTTCCTTAATTTCTTCGACATTGTGGATATTATGTGATTTAACACAATTTCAAAGTAATAATACCCATTTTGTAGTATCTCCTTAAGTGTTCACTTGTGTGCATTGTGATTTCGGTGTGCCTCTTTAATTGTGAATATAAATAAATGATAAGAATCCGATTTTTTGTAATTTTTGTAAATTTTCATAAAATTTTAACTAAGACTAAAAACATCAAACGATCTAAAAATTATATCTGAAAGAGAACATTTATATATCAGCAAGCATACAAAACTTCAATGAATTTCATCAAGTAGTTTTTGAGATATAGGTGTTTTATTGGGGTACCCGTTGATTGTACAGTTCCCACAGACAGACAGGCTGAAAGAGTTTTAATACACACAATGCTGGCTCTCCGTTCCCCTTCCTCCACTGCTCTCTCTCTTTATGTTTCTCTCTCTAGTCTCTCTCTCTCTCATCTCTCTCTCTCTTCTCTCTCTATTTCTCTCTCTCCTCCACCCCCACCCCCCTCTCTGCTTCTACAATTGTGTTGTCCTGTGAAGAAGTGCGACTAGAAAACATTTTGTGATAATACGCTTGTGCAGAGTCTACAGTTATGGCTCAACACGATTTTACAACACCACATGCCAACATCGCACAGTTGGTAGACATGGAGTTTGCAGAAGTTCAACAAGGGCTACATTTGCACTCAGCTACAATCAAGTTTAATCATGGACGACAAGTTCAATGCTTTAGAGGCCAACATTTCTTTGTGGATGTTTGTAAACTAAAGGAAGATTTTTAAAAGAATATTGAAGAAATCGATGAACTCAAAGAATACAATACAACGATTACGGACAGACTGCATAATTTGGAAAGAAAGCTAGAGTCCACCGAGCAAGATGCCAAACAAATGCAATGTTTTGTTCATCAATGTGGAAGAGCATACTCCAGAGGACAGTTTACTCTACTATCGGATTAATCACGGATGTCTTGAATAACCATACAACGAAGCCTAACTCAGAAGACCGCACACCTCTGGAAGCATCCCGTTCTAGTGCAGTTTTGACGGTAGAGAGACTTAGTGGTGGTACTTGGAAACAAAACACAAAAAGACAGCCTAAGGGAAAGTGGGATCAAGGTAGCTTCTGATCTCACTTCGCGGCAGAGACAGATGGTCGAGTTTTATCGTGGGCTTGGTAATTACGCATACATTCATGACAGAAAACTGCGTGTGAGGGACAGACAACAAACATTATTATGGCAATGCTAATGGTTATGACTCCTCTTCAGCTGCCTCCCACTTTTACGAGCACAAGTCACATGTTAAGGACGACATACAATTTGTGCATGATGGCAGAAGAGAAGAACACCTTCACAACAGATATTCATCGAGGAACAACAATGGACGTCAGCACAGATACCAGAACAGAAGACGTCACGCTGTCTCTATGCAAGAAGAAAATCCGGACTATTGGGAGACAGGACAATCTAACACAAAGGATCAACAATACCACTCTGAGACAAACAGGGATCTGCACAAACCCAGCAGAAGACATGCAGATACAGGAGTTGTCCACTTCATCAGGGAGCACACAGAGAAAACTAGAGCAAGAACTCATAAAAACTCTGAACGCCTGGATCGTGACAGAAGTGAGTCCAGACCACTGGGTCCTGGACCATGTTCATATAGTGAAGTGACCAGACAACTGGAATCAAACCACAGAAGGTTTGTTTTCCTAAAAACAAAAAACAAAACAAAAAAACATTGGCAGGAATTATTCAGTTTCACCAAATTCAAACACAATCAGCGCCACAGGGACCAGTAGACATCAGAATGGCATAGAGCAGTCAGTGGCCCCTTCCCCACACCATGACCCCTGCCCCCTTCCCCATGCCATGACCCCTGTGCCCCCTTCCCCACACCATGACCCCTGTGCCCCCTTCCCCACACCATGACCCTGTGCCCCCTTCCCCACACCATGACCCCTGTGCCCCCTTCCCCACACCATGACCCCTGTGCCCTTCCCAAACCATAACCCTTGATGCCCAATCCCTTCACCCACAACCATAACCCATGTGCACCCCTTCCCCACACCATACCCTTGTGCCCCCTTCCCCATCCATGACCCTGTGCCCCCTTCCCCACGCCATGACCCCTGTGCCCCCTTCCCCACACCATGACCCTGTGCCCCCTTCCCCACACCATGACCCCTGTGCCCCCTTCCCCACACCATGACCCCTGTGCCCCTTCCCCACCCATGACCCTGTGCCCCCTTCCCCACCCATGACCCCTGTGCCCCCTTCCCCACACCATGACCCTGTGCCCCCTTCCCCACACCATGACCCTGTGCCCCCTTCCCCACGCCATGACCCCTGTGCCCCCTTCCCCACACCATGACCCCTGTGCCCCCTTCCCCACACCATGACCCCTGCCCCCTTCTCCACACCATGATAAACGTAGCAGGATAGACCCAGTGGCCCCTGTGCCCCCTTCCCCACACCATGACCCCTGTGCCCCATTCCCTACACCATGATCCCTGTGCCCCCTTCCCCACACCATGACCCCTGTGCCCCCTTCCCCACACCATGACCCCTGTGCCCCCTTCCCCACACCATAACCCTTGTGCCCCCTTCCCACACCATGACCGTGTGCCCCCTTCCCCACACCATGACCCCTGTGCCCCCTCCCCACCCCATGACCCCTGTGCCCCCTCCCCACCCCATGACCCCTGTGCCCCCTCCCCACCCATGACCCCTGTGCCCCCTTCCCCACACCATGACCCTTGTGCTCGGGACAGACGTAGCAGGATAGGCTTGGTGATCCCTTCCCCAACTGATGACCCTTGTCCTCTCGATAAACGTAGCAGGATAGACCCAGTGGCCCCTTCTGCATGTGATGACCCCTGTACTTGTGACTTACGCAACAGTAGAGACTCAGTGGCCCCTCCCCCACGTAATGACCCTTGTGATGATGTTAGTCATGACACAAACAGTGATGTACACGAAATTCAGCATAGTGATCAAAATGACGATCACACCTGATGTCAGTGACATGGACACCTATATCAGTGGTGCGGAAATGGAAAGTGTGAGTGAGGTCTTAGTTTAGGATGTGCGTGATACGACCGACGATTCAGATAACATTCATGTTGAGATAGTGACTACCGATGAGGACAGTGCGTTCAGTGACAGAACAAAGTCAGCTGCTCTCACTGACGCTCTGGTATACACCTCAGACCAAGCATTAAATGATACTCACACAATGACACAAACGTCACCACTGACAGCCTGTCAAACTCACATGTTGATAATCAGGTTCTAGATTCTGATAATCTAGACACAAACCAGAGCATATATATGCCTTCTGTCACTCATGCTCTGTGGCCTAGACGTGCTGCCTCCCACCAAGGTCTAACAGTCAGAGCAAAATTACTGACTCGTTTAAGAAAATGCAAGCACAAACTTCTAAAACCAAATCCAGTCAGTGGGGCCTCAGACACTAACAGGTAGGATGTCGGCAAGGCCATAGTATCAGGTAGATCGGTACGATCTTCCACAGGCGATGATCATCTTATTTGGAATCAGAAGCCAATACCACCATTAGAATAAAAATGTGCTTGCCATGTAAATGTTGCAAAGAAATTACACGTTAGTTTTCTTAATTATAATGTTAATGGACTGTTGGAAATAATAGAAAATAACGATTTTGTCAATATTCTTCTCACATATGACTTTATATGTTTGACAGAAACATTTATCGCAACTGACTTTGAATCACTAATTTTCAGTGACATTGTGGTATTCATGTCTAAAGCCAAGAAGCTGTCTTATCAAGGGAGATATTCTGGGGATGTTATCGCTTTGCTAAGGAAATATATTCTCGTTTTGTTGAGCAAATCCCAATAGAAACTGAAAATACTTTAGTTGTAAAAAATCGCAAAGATGTTCTCTGTAAACAAAAATATACTTAGATTGTTCACTTATTTCTCTGTACGATTCTGTCTACTGGAATAGCCAGGAAAGCGTATATGGTATTGAAGTACTGGAGCAATGCTTTTTAGATTATGTGACTTGTGTGGTTATTATTTTTTTTTTGAGATTCAAACGCAAGACCAGCAAATAAGAATTACAGAATTTAGTGGAGATGTTGATGATTTCGATATGGATATTTGTACCGACAACAGATTTCCCAGAAATTCATAGGATAAACGCACAACTACATTTGATTGTTAACCAATTGAGCTGTGTAATAATTTTGATTGTATGATTTGAAATGGTTTGTGTGAAACAGATTTTGACGATGGCTGTACATATATTGTGTCCTTTGGAACTAGCACAGTTCATTTTTTTCATTACTTCCATTGATTTGTTTTCATTTATACACATCAAATAAATTGTTGAGAATATGATGGATTCTGATCACCTACCTGTCATTATGATGGTTGAAATTAAAAGAGACATTATTGAGGCTGGTCTTGGTAAAACAAGTCAACGCAAAAAGGAGATTTGTGAACAAAACATTTGGAAAATGGCTGTCAGCCCGTTTCACAAAACTTTGAAAAGCAGAGACATTCAAGACAGACTTACATTGGCTACAAATACTTTATATTGCGATGTGGATAGTGGTTTGAATAACTGTGTACAATGTCTAAAAGATGCCGGTGCCTGTATGTATAAAACGTTTAAAGTTAACCTGAACAAAAGATCAGAATTGTTTGACAGGGACTGCAAGCAAGTAAAAACAGAAACAAGGTGTAAACTACTTTAGGAAAACTAGGAAGGAAGAAGATACATGTAGAATTTCATACGTGGAAGCGGGCAAAAGTACAGACGTTTACTAAAGACAAAGACACAGGCTTTTAGAAAGCAGAAAGTAGACTGGCTAACCTTGGAACTGACTTATTCATCACAGTTTTGGTGAGTGCTAAGAAGTATGGGTTGTGGACAACAAAGACAACGTCTCGAATGTATTGATATTAATGTCTAGGTCCATCATTTTAAGAATAATTATTTTTCAGTATAATGGAGGTCATTGTTGGTGAACGTTGCGATGTTTATTTAGAACAACTGAAGAGATAGAGCATACACTAAATAGAGATAAATCTGAAGAGGAGGTTAAACGAGCAGTTGACAAAGTTAAAGCTTGGTAAAGCATGCGGAAGTGATAGTTTGTCAGCTGAAATGTAAAAAAATCGTGGAAAAGATGTCCTGGTTTTTCTAACTGAACTGTTTAATATAATTTTCGACTCAGGGATATATCCAAAACGGTGGCAGAAAGCTATTATCATCCCTATATACAAGAAACGTGATCCTGAAAATGCAGATCATTATAGCGATGTATCTTTATTAGGCATAATACATAAATGTTACACATTGATACTGAACATGAGATAGTACACCAGGTTAGAAGATAATAATTTAATCTCTGAGTCAGCAGGCTTTTGTAATAAATACTCAACAGTTGATCATATATACACTCTACATGCTATCATTCAGAAATGTATGCGTAAGAACGAAATGAAACTATATGTTGCTTTTGTCGATTTGAAAAAGGCTTTGGATTTGTTGGGCATGATAAACTCTTACATTGTATCAAAAATGAGGATGTTAAAGGGAAATTTCTTGCAATGTACAAGTCATTGGTTTCATGTATCCGTGTTATCGATAATTTTTCAGAGATGTTCCTATGTCTGATTGGAGTAAGACAGGTTTGTGTCTTGAGTCAGACGCTGTTTTCGATATTTATCAATCAGTTAGCGAATAGCATGGATGACAAAGGCAAACATGGCATTGAGTTACTACCTGGAATTTTTAAAAAATTTGTTGTAGAATTTGCAGATGATCTGATGTTATTTTCAGCTACAGAATCGGCTGAACGTTCTAAGTACGTGTTGTAACAATATGAAATCAACAGTGAATAGTGACAAAACGAAGGTCATAGCGTGTAGAACAGGAGGGTTTCTTGGAAAACATGAAAATGGGTCTATAAAAAATAATCTGGAAATCGTGAACAGCTATCGCTA
>CM060312.1:89142984-89152984 GCA_030674185.1 Monoplex corrugatus
TGAAGAATTGATCAACCAACTAGAAAAGCTCAATATTGATGGAAAAGATCTACGAATAATTGGAAATATGTATTGGGAACAAACAGCTGCAATGGGAATAGAAAACGATATAAGCTCTTTCCAAAATACCAAAAGAGGAATCATGCAAGGTTGTGTTTTGTCACCAGATCTGTTTTCACTTTACAGCAAAAACATCATGAGAAACCTAGAAGAATACCCTGGAATGAAGGTTGGAGGAAAAATGATAAACAACATTCGATATGCAGATGACACCGTGCTAATTGCAGAAAAAGAAAGGGCCTACAAAACCTTGTGAGTATAATAGATATAGAAAGCAAAAGTAAAGGGTTGGAGCTAAACAGCAGGAAGACTGAAGTTATGGATATCAGTAACAATATGAAATCCCCTCATGCAAAATAACAGCAAACTGCACAACCTTGAGACAGGTTGATAAGTTTAAATATCTGGGAACGATCATTTCACCAGACGGTAGATGCACATCAGAAATAGCCAGCAGAATCGGCCAAGCCAAAACAGCATTCAATAAGATGAAAAGCATTCTTACTAACAAATGCCTATCAATTAACATCAGGAAGTGAGTTCTTGAATGTTGTATAGAACCAATAATGTTATATGGTTGTGAGGCCTGGACAGTCAACCAGCAAAGCCGGATCAAGATTAAACAAACAAACAAAACAAAACAAAACAACAACAACAACAAAACGAAAACGAAAAACGAGACAGTCTTGACGGATGCAGACACAAGAAGATCATTCATAGATTAGGAAAAGACAGGCAACATTCATAGGCCATTTTATGAGGAAAGGGGATTAGAGCACCTGGTCACATGATGATGATGGTAGGTCTCATTGGGTTCCTCTTTTTCCTAGTCTGGTTGGTCTTATTGGGTTCCTCTTTTTCCTAGTCTGGTTGGTCTTATTGGGTTCCTCTTTTTCCTAGTCTGGTTGGTCTTATTGGGTTCCTCTTTTTCCTATTCTGGTTGGTATTATTGGGTTCCTCTTTTTCCTATTCTGGTTGGTATTATTGGGTTCCTCTTTTTCCTAGTCTGGTTGGTCTTATTGGGTTCCTCTTTTTCCTATTCTGGTTGGTATTATTGGGTTCCTCTTTTTCCTAGTCTGGTTGGTATTATTGGGTTCCTCTTTTTCCTAGTCTGGTTGGTATTATTGGGTTCCTCTTTTTCCTAGTCTGGTTGGTCTTATTGGGTTCCTCTTTTTCCTAGTCTGGTTGGTCTTATTGGGTTCCTCTTTTTCCTAGTCTGGTTGGTATTATTGGGTTCCTCTTTTTCCTATTGTGGTTGGTCTTATTGGGTTCCTCTTTTTCCTAGTCTGGTTTGTATAATTGGGTTCCTCTTTTTCCTAGTCTGGTTTGTATTATTGGGTTCCTCTTTTTCCTATTGTGGTTGGTCTTATTGGGTTCCTCTTTTTCCTATTGTGGTTGGTCTTATTGGGTTCCTCTTTTTCCTAGTCTGGTTTGTATAATTGGGTTCCTCTTTTTCCTAGTCTGGTTTGTATAATTGGGTTCCTCCTTTTCCTAGTCTGGTTGGTCTTATTGGGTTCCTCTTTTTTCTATTCTGTTTGGTATTATTGGGTTCCTCTTTTTCCTAGTCTGGTTGGTCTTATTGGGTTCCTCTTTTACCTAGCCAGGTAGGTGTTATTGGGTTCCTCTTTTACCTAGCCAGATAGGTGTTATTGGGTTCCTATTTTTCGTATTCTGGTTGGTATTATTGGGTTCCTCTTTTTCCTAGTCTGGTTGGTTTTATTGGGTTCCTCTTTTTCCTAGCCAGGTAGGTTTTATTGGGTTCCTCTTTTCCTAGTCTGGTTAGTTTTTTTTGGTTCCTTTTTTTCCTAGTCTGGTTGGTATTATTGGGTTCCTATTTTTCCTATTCTGGTTGGTATTATTGGGTTCCTCTTTTTCCTATTCTGGTTGGTATTATTGGGTTCCTCTTTTTCCCAGCCTGGTTGGTTTTATTGGGTTCCTCTTTTTCCTATTGTGGTTGGTCTTATTGGGTTCCTCTTTTTCCTATTGTGGTTGGTTTTATTGGGTTCCTCTTTTTCCTATTGTGGTTGGTATTATTGGGTTCCTCTTTTTCCCAGCCTGGTTGGTTTTATTGGGTTCCTCTTTTTCCCAGCCTGGTTGGTTTTATTGGGTTCCTCTTTTTCCTATTGTGGTTGGTATTATTGGGTTCCTCTTTTTCCTATTGTGGTTGGTTTTATTGGGTTCCTCTTTTTCCTATTGTGGTTGGTATTATTGGGTTCCTCTTTTTCCTATTGTGGTTGGTATTATTGGGTTCCTCTTTTTCCTAGTCTGGTTGGTATTATTGGGTTCCTATTTTTCCTATTGTGGTTGGTATTATTGGGTTCCTCTTTTTCCTAGTCTGGTTGGTATTATTGGGTTCCTGTTTTTCCTATTGTGGTTGGTATTATTGGGTTCCTCTTTTTCCTAGTCTGGTTGGTATTATTGGGTTCCTCTTTTTCCTATTGTGGTTGGTATTATTGGGTTCCTCTTTTTCCTATTGTGGTTGGTATTATTGGGTTCCTCTTTTTCCTAGTCTGGTTGGTATTATTGGGTTCCTCTTTTTCCTATTGTGGTTGGTATTATTGGGTTCCTCTTTTTCCTATTGTGGTTGGTATTATTGGGTTCCTCTTTTTCCTATTGTGGTTGGTTTTATTGGGTTCCTCTTTTTCCTATTGTGGTTGGTCTTATTGGGTTCCTCTTTTTCCTAGTCTGGTTAGTCTTATTAGGTTTTTCCTATGGCTGGTTGTCTCATTGGGTTTCTCTTTTCCTTGTTGGGTTGGTCTTACTGGTTTTTCCCTAGCCTTTGTGGTCTTATTGGGTTTTTCTTTTTCCTAGTCTGGTTGATCTTACTGGGCTACTCTTTTTCCTAGCCGTCTGGTCTCCTGGAATCCCACAGGAAAGCGGGGATCCACCGGAGGACTACTCTTCCGGTTTTTCTGATTCCTTGAAGGTCTTAGTCAGGTGGGAACACTTCGATTTTATCTAGTGCCTTGAGAATATGAACTTGTAGCTCATGTAGCGTTGAACTCTGTTGTGGCCAGTGAGGTTCCTTATCACAATTATTTGCTGCTCTGTCGACAGAAGATTAATGACCATCCCTTTCTGCACATGACTTAGGGAGTGATCTGATGATGTTCTTCATCTCATTCATGGCAGTTGGTGCTGCTGTCTAGTGAGTCTGCGTGAGCTCCTCTTTGAGCCAGTTCATCTACCGTTTCATTTCCTGGAAGCTCACGATGTGATGGCATCCATTAGAGGACAACTCCTCCGTCTCTTCTGCCTTGCTGGAAGACATTCCTTAGATAGGGGAGTTTGCAAATACTCTGGGGCATGGAGAACAGAGAGTGCATCCGAGGGTATCTTAAACATAATTATTTGGAGTGGGTAAATGGGTCAAGTTATAAAAAAGATCACGAGGATTGAATACAGAGGTACAACCGACTCTGCTGCAGGGGCGTCAACTCGACTCGACACGATCATCATCATCATCAGGTGCCCTGCCGCATGGCGTTGGCGATTATGGACTTCCATCTGCCTCTATTTCTCGTTGCCCCTAGCATCTCCCCCACCATCCTCGTCCCCAGCCACTCTGCAAGTCCGTCCAGCATTTTCTCCCTGGGTCTAGCCGGTGCTCTCTTTCCCTCCAGCTTTCCCGTTGTGACCAGGTGCTCCAAATCCCCCTTGCTCATAAAATGGCCTATAAATGTTGCCTGTCTTTTCCTAATCTTCCTTATGAGTGATCTACTTGTGTCTGCCTCCATCGACACGATACGAGGGCGCATCACACATAGTCGACGCCGACTGACGGAGGCCTACAACTGGGTCTGTTGGCGCCTTTTAACGAACTATAGTACTATGCAATATAAGGCAAATGTCAACACATTTGATTGTTATCCAGATTTGTTTGTTATCCAGATTTGTCTGTAAGTTTGTCATGATAGGTATATATGGGTGTTTCCTCTTTGCTGTTGTTGTTGTTGCTTTTGTTGTTGTAGTTGTTGTTGTCGGCAATCATGCTGTGTGGATACGGGTGTGTATGTATGAATGTATGTGTGTATGTGTGAATTCGCTCACGGCGGTGCGCACTGAAGCCAGTTCTCAACCCAGCAGTTGCGCTGAAGAAGTCGGCAGGATCGCCGCTGAAAGCTACGCAGTAATTAGTCTTTTTTGTAACTGAGAGCCAGGTTCAACCAGGTAGCCATTATGTATGTGTGTATGTCTGTGTGCGGGCATATGCATGTATTTACTGTTATTTGATATTTTCATCTCTTACCTGTTTATTTATCTACATACTCTTTAATTATGAACTTATTTATTCACCTAATTACTTACTTCTTATTCACGTACTTACTTACTCATTTACTTACTTACGTATCAATGATTAAGAAAATATTGTCTTCACTTAGTTGATAGACCGCTGAGCATTTGGGCATTGACTGGGGATGGTGGTGATGGTGGTGGTGGTGTTCTGTCATGTGAGACGATTTTATACAGAATAGCTAGTTGCGTTGTGCTTCAGACCTTTAATTAATTATATGTTTACTTTATATACATGTTCCTTTTTTGAAGGTAAGGTACACAGATACACGTCATTTACATGTCACCAAGATTATTCCAGTTGTAGGCTGATAAACTACCAGAATAACATATAGACAACATAGTCTACATGTAGATAGAGCCTCAGGACCAGGCCGGCCATCTCAAGGGTTTATGTGCAGGCTTAAGCCATGTGCCATGATCACCATACACAAGGTACTTGTGACATTAGCGCATATGGAATTCGTTCCGAGCGCAGAGACGTCATCTTGAGAAACTGAAACTGAAACTGAAACTGCCAACACAGCCATCTACATCAGAACAGGAATGGCGTTCATCCGTTGAGGTCCCTTCAGGGTGGAACAGCACTAGGTACTACACCTCAGCAGGACCCACCCTCAGCTACCAGAGGTCCTTCCTGTTCGTCGTCTCGCCCAGTGGAGGCAGGAAGAAAACTGCTGTGCGTGTGGGAAAGATGCAACGATTTTTTAATGCATTTTGAACTTGATAATCGTGAGTTGGGTTTTCACTATAGTCTTTTTGTTTAACCCTTTGACTCCTGCGCCTGTCCACCAGCATCCTGCATTGTCTACCATGCTAGCAATGCAAAAACTTAACCCTTTGACTCCTCATCCTATCCACCAGCTTTAATCCCTTAGATCCCTTCATCTTATCCACCAGCTTCCTGCAGGAAGGTGGTGGATTGGGAGAGGGAGTCAAAGGGTTATGTTTTTCACGAAGCTGGAAGATAGGGTGAGGGAGTCAAGGAGTTTAGTTTTTGCAGTTGGTGGATAGGGTGAGGGAGTCAAAGGGTTAAATTTTGAGTCAAAAGGGTTAAGTTTTTGCGGTTGGTGGATTGGCTGCGGGAGTCAAAGGGGGTGAACTTGGATGTCGTTTTTACCGTGGTAGTAGCCCTGATGTGGCTCTAGTAGTCGGCTGGGCTCTAATTAGCATGAACCAGATGCGAACCAGGAAGAAACCTAGAACCCCTGTGATTACCAAGCTTCAGTGAAGCCAGCATAAAGTGGGAAACGTGGGCCACGTTCATCGCCGGGTATGACTTGAACAATAAGACGGCAAACAGAAATAGAAGATGAGAAAAATATTCTCTCTCTTTATGGCTGTCTTTCTCGTCCTTTTCGATAAAATAGGGCGGCTCGATTTTAACAAGTGTAGGTGTTTGTCATTGGGACGCCATCCTTTGCATGCCAATGAATCTTATTCATGTCTTTCCTATTTAAAAAGATTGTTCTTCTTGATCAGTCTGGGGTAGGGTTCGCATATGCATGTGTATGTCAATGGGACGAAATATTTAATGTTCTCCGAATGCTAATTATGTGTGTGTGTGTGTGTGTGTGTGTGTGTGTGTGTGTGTGTGTGTGTGTGTGTGTGTGTGTGTGTGTATATACCTTGGACACATTGGGCGGAGAGGGTGTGTGTAATCAAAGAGAGAGAGAGAGACAGACAGACAGACAGACAGACACAGAGAGCGACACAGAGACAGAGATAGAGACAGAGAGAAAAAAAGAAAAAAAGAAAGAGAGAAAGAGTGAGTGAGAGAGAGAGAGAGAGAGAGAGAGAGAGAGAGAGAGAGAGAGACAGACAGACAGACAGACAGCGAGAGACAGAGACAGAGAGACAGAATGAAAAAAAAAGAAGAAGAAAAGAAAGAGAAAGAGGGAAAGAGAGGCACGAACAAATTCAATTCACAAAGATGCCCATGATACGGCGTGAATTCAACATGTTTACTGGTACAATGTAGCCGACGACATACACGGTCATTATCATTTCATTTTGTTCAACGCTGACATTATTACGAATAGCTGAGTAAATTCTACCTCTTTGTACATGATCAAATTGGTAGTCAGGAAGCTGATGACACTTTCATTATCGTTTCATTCAGTTCAACATACACATTACGAGTAGCTAAGTAAGCTCTAAGTGTATGTACATGATCAAACTGGTAGTCACGAAGCTGATGACACTTTCATTATCATTTCATTTCGTTCAACATAGACAACACCAGTAAGTTTTAACTGTTTGGACGTTACTAGACTGGTAGTCATGAAGCCAAACTGGTAATCACAAAGCCAAACTGGTAGTCACAAAGCCAAATTGGTAGTCACGAAGCCGATGACAAACACGTTCTGTACATTACCAAATTGATCCTTACATCATATGCTGCGCATGTATCACAACTCTCATGCATAGACTCTTGGATATTAAACAAAGAAACAAATATACTAACAAACAAAACAAAACAAGCAAACAAATAATCATATAATTTGTTCAAGAGGGATTCATCAAACTCTGGCAATTCCATACGCGCTCCATCCAGTAATTCTCTGGCATACTCCTTCAGTCTGCTCAAATCCTTACGTAGCCTACTGATAAGGTCTTGAAATGGGAAAAGAGAAAGGGTGAGGGGTACAGAAGGACTTATGAAACGCTCAGCTGCCACCACCAGACTGATTGCAGCTTATAAGATGGGACAGTGAACAGACCGGCTTTTATGTTGCGGGCTGGGTTTGACCTCAAGATATCGGAACTCGAGCCCCTGAGTCACCCTACCCTGATGGAATAAAAGAAGAAAAAAAAAACAAAAACAAAAAAACAAGAAGCAAACACAACTGTGGGCCTGTCTGAGGATCAAACCCATGCCCCTTGTGTTATCAGCATAACGCTCTAACCAACTGGGCTAACAGGCCAGTAACAAAATACAGAATACTCCCCCCCTCCCCCCCATCAACCTTTGGCCACCCAAGGATTGAACCTACAACCCACAACGTTATCATCATGGTATTGTAACCAATTGACATATCCAGTAACCTAACTAGGCCTCCATCATGTAAGTATAATCGGTAGTAAGAAAGTCTGGGGAGAGCGGGACAGCAGAAGGTCCTCAGAGTACAAACCCCCGTCAAGCAAGTGCTTTGGCCCTTAACCCCTGACACTCTAAGGGGACCAGGCCACATCCAGGTCATGACTCCTGGGTCCCCTCTGCTATCGCCGATTTGGGAAAAATAAATCTATGTATGTATGCATGTAAGTATAAATGGTAATTTCACACACACACAGACACACACACACGCACGTACGCACGCGCGCGCACAGACACACACACACAGATGTACACACATTTATCGAAATCATCAAAGTGTAGGCCTACTTTTTTTTTGTTTTTTGTTATTCTATTATTCTCACTTTTGTTTAAGAATGGAGATTATTTCATAATGACCAGAGATATGTGTGTTTAAGTGTTGTGTGTGTGGTGTGTGTGTTGTGTGTGTGTGTGTGTGTGTTGTGTGTGTGTGTGTGTGTGTGTGTTGAGTGTGTGTGTGTGTGTGTGTTGATGTGTGGTGTGTGTGTGTGTGTATGAGTGTGTGTGTGTGTATGTATGTGTGTGTATGAGTGTGTATGTTGTGTGTGTGTGTGTATGAGTGTGTGTGTGTGTGTGTGTGTGGTCTGTGTGTGTGTGAGTGTGTCTGTGTGTGTGTGTGTGTCTGTGTGTGTGTGTGTGTGTTGTGTGTGTGTGTGTGTGTGTGTAAGTGCATGCGTGCGCGTGTGTGTGCTTCAAAAATGTGTTAGCAAAATTTTCTCAGCCGTTTCTTGGCTAGATCTTTACCAAGTTACCAACTGCAGCGCCACCTCTTTTGTTTCAACCACACGAAACATATTGCTGCCCCGTCTACCTTCGTCCATATATTTTCATCTTCATCACAAAATCTCTAAAACACACAATAGGAATGTTATCTCTTCATTGATCATTCATGCGGCTATTTCCGATGTTCACTATCCAAAAATCGAAGTCCATCGCATTCCTCACATTTACACATTACATGGATTCCACACTACACCAACACATTTACACATCACACGATCTCCACGTTACTCCAACACATCAACACATCCTCACGTCACACCAACACATCTACACATCACACTTCATCCACATGACACCAACACATCTACACATCATCCACATCACACCAACACATTACACATCATCCACATCACAACACATCTACATATCCACACATCACATGACACCAACACATCTACACATCACACCGTACACACATGTACATCCAACACATCAATTCCACTACATCACACCAACACATTTACACATCATCCACATCACAACATCTACACATCATCCACATCACAACACACATATCACACTCATCCACATGACACCAACACATCTACACATCACACGTCATCCACATGACACCAACACATCTACACATCATCATCCACATGACACCAACACATCATCCACATGACACCAACACATCTACACATCATCCACATGACACCAACACATCTACACATCAATCACACGCATCTACTCCACATGGCACACCAACACATCTACACATCATCCACATGACACCAACACATCATCCACATGACACCAACACACATCTACACACTCATCCACATGACACCAACACATCTACACATCATCATCCACATGACACCAACACATCATACACATCATCCACATTGACACCAACACATATTACACATCATCCACATACACCAACAATCTACACATCGCATGACTCCACATGACACCAACACATTATACACAGTCATCCACATGACACCAACACATCATCCACATGACACCAACACATCTACACATACACACATCATCCACATGACCACCAACACATCTAAACATCATCCACATGACACCATCACATCTAATCTCCACATGACACCAACACATCTAACATCATCCACATGACACCAACATCTACACATCATCCACATGACACCAACACATTCTTCCACATGACACCAACACATCTACACATCATCCACATGACACCAACACGTCATCATCCACATGACACCAACACATCTTCCACATGACACCATACACATCTACACTCATCCACATGACACACACGTCTACACTATACACGTCATCCACATGACACCAACATCTAACATCATCACAAAATCAACACATCTTACATCACACACTCATCCACATGACACCAACATATCTACATATCATCCACATCACAACATCTACATATCACACGTCATCCACATGACACCAACATATCTACATATCATCCACATCACAACATTACACATCACATCACAACATCTACACATCCACATCACACATCTACATATCTACACATCATCCACATGACACCAACACATCATCCACATCACATACATCTACACATCATCCACATCACAACATCTACACATCACACGTCATCCACTCACACACATCTACACATCATCCACATGACACCAAACATCATACTACACATACACGTCATCCACATGACACCAACACGTCTACATATCATCCATCACATCACAACAACCATCTACCACATCACAGTCTCCCCATGACACCAACACATCTACCACATCACACGTCATCCACATG
>CM060312.1:89160484-89170484 GCA_030674185.1 Monoplex corrugatus
AGCATACATAAGGACACCAAAACATATATAAAAACAGGCATAAATTACCTAAAATTGCTTCCGCATATCTCACCTCCTTAGAGCCAAAAATGCACTTAATACATGTACCGAATTATCAATCCGAAGAAAAAGCACGTAAGACTTTATCGAAAAAATACAGGTGAATGGACCATTAAGGCAGAAAATAAATAGAAATGACAGAAAGCAAGGCAACAAGGCAGAAACAAAGAGTGACAGAAAAGAAGACATTTCTAGCATTTAATTTCCAAAAGGTGGGGATACTGTTTATACTGAAAGAGCCCCCGGCAACCCAACGGGGGGGGGGGGGGGGGGGGGGGGGAAGGAAAAGATATGGAAAGGGGGAAAGAAAGTATCATTAATAAAATGTGCATGGACTCAAGGGTACATTAACAGAAGATGCTATGCATAGATGTACCTAAGCTGTATAAACAAAACCTCTGCGTAAAATACAAGCTAATACTTATACATTCAAGTGAACAAAACACACACACACACACACACACACCACACACACACACACACACACACACACACACACACACACACACACACACACACAAAACACGAGGTAAAAGTACATGAACCAAGAGTCATGTCCGGATAAAAGTACATGAAGTGGCATTCACTGGATTCTGTTGAGTAATTCCTTATGGTTTGTCATCGAGACCATTTGGCTTGCGTATTCAAAGTTTATCTATGAGATGGGATTCTCTGTCTTTCCTGTCTGTGGTGCTGTTACTGTATAGAAGCCACAGACCTTTCACTCGGATGTCGTTGATTGAGTGGTCTGACTGCTTAAAATGATTTGAGATAGTTTTCTCTTTGATGTCAGATATCAGCCAAGTGTTCTTTGAAACGTGTATCAAGGGTACGTCCAGTTTCAACAATATACAGTTCTTTTGCTGTCTCAGGACCGTCAGCCTGGAATAGACTTCCGCTCTGCCTTCGCCTAACACCTGCCCTTCCTGCTTTTAAATCCAGTTTAAAAACCCACCTCTTTTTCCAAAAATGAATTCTACAACTACTTTCTTTTCTTCAGTTTGTGTATCAAATATTGTAAGGTGGTTTTTGTCGATTGTATGCGTTTGCCTGGTACGTGAGTGCGCTTTGATTTGAACTGTCAAGATCTGGCGCCGTATAAATACTGTTAATATTATAATTGTTATCGTTATTATTATTATTACTCATTATTATTATCATCATTATCATTGTTATTATCATTATTATTATCATTACTATTATTATTTTGGTTTAGAGCCCAACCGACTGCATAGAGCCATATCAGGGTTACAACCGTTTTACATAATACTTCAACAGGACAAAAAGGAAAAGAAAATTAAGTACAAATATCAATGCATTCTCGCACATAATCTAAGGAGATGCCCCTGGCGTTAACCACTCTATCTATCACACAGGAAATTTAAAAAACATTCCCGAAAACAAATTTACATTCACCTAAGTACACTGAAACATATATAAAACAGGCCTAAGCTACACAAAAACTGCTTCCGAGTATCTCATCTCCCTAGAGCCTAAAACTCACTCAATACATGTATCCAATTATCAGTCCTAAGAGAAAGAATGTAAGATTTACACATACAGGTAAATGGAAAAGCAAAGCAAAAAATGACAGGAAGAAATGACCGAAAGAGAAGGAACAAGGAGTAAAAAAAAAAAAGAGAGTGACAGAAAAGAGGAAATTTCTAGCACAGAATTTCCAAAAGGTGGGGGATACTATTTATACTGAAAGAGCCCCCGACATCCCCAAAGGGTGTAAGACGACAGGTAACATGCGTCCAATAATAACACCCCACCCCACGCATCCCGTTATAAAAGGTCCCCCAGGGATTGATGGAGATTCAATACAGGCCGGTTTTTATGTTGCTGGGTGGAACTATTTTATGAAAAAAAAAAGATAAATTACAGCACCTGGTCACAACAGGAAAGCTGGAGAGAAAGAAAACACCAGGTAGACCCAAAGAGAAAATACTGCACGGACTTGCAGGATGGCTAAGGACAGAGAGGGTGGAAGATGTATTTGCAGCGACAAGGGATAGATTCGTATGGAGGGCCATGATCGCCAGCGCCATAGCACATGATGATGATGATGGATGGAACTGAACTCCAGACATCCAACCTCGAGTCTCCGGCTGCATGGACCACAGCAGCCAGGTTGCACAGATAGACAAGATGGATTAAACACAAGGGTAATGTCCCCTGTTATACTGTAATCCTGTTCTCATGTTCTCCGTGACACTTTTATGCTCGTCTTCTCGTCAACTGCCTCTCGCCTCTTTCTCGCTCTGACTCATACGTGAACATGCAAGCACGTATACATTCACTCACGTTAAACTTTTTGCACGCCAGTTCGAGAGCGTGCGCGCGCGCACGCACACACACACACACACACACACACACACACACACACACACACACACACCACACACACAATACATGCTTAACAAACACCACACACACACATATACACACAGATTCAATAGAGAAACCACACACACACACACACACACACACACACACACACACACACACACACACACACACACACACACACACACGCACGCACACGCACCAAAGACACAGACATAGACACACAGACACACAACCATAATACCACACACAGACAGACATAGATACACAGACACAGACACAGACAGACAGACACACATACATAAATACACTCACACAAACACACACGGACACACAGAGACAGATAGACAGACAGAGACAGAGAGAGAGGGGAGACAGAGACAAAGACAGAGGAGAGAGAGAGAGACAGAGAGAGAGAGAGAGAGACAGACAGAGAGAGACAAGAGAAAGAGAGAGAGAGAGAGGAGACAGAGATAGACAGAGAGAGACAAGAGAGAGAGAGGGGAGACAGAGACAGACACAGAGAGAGAGAAACAGAGGAGAGAGAGACAGAGACAGGAGACAGAGACAGAGAGACAGAGACAGAGAACTCAGAACACGTTTATTGTACATCGGCCTTAGGCCACAATGCATGCATGGGGAAGGGGGGAGGGGAGGGGTTCGGGTTTTCTGATGTTTTCATACAAGTTCTACAATCAAACTGGAGTAAACTCTTATCACACTGGCCCCTTCCATCGTTTACCTCCACATGAGCTGGGAAACATTCATTTTTGCAGTTTCAGAAGTCATTTCATTTGTATTCAAGTCCATATCCCTTAACTGGCCAGCCAAATATATTTGTCATTAACCACATCTATATCATTCATCCAACTGTCAATTTTACAATAATTGGCCATCAGACAAACAATCATTCACTCTTTGAGAGGGAGGGAGAGAGAGAGAGAGAGAGAGAGAGAGAGAGAGAGAGAGAGAGAGAGAGAGAAAGAGGAGAGACAGAGACAGAGACAGAGACAGAGACAGAGAGACAGAGAAGATGACTAAATCAGACAAGACCGTGTCCTCAATTTAGCAAGGGTCAGACAAGACGAGCCAGCAGTTCACAGGGGGGAACACTGACGACCGTGCTGCACCCGATAACTGACTCCAACCGACAATGACTACACACAGGAAAACCACCAAACAAACTGAACTGTGACCCAAATATATTTACTTGTTATCGATACAGCTCAATTTCAGAGATTGAAAGAAAGACAAAAGGAGTAATAAAAAAAGACACAACAGGAAGGAAGGAAGGAATAAAAGACAGAAAGAAAGGAAGAAAGGAAGAAGGAAAGAAGAAAGGAAGAAATGAAAGAAGGAAAGAAAGAACGAAGGAAGGAAGAGAAGAAGGAACGCAAGAGAAATGAAAGAAAAAGAGGAGAAAGGAAAAACAAAACAAAAGGAAAGGAATGAATAAATGAAGGAAGGAAGAAGGAAGGAAAAAGAAGGAAGATGAAAGGAAGGAATGGAAGGAAGGAAAGAAAGAGAAGGAAGCAAGGAAGGAAAAGAGAAAGGAATGAAAGAAGGAAATAAAGAAGAAAGGAAGAAAGGAAGAATAAAAAGGAAGAAAGAAAAGGAAGAGAAGAGCAAGGAAGAAAAGAAGGGAAGAAAAAAAAGAAAGGAAGGAAAGAAGAAGGAATGAAAAGGAAAGAAAAAAGAAGAAAGAAGGCAAAAAAAGGAATGAGCAAGGAAGAAAAGAAGGAAAAAAAGAAAGGAGGAAAGAAGGAAGAAGAATAAAAGAAGATAAGAAAGGAATGAGCAAGGAAGAAAAGAAGAAAAAAAAAAAGGAGGAAAGAAGAAGGAAGGAATAAAAGAAGATAAGAAAGGAATGAGCAAGGAAGAAAAGAAGAAAAAAAAAAAAGGAGGAAAGAAGGAAGAATAAAGGAAAGATAAGAAGATGACAGGCAAGAAAGGAGAGAAAAAAAGAAAGAAAAGAAGGAGAACGAAAGGAACGAAAGAAAGAAGAAGAGAAAAAAAAAAAGAAGAAGGAGGAAGTAAGGAAGGAAAGAAAAAGAAGGAAGGAAGGAAGGAAGGAAAGAAGGAAAGAAGGAAGGAAGGAAGGAAAGAAGGAAGGAAGAAGGAAGGAAAAGAAGGAAAGAAGGAAGAGAAGGAAGAAGAAAGGAAGGAAGGAAGAAGGAAGAAGGAAAGAAGGAAGAAGGAAGGAAGGAAGGAAGGAAAGAAGGAAGGAAGGAAAGAAGGAAAGAAGAAAGGACAGACCCAACACAACGGATTTATCATGTAAAATTCAGGCCACTCTCAATCAGTAGCCACAGTGCAGGGCCAAGTGTTCCCTTTCTCCCTGCCTGTTTTTGTCATGTCAGTGCATTCGTGCACTATACAATTTAAGGATATCCCCCTGGCAATGATTATTCCGCCCGATTTATCACCACTGAATATAAATGTATACGCACAACTAAGTACACTACAACATCCATGAATACCGGCCTAAATCACGTAAATTAGCCTAATTACATTTCCTTTGAGCCCCCCCCCCCCCCAAAAAAAAAAAAAATTCAGTTAATGAATGTACCCATTCATCAGTCCTAACAGAAACTACGTAAAGCTTTACAGAATGGACCAGCAAGGCAGAAAGCCACAGGAAGAGATGACGGAAAGCAAACAGCATGGAAGAAACAAAGAGAGTGACAGAACAGAGTGTATTTCTTGCACAGAACTTCCAGAAGGTGAGGATACTGTTCATACTTAATTGCCCCCCTCCCACATCCCCACGGGGGATGATGGTGGTTCAGTTCAGTTCACATCGCTTATAGCCCAGCCGACTACTAGAGCCATATCAGGGTTAACACCACGTAAAAAACAAAAAAAAAAACAACAACAACCTCCCCTCCAAAAAACAACAACAACAACAAAGAACGTCAAGAAAAAATACAAGTTAAAAACCATGCTCACCGTTAACCTTGCAAATCTAAAATGCCATTAAAGAAACGCAGACGTATAAGTTCTGTCAATCAAGTCTTTTTGAGTGGCAATATACGCCAAAATCAGAAAAAAATGAAAGTTACCATTATCAAAGACAAGAAGATTATCATACGCAACATATGAATCAAACACATGAGGAAACTCATCCATGAACATTCATTCTGTTTATAAGCTTATTTGTTCTGCTGAATGGTGAGCTGTAAATGGACAAAATGGGAAACTTTCGTTGTTGTTACTGTTTTCACTGGAAAGTACAGGAAACACACTTCAAAGATTTCAAATGTTTAAGATCAAAGTTCATGGCGGTTATTGTGATATAAGTGCAAGACCGTCTCTAAATATGACAAGACCACTGCCAGTGATAGTTTCTCTTTTCATATAAAAATTACCATTACAGAAAAATCCACATTTTGTATTTCTCAAAGTCACTGTGACCTCGAAGCACCATCAAATGACATAAACCTGGATGTGAAGTGAGGAAAATGATAGATTATTACAACAAAGTAAACAGAACCTAAAAAATTGGCCACAAGTTCTTGAGAAAATGCTGTTCACATGTCCTCTTCAGAAAGTGCTTACCTTAACGCATTTTATGGGGTGGGGGTGAGGGGGGGGGAGGGGAGAAATGGGGGGTCCGAACTGAAACCTGACATCTCGTCCAACAAAGTGACGTATTCCTGACACCTCAACAGTCCGCACCTTTAAATCCATCTTGTTAAACCATCCACCCCGAAACTGTATGCAAAATCTTACAGTTTTTTTGCTAGAGACACACAGACAGACGTCATCCACCCCGAAACTGTATGCAAAATATTACAGTTTTTTTGCTAGAGACACACAGACAGACGCACACCTCTTTCTAGTTGGTATAACACAACCTGCCCCATCCCTCTTTTCTTTCTGTTTTTTTCTTTAAATTTTCCTGAAGGAGAACAAGAAAGGAAAGAGCCCTCAGTAACACAAGATATCTAAGATGAAAAGCACAAAAACGTGTTAAGTGTCAGTCTCTGTCTAAGAGAGCTCAAACCCACGTTTGCCCTCAGGTAATTTATACCACCGCTTTCTTGTTTGTTTGTTGTTGGTTTCTTTTTTTTCCCTGCTCACTCATCCACGTCACTATGTTATGTTTCAGTACTGATCTTGATCACCCTGTGTTCCTCCACATATCCACCTTACTACATTTTATAACTGATTTACACCACTCTGCGTTTCTTTATGTTGTTTGATCAAATCTTTTTGTAAGACGATCTCAGCAGCATCTGTTGGAACAAAATGGGCAGGGAGGGATGGAGGAGGGTGGGTGAAGGAGGAGGCGGGGCATAGGGTCAGGCAACACCAAAAATCTCCCTTTACCAATGCCCTTTGAGTACGTTTTACAAAACTAACTGTGGTTTTTGAAAGCTGGCCAGTTTCTATCCCGTTTGAGCACTTTTCACTCCCTGTACTGTAACATCCCAGACATTTGGCCTGAACGTGGCTTTAACCCTTTGACTCCTGCACCCTATCCACCAACTGCAAAAACTTAACCTTTGACTCCCTTAACCCTTTGACCCCCTTAACCTATCTGAACGATCACGGATGTTTAATCAAACAGATGACAAATGGTGACGCGGCCGGATACAGGGGAGGGTGTGTATGTGTGTGTGTGTGTGTGTGTGTGTGTGTGTGTGTGTGTGTGTGTGGTGTGTGTGTGTGTCTGTGTGGGTGTGTATGGGGTGTGTGTGTGTCTGTGTATGTGTGTATGTCTGTGCCTCTGTGTGTGCGTGTGTGTGTCTGTGCCTGTGTATGTGTGTGTGTGTGTGTGTGTGTGTGGGTGTGTGTGTGTGTGTGTGTGTGTGTGGGGTGTGTGTGTGTGTGTGTGTGTGTGTGTGTGTGTGTGTGAAATCAACTCCTATTAACAAAGTGTGATGACGTGGGAATTTACATTTGATCATTTAGTGGCCCATTCACTTAGCTGTTTAAGAGCATCATGCTCACGACAGAGATGCTGTGGATTGAATCCTCGGGCAGACCACGTTTCAATGGAATTGTCCAAGTGCTACGAATCCCTCTTGATCAAACTTCAAACACCTGTGCAATGAATTCCTCTTGATCAAACAACAGTGCCATGAATACCTCTTATCAAACTTCACACACCAGTACCATGAATCCCTCTTCATCAAACACCAGTCTGCCAGTCCCATGAGTCCCTCTTGATCAAACTTCAAACACCCGTGCCATGAATCCCTTGTGATCAAACATCGAACACTAGTGCCATGAATCCCTCATGCTCAAACACCAGTGGTATGAATCCCTCTTGCTCAAATACCAATGCATGAATCCCTCGTGATCAAACACTAGTACCATGAATACCTATTGATCAAACACCAGTGGTATGAATCCCTCGTGCTCAAACACCAGTGGTATGAATCCCTCTTGATCAAACATCAGTGGTATAAATCCCTCTTGATCAAACACTAGTGGTATGAATCCCTCTTGATCAAACACCAGTGGTATGAATCCCTCACGCTCAAACACCAGTGGTATGAATCCCTCTTGATCAAACACCAGTGGTATGAATCCCTCTTGATCAAACACCAGTGGTATGAATCCCTCTTGATCAAACATCAGTTGTATGAATCTCTCTTGATCAAACATCAGTGGTATGAATCCCTCTTGATCAAACATCAATTGTATGAATCTCTCTTGATCAAACACTAGTACCATGAATCCCTCTTGATCAAACACCAGTGGTATGAATCCCTCTTGATCAAACACCAGTGGTATGAATCCCTCTTGATCAAACACCAATGCATGAATCCCTCGTGATCAAACACTAGTACTATGAATCCCTATTGATCAAACACCAGTCCACTAGTCCCATGAGTCCCACTTGATCAAAAACTAGTACCATGAATCACTCGTAATCAAACTTCAAACACCAATGCATGGATCCCTCTTGATCAAACATCAAACACTAGTACCATGAATCCCTCTGATCAAACATCAGTGGTATGAATCCCTCTTGATCAAACACCAATGCATGAATCCCTCGTGATCAAACACTAGTACCATAAATCTCTCTTGATCAAACTTCAAACACTAGTACCATGAATCCCTCATGATCAAACACCAGTGGTATGAATCCCTCTTACTCAAATACCAATGCATGAATCCCACGTGATCAAACACTAGTACCATGAATCCCTCTTGATCAAACACCAGTGGTATGAATCCCTCTTGATCAAACACCAGTGGTATGAATCCCTCTTGATCAAACACCAGTGGTATGATTCCCTCTTGATCAAACACCAGTGGTACGAATCCCTCTTGATCAAACACCAGTGGTATGAATCCCTATTGATCAAACTTCAAACACCAATGCCACGAATCCCTATTCATCAAACATCCATGCCATGAATCCCTATTGATCAAACTTAAAAACACCAATGCCATGAATCCCTATTGATCAAACTTCAAACACCAATTCCATGAATCCCTCTTCATCAAACTTCCCTCTTGATCAAACTTCCCCCTTGATCAAACTTAAAACACCAATTCCATGAATCCCTCTTGATCAAACTTCCCTCCTGATCAAACTTCAAACACCGAACTTAGAAATGACGGATGTTTAACCCTTAGACTCTCGCACTCTGCCCACCGGCACCCTGCATTGTGAACCATGAAAGCAAAGCAAAAACTTAACTGTTTGATTCCCTGACCCTACCCACCAGCTTCCTGCAGGGAAGCTGGTGGATAGGGTCAGGGAATCAAAGGGTTAAGTTTCTTTGCAGTTGGTAGATAGGGTGCGGAGTCAAAGGGTTAATTACTCAACACGGTGAGCGGGCACCAGGCAGAAGAGGGTGGGATTGAGACTGGAAGGAGATGTCTAGAAAAGGTACAGACTTGTAAAATTATTTCAAACACTGTTTCAGGCTTGCAGTGTTCATTCTGACGTGGAGGGCGAGAGGTGCTTAATAACAAAGGGTGAAAAAGATGGCTGGTTTGCTGGCTGTTAATCTGTAACAAAACAAAAATATGCAAACTGCTGGCTTCCAATGCATGATCTGATCTGGACTGTGAAGGGTGCTGTGTGAGGATGAAGAAGATTTAATGAAGGTGATGTCATTTATGTCTGCATGGCCCAAGGGCCAATGGCGTATGTATCAGTGTATCGACACATGAAACTTTTCCCCTGCTGTTTATCATAATGATGCATTTCTGCAGGTTTTCCTTTGAACAATGACAGGCTGTTTAGGATGATTTAGTGAAAGAGAAGGGAGAGGGAAGAGTAGAAATAATGTGAATGAGTGAGTGAGTGAGTGAGTGAGTGAGTGAGAGAGAGACAGAGAGTGAGAGAGAGAGTGTGTGTATGTATGTGTGCGTGTGTTGTGGTGTGTGTGTGTGTGTGTGTGTGTGTATGTGTGTGGTATGTGTGTGTTGTGGTGTGTGTGTGTGTGTTCGTGCGTGTGTGTGTATGTGGTGTGTGTGTGCGCGTGTGTGTGTGTGGTACGTGACCTACATGTGCCGCGCATGTGTGTGTCTGTGTGTGCCTGTGTCTGTGTGCGTGCGTGCGTGCGTGTGTGTGTTGTGTGGTGTGTGTGTGTGTGTGTGTGTGTGTGTGTGTGTGTGT
>CM060312.1:89172984-89190484 GCA_030674185.1 Monoplex corrugatus
AAGACACCTGATGATGATGATGATGATGGATTAAGATGTGATGTCTCCAGTTTTATCCTAGCCCACAACAAAAACACTGCCCATCATAATACTCCAAGCATTCTGCTAGTGTCTTTGCCTTTCACTGGTTTTATCCCCCCCCCCTCAAACCTCTACATCATCCCTTACCATTTCAAGGTCTTGCCAGCCCACAAGGGTTTTTTTCACAGGTTCAAAGAATTTGCTATACAATTACTGTCAAGCTCGAGTGGAGTTTTTTTTGTTTTTGTTACTGTTGTTTAAAGTCCAGCCGACTGCGTAGAGCCATATCAGGGCTATAACCGCTTCAAGACATACAAAAACCTTCAACAGGAAAAAAAAAAAAAAAAAAAAATGAAGTACACACATCGATGCAATCTCCCACATAATCTAAGGACAAGCCCCCAGCGCTGATCACTCCGTCCAATCTATCACACAGGGGATCTGAAAAAAAACATACCTGAATACAAATTAGAGCATACGTAAGAACATCAAAACATATATTAAAACGGGAATAAATTACCAAACATTGCTTCCGCATATCTCACCTCTCTAGAGCCAAAAACGTGCTTAATACATGTACCCAATTATCAATCCTAAGAAAAAAAAGTACGAAAGACTTTATCCAACATGCACAGGTGAATGGACCAGAAAGACAGAAAATGATAGGAAGAAATGACAGAAAGCAAAGGAACGAGGCAGAAACAAACACAGTGACAGAAAAGAGGAAATTTCTAGCACAGAATTTCCAGAAGGTGGGGATACTATTTATACTGAAAGAGCCCCCGGCATTAGCACGGGTGGTCGAGTGAAGTGAAGATGGTATTGTCCATGTGTGATGAAGCACTCATGAACAAACTGCAGACTCTGTGTTCACTCACACTCATTATTTTGTCATTATATTTTTCTGCTCCTGTGAGGAGCTTCCGATTTTGTAAAATATGGCCCTATCCACAGAAGTACTTTGGACTCTCCCCTATCCATAGAAGTACTTTCGTCTCTTTCCTATCTATAGAAGTATTTTGGACACTTCCCTTTCTATAGAAACACTTTAGACTCTTCCCTATCTATAGAAACACTTTAGACTTCCCTATCTATAGAAACACTTTAGACTTCCCTATCTATAGAAACACTTTAGACTTCCCTATCTATAGAAACACTTTACACTTCCCTATCTATAGAAACACTTTACACTTCCCTATCTATAGAAACACTTTAGACTTCCCTATCTATAGAAACACTTTAGACTTCCCTATCTATAGAAACACTTTAGACTTCCCTATCTATAGAAGTACTTTGGTCTCTTCCCTATCTATAGAAGTACTTTGGTCTCTTCCCTATCTATAGACGTACTTTGGCCTCTTCCCTATCTATAGAAGTACTTTGGTCTCTTCCCTATCTATAGAAGTACTTTGGTCTCTTCCCTATCTATAGAAGTACTTTGGCCTCTTCCCTATTTATAGAAATACTTTGGCCTCTTCCCTATCTATAGACGTACTTTGGTCTCTTCCCTATCTATAGACGTACTTTGGCCTCATCCCTATCTATAGAAGTACTTTGGTCTCTTCCCTATCTATAGACGTACTTTGGTCTCTTCCCTATCTATAGAAATACTTTGGTCTCTTCCCTATCTATAGACGTACTTTGGCCTCTTCCCTATCTATAGACGTACTTTGGTCTCTTCCCTATCTATAGACGTACTTTGGTCTCTTCCCTATCTATAGAAGTACTTTGGCCTCTTCCCTATCTATAGAAGTACTTTGGTCTCTTCCCTATTTATAGAAGTACTTTGGCCTCTTCCCTATCTATAGAAGTACTTTGGTCTCTTCCCTATCTATAGACGTACTTTGGCCTCTTCCCTATCTATAGACGTACTTTGGTCTCTTCCCTATCTATAGAAGTACTTTGGTCTCTTCCCTATCTATACAAGTACTTTGGTCTCTTCCCTATCTATACAAGTACTTTGGTCTCTTCCCTATCTATACAAGTACTTTGGCCTCTTCCCTATCTATAGACGTACTTTGGTCTCTTCCCTATCTATAGAAGTACTTTGGTCTCTTCCCTATCTATAGAAGTACTTTGGCCTCTTCACTATCTATAGAAGTACTTTAGACTTCCCTATCTATAGAAATACTTTGGTCTCTTCCCTATCTATAGAAAGACTTTAGACTTCCCTATCTATAGAAATACTTTGGCCTCTTCCCTATCTATAGAAACACTTTAGACTTCCCTATCTATAGAAATACTTTGGTCTCTTCCCTATCTATAGAAATACTTTGGCCTCTTCCCTATCTATAGAAACACTTTAGACTTCCCTATCTATAGAAATACTTTGGTCTCTTCCCTATCTATAGAAATACTTTGGCCTCTTCCCTATCTATAGAAAGACTTTAGACTTCCCTATCTATAGAAATACTTTGGTCTCTTCCCTATCTATAGAAACACTTTAGACTTCCCTATCTATAGAAATACTTTGGTCTCTTCCCTATCTATAGAAATACTTTGGCCTCTTCCCTATCTATAGAAAGACTTTAGACTTCCCTATCTACAGAAGTACTTTGGCCTCATCCCTATCTATAGACGTACTTTGGCCTCTTCCCTATCTATAGACGTACTTTGGTCTCTTCCCTATCTATAGACGTACTTTGGTCTCCTTCCCTATCTATAGACGTACTTTGGCCTCTTCCCTATCTATAGAAGTACTTTGGTCTCTTCCCTATCTATAGACGTACTTTGGTCTCTTCCCTATCTATAGAAATACTTTGGTCTCTTCCCTATCTATAGACTACTTTGGCCTCTTCCCTATCTATAGACGTACTTTGGTCTCTTCCCTATCTATAGACGTACTTCGGTCTCTTCCCTATCTATAGAAGTACTTTGGCCTCTTCCCTATCTATAGAAGTACTTTGGTCTCTTCCCTATTTATAGAAGTACTTTGGCCTCTTCCCTATCTATAGAAGTACTTTGGCCTCTTCCCTATCTATAGAAGTACTTTGGTCTCTTCCCTATCTATAGAAATACTTTGGTCTCTTCCCTATCTATAGAAACACTTTAGACTTCCCTATCTATAGAAGTACTTTGGCCTCTTCCCTATCTATACAAGTACTTTGGTCTCTTCCCTATCTACAGAAGTACTTTGGCCTCATCCCTATCTATAGACGTACTTTGGCCTCTTCCTATCTATAGACGTACTTTGGTCTCTTCCCTATCTATAGACGTACTTTGGTCTCTTCCCTATCTATAGAAGTACTTTGGCCTCTTCCCTATCTATAGACATACTTTGCTCTCTTCCCTATCTATAGACGTACTTTGGTCTCTTCCCTATCTATAGGCGTACTTTGGTCTCTTCCCTATCTATAGAAATACTTTGGCCTCTTTCCTATCTATAGAAGTACTTTGGTCTCTTCCCTATCTATAGAAGTACTTTGGTGTCTTCCCTATCTATAGACGTACTTTGGTCTCTTCCCTATCTATAGACGTACTTTGGTCTCTTCCCTATCTATAGAAATACTTTGGTCTCTTCCCTATCTATAGGCGTACTTTGGCCTCTTCCCTATCTATAGAAGTACTTTGGCCTCTTCCCTATCTATAGACGTACTTAGCTCTCTTCCCTATCTATAGACGTACTTTGGTCTCTTCCCTATCTATAGGCGTACTTGGTCTCTTCCCTATCTATAGAAATACTTTGGCCTCTTACCTATCTATAGACATACTTTGGTCTCTTCCTTATCTATAGAAGTACTTTGGCCTCTTACCTATCTATAGAAATACTTTGGCCTCTTACCTATCTATAGACATACTTTGGTCTCTTCCCTATCTATAGAAATACTTTGGCCTCTTACCTATCTATAGAAGTACTTTGGTCTCTTCCTTATCTATAGAAGTACTTTGGTGTCTTCCCTATCTATAGACGTACTTTGGTGTCTTCCCTATCTATAGACGTACTTTGGTCTCTTCCCTATCTATAGACGTACTTTGGTCTCTTCCCTATCTATAGACGTACTTTGGTCTCTTCCCTATCTATAGAAGTACTTTGGCCTCTTCCCTATCTATAGAAGTACTTTGGCCTCTTCCCTATCTATAGACGTACTTAGCTCTCTTCCCTATCTATAGACGTACTTTGGTCTCTTCCCTATTTATAGAAATACTTTGGCCTCTTCCCTATCTATAGAAGTACTTTGGTCTCTTCCCTATCTATAGAAGTACTTTGGTCTCTTCCCTATCTATAGAAATACTTTGGTCTCTTCCCTATCTATGGACGTACTTTGGCCTCTTCCCTATCTATACAAGTACTTTGGTCTCTTCCCTATCTATAGACGTACTTTGGTCTCTTCCCTATCTATAGAAGTACTTTGGCTCTTCCCTATCTATAGACGTACTTTGGTCTCTTCCCTATCTATAGACGTACTTTGGTCTCTTCCCTATCTATAGAAGTACTTTGGTCTCTTCCCTATCTATAGAAGCACTTTGGCCTCTTCCCTATCTATAGAAGTACTTTGGCCTCTTCCCTATCTATAGAAGTATTTTGGCCTCTTCCCTATCTATAGACGTACTTTGGTCTCTTCCCTATTTATAGAAATACTTTGGTCTCTTCTCCAACCTGGCAGGGTCTTTGGGTAGAACAACGAATTCAGCATCTGAGGCTTCGAGTTCAATCCGAGACCACAAGAGCGCCAACCTGGAGACATCTTTTGACAGAATTCTCGGTAAACGCTGGGTTAGTCCTTTGACTCCCGCACCCTGTCCACCAACATCCTGCACTACCAACCTTCCTAGCAAAGCAGAAAACTTAACCTTTTGACTCCGGCACTCTGTCTACCAACATCCTGTACTGCCAACCTTGCTAACAAAGCAAAAACTTAACCCTTTGACTCTGGCACCCTGTCCACCAACATCCTGCACTGCCAACCTTGCTAGTAAAGCAAAAAACTTAATCCTTTGATTCCCTCACCCTATCCACCAGCTTCCTACAGGAAGCTGGCGGATAGGGTGAGGGAGTCAAAGGGTTAAGTTTTTGCAGTGGTGAATAGGGTGCTGGAGTCAAAGGGTTAGGTTGAGTACCAAAACTAGAGATAGTGAGTGCAACTTTGCATTAGGTGGATAAGGTAAAATGTAGGACGCCAAACTGGCATGTTCACTATCCGTCTAAATGCTCCAGTCATTCTGGTCGTATTAATTTTCATAGGCCTTATTTCACAGGGTTCATACAGATTTCCAGACAAAAAATTTAAGGACTTTTTAAGGAATTTTTAAGCACTTTTTTTTTAATTTAAGGACTTACTTCAAGGATAACTTTAAGAAAAATAATCATGAAATTCTGACACAAATTAAATCATTCGCTGTTACTCTTCAATACCCACATCATGGATCCTCTGTGAGCATAGATTTCTTGAGGTATCTCAGCTGTTTATATCAGTATAGCCACGAATGTTTGTTTCTTACAATACAACAGAGCAAATGTAGGATTCTCACTTATTGTGATGAATTGACAAAATGTTTGAAAATGTTTGCTGCACACAACAGATTCTCCAATCTTGCAGTTGACAAAAATGTTTGTTTGCCTGTCGTCCATAAGGAATTTCAGTTCTTATAATAATAATAATTAATAATAATAATTACAATATTTATATAGCGCAAAATCTTGATAAAATCAAATCTAAGCACTGAAACACACACACACGCACGCACGCACACACACTCACGCACGTACACACACGCACCCACGCGCACACACACACACACACACACGGCTATAAATGGGGAGAAAGAATAAAAACAATGGAAAATTATAGAGAGCATATTATATACAATTATATATTGCAATGTGATTCCCTTCCGAGCGGAGACAGGCTGCAGAGGGGATTGAGTGAGGTCAGGATTTTATGCAGAGGAGAAAAGGTGAGTTTTGAGAGCGGACTTGAAGGAGACAAAATAGGTTGCTGACGGACTGAGAGAGGAAGTTTGTTCCAGGAGAACGGACCAGAAACAGAGAAGGCTCGTGGACCATAGGTATTGAGCTTAGTGCGTGGAAAGCGAAAAGTCAGAGGATCGGAGGCAGAGCGGAGGGTACGTGAGGGAACATAGATCTCTTGTGATCAGTAGACACAAATACATGTATGTTTGAAGTCACTGATGGTAAAATGTCTCTATAACTAAAACTACAGGTCACAACACTGGGGGCATGCAGTGTGTTTTTCCACTTGATCCTGAAGATTGTTGAAAACCTTCCAGTTCACATTCGGCCCATCCATGGACAGCTGCACTAACTTGTTGTAACCCAGCTCTTCGAGAAGTGGTTCAAGATGATCACAAATGTCAATACTGATTGTAAGTAATGAGAGTAACTATATCATTGTCCCAGAAACGGATATGAATATCCATTTGCTTTTTCTGCAGTTCTTTGTTCAAACTTTCATCAAAAAGCAACACATATGCTGACTTACTTCTTATTTTCTGTTTCAACACAGACTGGAGGTAGGGAGCAATGCCAAACGCTGCCAGATATGCAGTTTTTCTTTCTCCACATTGAAACTGTTTGGCAACAGCACTGTCCGGAAACATTCGCTGGAACAGATTTGAAATGCCTTCACACGAACGAAAGCTGTAATGACTTGTCACTACTTTTAAAAGTCCACAGTAGTTCAGCTTTCATTGCCTCTGTTTTAGTACGGCTCAGGCTGTTCACTGACATTTGAGTTTGAGCAGAACAGTTGGTTGATGAACTGCAGGATGACGAACTGCTAGAAGTGATGGGATGCTCGTTGTAGAATTTTTTGCAAAAAAATTCGAAAGACGAACTGCAGGATTTGAAGCCTTCATCAGATCGCAGTATTTTTTCCCTTTTCCATGGGTATTTACAGCCTATTCTCCCATTGAACGAATGTCTATGGTCTTCTTACAAATGCGGCAAAAGGCCTTGCATCTGTCTCCATTTGGGTCTTTTTCCACCAAACCACGTTAAACAAACATTTCCCCGGCATGACTTCTCAATTTCAAAATGGTGAAATATTCTTTCACGTACACGCATGCGCCATCAAGGCCCGTAACTCTGGTGTTTTGACCTATAGCAGACGACGTATCGGTGAGATCGTCGATCTTAACTCCGACTCAAGACTTTTTCTTTTTTTTTCAATTCAATTTCAACCTTTTTTTTTTTACAAACTCAAATTTTTACACAGATTTTATTAAAAATCATAGGCAGTGACAAAACTTAAGGACTTTTTAAAGACCTTTCAGCAAAAGCCTGATTTTTAAGGACTTTTAAGGCCTTAAAAAGCATGCCCTCAAAATTCAGGACTTTTAAGGACTATGCGAACCCTGTTTCAGTATGCTTCCTCCCTCCCCCACCCCTCCCTCCCATCTCTCTCGCGAATGAAAACCACAGATATAAGCAAGTCAACATTTAACATCTAATTTCAACAACAACAACAACAAATCCATAAAATCTTCAGATACACTGCTCCTCTTCTTTCTCCAAGTTTGCATAACTAATTTCTGCATAACTTTAAATCATCATATCGTCACGTCACCGTCGTCATCATCATCATCATCATCATCTCATCATCATCATCATCATCATCGGTCCTATCAGCCGGCAATCCTCTTTTCTCATGGATTATCCCCCCCCCCCCCCCTTTGCACAGCCTACCGTAAAATCAATGAATGTAAATGGATTCTCAGTGATTAACATACGACTTGCATCTGTCGTGAAGCAAGCAAAATCGTGCACCTGAATTCCTGCTGGGCGGGCGCATAAAAGGCCAGTTGATTTCATGTTGGGCGTGAGCTGACTTAATCACAAATCGAACCCTGAAGGCAAAAATTCTATTGTTTTTATTGTTACTGTTGTTTAAAGCCCAGCCGACTGCGTAGAGCCATATCAGGGCCAGAACCGCTTCAAAACGTAAAAACGCCCACAGGAAAAAAAAAGGAAAAAAAAAAAAAGAAAACAAAAGAAAAAGAAAAGTAAGTACACATATCAATGCATTCGCGCACATAATCTAAGGACATGCCCCTGGCGTTGACCACTCCGTCCAATTTATCGCACAAGGGATTTAAAAAAAAACACACCTGAATATAAATATAAGCATACATAAGGACACCAAAACATATATATAAAAAAGGCGTGAATTACTTAAAATTGCTTCCGTACATCTCACCTCCCTAGAGCCAAAAATGCACTTATTACATGTACCCAACCATCAATCCCAATACAAAGTACATAAGACTTTATCGAACACATACAGGTGAATGGACCGTTAAGGCAGAAAATGACAGTAGAAATGACAGAAAAGAAATGACAGAAAGCAAAGGAACAAGGCATAAACAAAAATTCTATTATCATCGCAAGCCGAACCCCAAAGACAAACATGTTTGTTATCATCGCAAACCGAGCCCTGAAGACAAATATATTTGCCTTCACCAGTCGCCATGGTGTAGTGGTTAAAACAACGGACTATCGACTGGAATATTGTGGGTTCGAATCCCCATCAGTCCCTTCAAAAATATATCATTGTGGGATTTTTCGGCTCTAACCTAGCCACAATTGGGCGTACTATGGGCTCATAGGGAAGACTGGGACCACACAGTCCAGTCTAATCCACTTCACGGATGCGTCATTGAGGGTGTTGGTCAAATCTTCTGACCAGCACCGCAGGTGTCTGTATCTCTCAGGCTTGGTTAACGCCAGAGTATATTATGATAGTAAGAGTAGAGTACAGCCCTGTCACGCAGTCTCAAACCTAGATGGAGCTCCATAGCATCATTTTATCGTCCTCGTCGACATCATCACCATCGCATTGTAAAAACTCTTCCAGCTTCTGTGGCCATTAAGGTGGCGTAGAAAATGGGATCCCCCCCAAAAAAAACAACAACCAACCAAACAAACAAACAAAAACCAACCAACCAAACAAAACAAAAAACAAAACAAACAAAAAAACAACCAAACAAACAAAAAACCCAAAAACAAAACAAAACAAAAATGCAAGTGAACGAACACAAACACAGCTTCTATAAACCCTAAGGACATTCCTTAACAAATACCTGGCTACCTTCCTTTTTTCCCCTTATTACTTCAAAGGCGAAAACACTTGCTGAAAGTGAGGGGGTGGGGGTGGGGGTGGGGGTTGGTGCTTCTTCTCTGAGGACCTTCCGCTGTCCGGCTCTCCTCAGAGTTTCTTGTTAATTACTCGCATTATCATTATTCAGCACACGTGTACAAAAACGGACGTGGGAAGAGTGGATGATGAACGTTGTTTTGTGAACCCCTAAGGCATTTATTTTGTGTAAATATCCAACCATCTGCATTGTCTTCTGTATCATCACGACAGTAAGCATCCTCACTGCTCTACGTGTGGTGTGTGTGTGTGTGTGTGTGTGTAATAAATGGAAGAGCAAATGAATGGAAGAGCAAATGAATGGAAGAGGAAATGAATGTCAACGTTATTTTGTGAGGCCTTAGGACATTCCTTGACAAATACTTCGTCATGTTCATTTTCCTCTGCATTATTAGCAAACACTACCATGAGTAAGGCAACAGGAAACTGAATGGAAAATCTTTGTGTATCCTTTTGAGGCCCTGGCTTGTTTTTTCGATGATCTTGGAATATTCTTCTTCTCATTATTATAATCATCACTATTGTCATTAAATTACGTGTGATGTTAACATGTTGTTTTTTCCGTTTAACCCTTTGACTCCCGTACCCTGTTCACCAGCATCCTGTATTGTCAACCCTGCTAGCAAAGCAAAAACTTAACCCTTCGACTCCCTCATCCTATCCACCAGCTTACTGCAGGAAGCTGATGGATAGGGGAGAGAGTCAAAGTGTTAAGTTTTTGCAGTCGGTGGATAGGGTGCGGGAATCAAAGAGTTAACATAACGATCCTCTATGACCATTTGGCCACTACTGATATCAGGCATTCTGGCACAGAAAAAGCAACACGCAATGGAGGTGGTAATGTTTCAACACCCGTCACCGTCAGTCAGTTATCACTTCTTGCCTCGTCATTGGGTTTTTTTTGGTTGTTGTTTGGTTTGCTGCCCCGACTTCTCCATCAGTCCTGTGTGACTAACTCAACACTGCTGTCCAAAACAAGTGTGACTGCCCGCGTTCAAGCAAACAGGAACCAGAAGAAAAAAAAACAAAAACAATAAAAACAACAACACGAAAATAGAATCAGAACGCGTATTTAATACAACCAGACAAGACAGGCGCAAATTTTCGGCCAACTGGCCTTTGTCAAGCGTAAACATAAAATCACAAACAAATAAACACCATATACAATAATTAAGAGAAAAAGACCATAACTTTCCTGCTACTTCGTCGGACTTTTCTCCCACTGGACAAAGCAGCAGGGAAGCTTTTAGACTTTTTCTCTTAATTTTTGTATTTGGTGTTTAATCGTTTGTGATTTTATATTTACACTTGACAAAGGCCAGTTGCGCCTGTCTTGTCTGGTTGTATCAAATACGCGTTCTGATTCCATTTTCGTGTTTTTCTGGTCCCAACACTGCTAGTTTCGGCTCTTCAACACACCTTCAAGCTCACCGAACCTGAGGTCACCATGACAGCAGGACATGAAGGGCCACAGAATCTGAGACATTTTTTCACATGTGATGATGAGAATGGGGATGGCAGTGATGATGCCTTTTCTTTTCTTTTCTTTGCTTGTGTGTGTGTGTGTGTGTGTGTGTGTGTGTGTTGTGTGTGTGTGTGTGTATGTGTGTGTGCGTGCATGTGTGTGTATGTGTGCGTGCGTGCATGTGTGCGTGCGTGTGTGTATGTGTGTGTGCGTGTGTATGTTTTGTGCGTGCGTGCGTGTGTTTGTGTGTGTGTCTGTGTGTGCGCGCGCGCGCGCGCGCGTGTGTGTGTTTTAACTTAGACTGCATGACATGGCAGTACTCTACACCTTTTAATTTTAATAATATATCCCGAAATTAACCAAGCCCAAAAGATACAGACATCTAGCTGTGATGTTCAAGTTCATATTGCTTACAGCCCAGCCGACTACTAGTAGCTGGGGAAATGTGAGCAACGCCTTCAATGATACATCTATAAAGTGGACAAGAATCCACAGTGTGGTCTCCGTCTTTCTATCAAGCCCATAGCAGGCTCCACTTTTACTTTTTTTTTCTTTGTGGGGGAGGGGGCGGGGGGTTCGTTTGCTCAGCTGATCAGAGTGCCATGTTGACAACGCAGGGATCGGGGGTTCGACCCTCTCTCGAACCATGTTTAACCCTTTAACTGCCGCATCCTGTCCACCAACGGCCCCAAACTTAACCCTTTGACTCCTTCACCCTATCCACCAGCTTCCGGTTAGGAAGTCAAAGGGCTAAGTTTTTACTTTGCTGACATGATTGACAGCTGATCAGAGTGCCTCGGGGGGTCGACCGTCTCTCAGGCCATGTTTAACCCTTTAACTTCCACATCCTATCCACCAACGGCCCAAAACTTAACCCTTTGACTCCCTTCGTGCATGAAACTGGTGGACAGGGTGCGGGAGACAAAGTGTTGAGTATGATATAACAAAAAACAACAACAAAAAAACCAACAACTACACGCTAGGTAAAACATAGGCGAGGTAGGACCTCAGGACCTGGCCAGCTCATGGGTTTACGTGCAGATCTAAGGCATGTGCCATGATCACCATCACATGGCACATGTGACGTTAGCGCATATGGAATTCATTTCGAGCGCGGAGATGTCATCTTGAGAAACTGAAACTGATACACTCGGGGTAGGGGCCGGTCAGGACCAAACATTCTCACATCAATTTTTCAACTGACAGAGGTTTTGAACACAAGATCTCCCTGTCAGTGCAAACCACTTCACCCTTTTCACAGGGCTTTGATCACCACAACATGCAGTGACAGCCTCGTTCATTGGCAACAGCTTATTCTGTGGAACATTTTACGACGCTCGTGCTGTTTATGAATTAAGTTTCAACGTCTCACAATATTATACACTAGTTATTGAGTCGTGTGAATTGAGTCATGTGATATTCATGTATTTATATCACATATATATACACATACACATACATATATATACACATATATATCTATGATATGCCAGATGATATAATGTGATATATGCATATCTATCTACCTATCTACCTATCTATCTATCTATCTATCTATCTATCTATCTATCTATTTATCTATCTATTCATCTATCTATCTATGATACGATGCAATATGATATGATATAATATAATGTATGATACATAATGATATATGATATGGTATATATGATATGATGCATGCTTTGATGTAATATATGATATGTGATACAAGATATACTACAGTACTATAGTGAAGCATAATAGAATATGGCGTAGTCTACAGTTGGTGCAATATATCGTGGTATCGTACAGCACCTACAACAAACCACCCGAAGGGGCTGGATGGGACCCAGAGCAACAATGCATCACCATCAACCTGACAACGACATCTCAGTTCCTGACACCTCATGGCAGCCAGTTCCCCATGCACATAGGGAACGTCTATGCGCTGCATGACCCATTGGGACCCAGTCGTCAGCTACCTTGCTGACAAGCCGTGGAACGCGCACCAACCAGGTCCAACCTTGCTACTGGACCAAGACAGAAACAGGAGGTTTCATACGACCACAAACGCGGCCAGAAATGACGCTCTACACACAACCAATCTTGCTATTCAGCCAGGTGTTATGTTATGTTACGTTTTTGTTGTTTAAAGCCCAGCCGACTGCGCAGAGCCATATCAGGACTACAACCGCTTCAAAACATACAAAACTTCAACAGAACAATAAAACAGAAAAGACAATTCAGTACACATATCAATGCATTCGCGCACACAGTCCAAGGACATGCCCCTGGCGTTGAACACTCCGTCCAACCTACCACACAGGGAATTTAAAAGGCGAGGCGAAGAAAGAGCAAAAAGAAGAAGACTCAAGATCGTTTCTTCAAAGATCCCTTTGACTTTTCAAGAAAGCTGTTTGAACAACCCAAATCAGGGACTCTCACAGTGGGCAAGGAAACCCTAGAGCAGCATCTCAGGGAAACATATTCCGATTCTCAGCGCGAGGCACCACTTGAAATCCTGAATCTGGTTTGGCCTGCAGCGCCAGAAGGAAAATTCAATAACAAACCACCAACACTGGATGAAGTGAAGAACGTAGTAAAGAAAGCCAGAGCCAAGTCAGCACCTGGACCAAACGGAATACCATACCTGCTCTACAAGAAATGCCCAAAAGTGCTCGAGTGGCTCCACAAGATGATTCGATCAGCATGGAGGAACCAGAAGATCAGCGACCAATGGATGAGAGCTGAAGGAGTGTACATTCCGAAGGAGCAGAACTCCAGCAGCATCAATCAGTTCAGGCCAATATCACTTCTGAACGTCGAGGGGAAAATCTTCTTCTCTGTTATGGCAGCAAGATTGACAAAATACCTGACTGAAAACAAGTATCTGGATATGTCAGTCCAAAAGGGAGGCATACCAGGAATGCCTGGATGCTTGGAACATGCCACGTTGATTTGGGATGCCATCCAAAAAGCAAGAACAGAGAAGAGAGACATTGACGTAGTTTGGCTTGATCTGGCGAATGCATATGGATCAGTTCCACACGATATGATCCAGCTGGCTCTTGAAATGTATCACATCCCAGAAAACATCCGAACAATGCTGAGGAAGTATTTCCAAGGGTTCTCAATGCGGTTCTCTACCAAAGAATACACCACGGACTGGATAGACCTAGAGGTGGGCATTGCAATGGGCTGTGCAATCTCTCCCATACTGTTCGTGTTGGCAATGGAAGTCATCTTGAAAGCTGCAATGAAGAGTTCAGGTCCAGTGAATCTGGGAGATGGATACCAGATGCCTCCTCTGAAAGCTTTCATGGATGACACAACAGTCTTGTCCACGGATGAGGAAGAGACACACCAAATCTTAAAGCAGCTGGATGAGCTGGTGGCCTCTTCAAGAATGAGGTTCAAACCTAAGAAATCCCGAAGTCTCTCAATGCGAAAAGGAAAAGTGGCAGATTCAGTCAAATTCATGGTAGCCAACCAAGCCATCCCCACTGTCACAGAAGAGCCAGTAAAAAGTCTCGGAAGATGGTATGATGACTCCCTGAAAGACACACAAAGGGGATGTGAAACCAAGCAAACAGCAGAAGAAGGCCTGAAGAAAATAGATAACTGCGGACTGCCAGGCAAATACAAAGTCTGGTGTCTACAGTTCATGCTGATACCAAAGCTGCTGTGGCCACTGCTAATCTATGACATTTGCACCAGCACAGTCGAAGCAATGGAAGCCAAAATCAACAAATACACAAGAAAATGGCTCGGTGTCCCACCTGGTCTCACTGATGTTGCATTCTACTGTCGTCAAGCAATGCTGAAGCTACCTCTGAAATCCATAGTGGAGGAATACAAAGTTGGAAAAGCAAGACTGTTGAGCATGCTGGAGGAATCGGAAGACAATATCGTGAGATCAGTTCATCCAAAGCTGAGAACTGGCAGAAAGTGGAAAGTCCAAGAGGCTGTAAACAATGCCAAGAGAAACCTCAGCATCAAAGAAATAATTGGACACACGCAAACCAACAGACAGGGACTGGGAGCAACAAAAATGCAGTGGTGGTCCAAAGCCAAAGGGAAGGAAAAAAGAGACATGATCATACAGGAGTTGAAGGAAGAAGAAGATGTCAAAAGAGTGCAGAAGGCAGTCCAGCAAGGTCAACAGGGGCAATGGACAACATGGGACAGTGCACTCCAAAGAAGTCTCAGCTGGAACGATATGTGGCACATGGCTCCTCTAAGGATAAGCTTCCTCCTCAGATCTGTATCTGACCTGCTCCCCTCGAATGCAAACTTAGTGAAATGGGGGAAAGCAGACGACCCAGCATGTCCGCTCTGTCAGAAGAAACAAACAGTGGAACATGTCCTAAGCTCTTGCAAAGTAGCGCTAGCCCAAGGAAGGTATACATGGAGGCACAACCAAGTTCTGAAAGTGATCACAGATGTGGTTAGCGAAAAAACCATGACCCCAAACGCACCAATTGCTATGACAACGTTCTACAAAGCAGGAGGGAAACAGGTCTGGCCCGAAAGTGCTATGACAACCAGCACATTGCCAAAGGGTCTTCTGGATGGAGCAGTCGACTGGGAGTGTACAGCAGACCTCCCAGAGTGGAGAAATTACCCAGATGTCATCAGCAAGACAGGCATGAGACCAGACATCGCTCTCCACTCTGACTCCTCGAAACAAGTGATTCTGATAGAACTTACTGTGCCATACGAAAGCAGAATGGAAGAAGCACATATCTACAAGACCGAAAAATACGCCGGTCTTGCCAGCACCCTGAAGAAAGCAGGTCTGCGGGTCAAAATCTTCGCCATAGAGGTCGGGGCAAGAGGGTTTGTGGGCACCTCCGCTTATGATCTCATGAAACAACTCGCCATTTCTGGGAAGAAGAGGACTAGAGCCCTTAAAGCGATGGCAGAGGCAGCAGAAAGGAGCTCAAGCTGGATCTGGGCAAGGAGGAACGAAAAAAGTGAACTTCATAAGGATTAAATTCCCTACAGATGATGTGTGCCCCGTTAGCACATTGGTAAAACCGCGTACCGCAGTTCTGAAGCGCAGAATCGCCCAGGTTCGATCCCCGGCGTGGGAAAAAAAAAAAAAAAAAAAAATAGACAACAGCAGAAGGGCATCCAGGAGTCATGACCTGGATGTGGCCCGGCCCCCCGAGAGTGTAAGGAATTCAGTGAGGTTAGGATTTTATGCGGAGGAGAAAAGGTGAGTTTTGAGAGCGGACTTGAAGGAGACAAAAGTAGGTTGCTGACGGACTGAGAGAGGAAGTTTGTTCCAGGAGAGTGGACCAGAAACAGAGAAGGCTCGTGGACCATAGGTATTGAGCTTAGTGCGTGGAAAGCGAAAAGTCAGAGGATCGGAGGCAGAGCGGAGGGTACGTGAGGGAACATAGATCTCAAGTAGGCTTGACAGGTAATCGGGGGCTGCGTTATTGAGACTTTTGTAGCACATGGTGTCTAGTTTGTACTATATGCGCTTTGATACAGGGAGCCAGTGAAGTTGTGCCAGGAGAGGAGATATGTGGTCAGCTTTTTTCTTTTTGAGTACAAGGCGTACAGCATTGTTTTGAATGCGCTGTAGGATGTGAATGGTGGAGGCAGGAAGACCAGACAGGAGTGAATTGCAATAGTCAATGCGAGACATTATGAAGGAGAGAACGACTTTTGCAGTTGTTTCGACAGAGAGATACTTCCTGATCAGCCTTATACGATGGAGATGATAGTAGCAAGATCTGGCAGTTTGAGAAACAAAGTTGTTCATGGAGAGGGTAGAGTCAATGCAGACACCAAGGTATTTAGCTGAATCAGAAATTGGGACTGATGTGTTACATAATGGGAGAGAAAGAGGAGGCAGCTGAGAAAGTTTCTGACGGGTGCCAATGAGGATAGCTTCTGTCTTGTCGTCATTAAGCTGAAGTTTGTTGAACGTCATCCAGTTCTTAATGTCCGAGTAACACTCAGTGGTGCGAGTCAACAGGCGTTGTATATTATCAGGTGAGTCACTGTCTTGAAGTTGGGTGTCATCAGCATAGAAGTGGTGTTTTATAGAATGGGAGTTGATGATGGTGGACAGGGGGGAGGTGTAAAGAGTGAAAAGAACAGGGCCAAGGACAATCCTTGTGGAACACCACAGGTCAGGTATGCAGGTTGAGAGTAAGTGCCATTGATGATGAGAACAGTTTGTTTTCTGTTTGATAAATACGAAGTGAAAAAGGAAAGAGCAATGTCAGAGATGCCAAAAGTATGATGAAGTCTAGAAAGGAGAATACCATGGTCAATGGTATCGAAGGCTGCAGACAGATCAAGGAGTGTGAGGAGAGAGACTTTGCCAGTATCAGTTGCAAGGAGGAGATTGTTGAGAATGTGTAGTAGGGCAGTTTCAGTGCTATGGCACTGGCGGTAGGCGGTATAGTATAGTGTAGTATAGTATAGTATAGTATAGTACAGTACAGTACAGTATAGTATAGTATAGCACTAGTATAGTATAGCACTAGTATAGTAAAGTACAGTACATTACATTAATAGTATGGTATGGTAACGGTATTAGTATAGTATAGTATAGTATAGTATAGTATAGTGTAGTATAGTGTAGTATAGTATAGTATAGTATAGTATAGTATAGTATAGTATAGTATAGTATAGTTATAGTATAGTGTAGTATAGTGCAGTACAGTATAGTATAGTATAGTATAGTGTAGTATAGTGCAGTACAGTATAGTATAGTATAGTATAGTATAGTATTAGTATAGTACAGTACATTACAGTAATAGTATGGTATGGTAACGGTATTAGTATAGTATAGTATAGTATAGTACAGTACAGTACAGTATAGTATAGTATAGTATAGTATAGTATAGTATAGTATAGTATAGTATAGTATAGTACAGTATAGTATAGTATAGTA
>CM060312.1:89192984-89197984 GCA_030674185.1 Monoplex corrugatus
TCCACCACACCCTCGGGGTGCTTGTTAGAAGTTAACATATATACATACCCACAACAACACACAATGTAGAAAAATGTCCACAACAACACCCAGGTAAACCCACGGCAACACACTGCATACAAACGTACCCATAAATATACAACAACATACAGACATATCCACAACAACACAACATACAGACATACCCAAAACAACACACAACATACAGACATACCCACAACAACACATAACATACAGACATACCCACAACAACACACAACATACCCACAACAACACACACATACAATCACAACAGACAATACGACATACCACAACACACAACATACAGACATACCCACAACAACACACAACATACAGACATACCACAACAAACATACAACTACCAAACACATACAGACATACCCACAACAACACACAACATACAGACATACCCACAAAAAACACAGCATACAGACATACCAACTACAAACCACACAACACACAACATACAGACATACCCACAACAACAACAACATACAGACATACCCACAACAACAACATACAGACATACCCACAACAACACACAACATACAGACATACCCACAACAAACACACAAACATACAGACATACCCACAACAAACACAACATACAGACATACCCACAACAACACACAACATACAGACATACCCACAACAACACAACATACAGACATACCCACAACAACACACAACATACAGACATACCCACAACAACACACAACATACAGACATACCCACAACAACACAACATACAGACATACCCACAACAACACAACATACAGAATACCCACAACAACACAACATACAGACATACCCACAAACCACAACACACAACATACAGACATACCCACAACAACACAACATACAGACATACCCACAACAACACACAACATACAGACATACCCACAACAACACACAACATACAGACATACCACAACAACACAACATACAGAATACCCAACAACACACAGACATACCCACAACAAACACAAACATACAGACATACCCACAACAAACACAACATACAGACATACCCAAAAACACACAACATACAGACATACCCACACACACAGACATACCACACAACAACATACAGACATACCCACAACAACACACAACATACAGACATACCCACAACAACACACAAACATACAGACATACCCACAACAAACACAACATACAGACATACCCACAACAACACAACATACAGACATACCCACAACAACACAACATACAGACATACCCACAACAACACAACATACAGACATACCCACAACAACACAAACATACAGACATACCCACAACAACACACAACATACAGACATACCCACAACAACACATGACATACAGACATACCCACAACAACACAACATACAGACATACCCACAACAACACAACATACAGACATACCCACAAACAAACAACATAACATACAGACATACCCACAACAACACAAACATACAGACATACCCACAACAACACATACATACAGACATACCCACAACAACACAACATACAGACATACCACACAACAAACAACACACAACACACAGACATACCCACAACAACAACACAACATACAGACATACCACAACAACACAAACATACAGACATACCCACAACAACACATAACATACAGACATACCCACAACAACACAACATACAGACATACCCACAACAAACACATGACATACAGACATACCCACAACAACACAAACATAGACATACCCACAACAACAAAACAACAGACATACCCACAACAACACACAACATACAGACATACACACAACAACACAAAACAAACAGACATACCCACAACAACACACAACATACAGACATACCCACAACAACACACACAACATACAGACATACCCACAACAACACACACATACAGACATACCCACAACAAACACAACATACAGACATACCCAACAACACACATAACATACAGACATACCACACACAACATACAGACATACCCACACAACAACACATAACATACAGACATACCCACAAACACTACAGACATACCCACAACAACACAAACATACAGACATACCCACAACAACACATAACATACAGACATACCCACAACAACACACAACATACAGACATACCCACAACAACACACAACATACCCACAACACATGACATACAGACATACCCACAACAACACAACATACAGACATACCCACAACAACACATAACATACAGACATACCCACAACATACAGACATACCCACAACAACACAACATACAGACATACCCACAACAACACATAACATACAGACATACCCACAACATACAGACATACCCACAACAACACAACATACAGACATACCCACAACAACACATAACATACAGACATACCCACAACATACAGACATACCCACAACAACACACAACATACAGACATATCCACAACAACACACAGCATACAGACATGCCCACACAACACACTAACATACAGACATATCCACAACAACACAACATACAGACATATCCACAACAACACACAACATACCCACAACAACACATAACATACAGACATACCCACAACAACACATAACATACAGACATACCCACAACAACACACAACATACAGACATACCCACAATTACACATAACATACAGACATACCCACAACAACACAACATACAGACATACCCACAACAACACATAACATACAGACATACCCACAACATACAGACATACCAACAACAACACACAACATACAGACATATCCACAACACACAGCATACAGACATGCCCACAACAACACATAACATACAGACATATCCACAACAACACAACATACAGACATATCCACAACAACACACAACATACAGACATACCCACAACAACACATAACATACAGACATACCCACAACAACACAACATACAGACATACCCACAAAAACACAACATACAGACATACCCACAACAACACATAACATACAGACATACCCACAACAACACAACATACAGACATATCCACAACAACATACAGACATATCCACAACAACACACAACAAACAGACATACCCACAACAACACACAGACATATCCACAACACACAACATACAGACATACCCACAACAACACACAACAAATGGACATACCCACAGCAAAAAACGACTGACCAAAACAAAGATGTCATCATACACTGTGTCAGCAAAAAAAACATAAAAAAACAGCCCTCAAAATCCCCCCCCCCCCCCCCATACACTTTTTAAATAAATCACTCACGACTGCTCATTCAAAACTTTGTCCCATCACAGCTACAAACTCAATTCTTCTCCCCATCCCCTTCTCTCTCTCTCTTCCTCCCTCTCCCACCCTCTCTCTCTTCTTCCCTCTCTCTCCCTCTCTCTCCTCCTCCCTTCCTTATTTTCCCCCACCCCCTCTCTGTCTTCCCCTCTCTCTCTCTTTCTCTCATTTTCTCACGAGTCATTTTCATATCTTGAAAATCATCAATTATGCAGTGACTATGACAGGTGTCTCGAGAGAGGAAAACATACTGAATCAGCCAGTATTATTAATTACAGAACAGTCCTCTCACGAATTTAAATCAGGGTCTCAAGACAGAAATTGTCATAGATTTAAACATACTCTCGTTCTTGACAAAACACGCTGTCCATTTTTGTTTGTTTGAACCAGAAAATGAGGTCCACTTCATATGTCTCTGTCCTAAACAAACTGACCTGAGAGTCAAGTTCCTGAATGTCAGTCATACTATACCGTTTCCTCTTCAGATTGCCAAATGCTGACCAAGTAAAAAATATGGATGCCATTTTCAGCTACAGTAAATTTATTTCATATTTATAAACGTCAAAAGTAAGTACTGGGTAGCCTTAGGAACTAAACTGTTACTTTATCTCATAATGCAGTTGGAAGAAAAGTCTTCACATTGTATGACAGCTATATATGGTACGAGTATGTTCTGCATCCCTATGTGTGTGTGTGCTTATTCAGTATGAATTAAAGCACTATTCCAATCTTTCGTGATGTTGCTACAGTGCAAAGTTTGCTCATATAGCTTGATATTTTGCTATATTGCAGCTACTTCATCTTCGTGCATTTCATCAACTGCTTAAACCTCTCTCTCTCTCTCTCTCTCTCTCTCCACGGCTCTTTCTTTCCCTCTCTCCATCTCTCTGTCTCTTCCTCCCTCTCTTTCTCTCCCCTCTCTCTCTTTCTCTCTCTCCATCTCTCTTTCTCTCCCCCACTCCATCTCTCTTTCTCCTCCCTCCCTCTTTCTTCCCCTCTCTCTCTCTCCCTCTCTCTGTGTATCCTCTACCTCTTCTCTTCTCTTCTCTCTCTCTCTATCTCCATTTCTCTTTCTCTCTCCTTTACCTCCGTTTCTCTCCCCCTCTCTCTCTCTCCATCTATCTCACTTCATGTCTCTTCTCTCTCCCTCCCTCTGTTTCCCCCTCACTCTCTCCTCTTTGTCTTCATGACCCACATATTAAGTGCAGTGTGTGGCAGAGCGGTTACAACACCTGCCTAGGCCATTAGGAACCCGAGGTTCAAATCATAGATCCAACAGGGGTTTTCCTCCCTCCTTCCACTAGATCTAAAGTGTAGGTCTAGGTGCTAGTCTTTCAAATGAGAACAAAATGTAATCTGTGTGCAGCATGCACTAAGACCATGTTAAAGATCTAAAGTGTAGGTCTAGGTGCTAGTCTTTCAAATGAGAACAAAATGTAATCTGTGTGCAGCATGCACTAAGACCATGTTAAAGATCTAAAGTGTAGGTCTAGGTGCTAGTCTTTCAAATGAGAACAAAATGTATTCTGTGTGCAGCATGCACTAAGACCATGTTAAAGATCTAAAGTGTAGGTCTAGGTGCTAGTCTTTCAAATGAGAACAAAATGTATTCTGTGTGCAGCATGCACTAAGACCATGTTAAAGATCTAAAGTGTAGGTCTAGGTGCTAGTCTTTCAAATGAGAACAAAATGTAATCTGTGTGCAGCATGCA
>CM060312.1:89202984-89225484 GCA_030674185.1 Monoplex corrugatus
CTTGTACCGATTACTAGTGAAATTGCACCAAAGTTTGAGTGCCAGGTTTTCCCTGATATTTATCAGAATGAACAGTTAACCCTTTGACTCCCGCACCCTCTCCACCAGCATCCTGCATCGTGAACCATGCTAGCAAAGCAAAAATTCAACTCTGACATGCCGAAGCTGATGGATAGGATGTGGGAGTCAAGAGTTAATTTTTTGCAATCGGTGGACAGGGTGCGGGAGTCAAAGGGTTAAGACTGTGGCGTTTGTTCAAGAGGGATTCATCGCACTCACACAATTCCATGTGCGCTCCACCCACATTGTCATTAATTATCTGACAGAATGTTAGGGTTTCCACAAATTGCCTGTAACTAGCTGGCAGACTTTTTGAGCTTCTGCAAAAAACATACGCCATGGACAAGAGAAAAGTACATAAGACTTTATTGAACACATACAGGTGAATGGACCAACAAGGCAGAAAATGATAGGAAGAAATGACAGAAAGCAAAGAAAGAATGAAGAAATAAAGAGAGTGACAGAAAAGAGGAAATTTCTAGCATAAAATTTCCAGAAGGTGGGGATACTATTTGTACTGAAAGAGCCCCCGGCATCCTTACAGGAATACACCTATCATGATATGCATTTGTGCACATAGTCTAAGCACATACCCCTGGCACTGACCATTTTACACAGTTTATCATCAGGTGGTTTGAAGAAAACAAAACAAACGTAATCACAAATGTAAAAACATAAACAAGGACACTACAACCAATACAAAAACAGGCCTAAATTACCTAAAATTGCTTCTGCACATCACATTTCCTTAGAGCAAAAAAATGGCTTAATAAATAGTGTATCTAGTTATGAATCCTAAGAGAAAGTATGTAAGGCTTTACAAGTATAGAACACACACAGGTGAATAGACCAGCTAGACACAACATGATAGAAAGAAATGATAGCAAGCAAAGGAGCAAGACAGAAGCAAAGAGAGTGTTAGAAAAGATAACAATTCTAGCACAGAATTTCCAGACAGTGGGATACTATTTATACTGAAAAAGTCCCTGACATTTCTATGAAAGGGCATAACATCTATTCTATCATTTTCTGTTAACATTTTTTTTTTCCCAAAACAATAACATTTGATGTCCACACACACACACACACACACACACATACACAGACACACACAATTTCATGCTTGATTATACGCACGAAAATTGCAAATCATATTGTGTTTATCTAATTACAAGTTTCAGTACATTTCCTTGAGATTTGCTGCTGAGGTCTTCAATCACTTGAGTGATCAGAATTACTGCAGCTTGTTTTCTCAAAACAGTTGATTCAGCATTTACAGGCTTTACAGCACTATATCTCTGTCAATTCAACATTATACAGGATTTACGACACTATATATCTGGCAATTCAACATTTACAGCTTTACAGCACTATATCTCTGTCAATTCAACATTACAGGATTTACGACACTATATTCTGGCAATTCAACATTTACAGGCTTTACAGCACTATATCTCTGTCAATTCAAACATTTACAGGATTTACGCACTATATATCTGGCAATTCAACATTTACAGGCTTTACAGCACTATATCTCTGTCAATTCAGCATTTACAGGATTTCACGACACTATATATCTGTCAATTCAACATTTACAGCTTTACAGCACTATATCTCTGTCAATTCAACATTTACAGCTTTACAGTACTACATCTCTGTCAATTCAACATTTACAGGCTTTACAGCACTTATATCTCTGTCAATTCAACATTTACAGTCTTTACAGTACTACATCTCTGTCAATTCAACATTTACAGGCTTTACAGCACTATATCTCTGTCAATTCAACATTTACAGTCTTTACAGTACTACATCTCTGTCAATTCAACATTTACAGGCTTTACAGCACTATATCTCTGTAAATTTCAACATTTACAGGCTTTACAGCACTATATCTCTGTCATTTCAACATTTACAGCTTTACAGCACTATATCTCTGTCAATTCAGAATTTACAGGCATGTATACGCTCAGCGCTTAGATTTGATTTTATCAAGATTTTGCGCTATATAAATAAATATATTATATTATTATTATTATTATATCTCTGTCAATTCAGATTTTACAGGCTTTACAGGACATTTCTCTGTCCATTTTTACAGTACATAAATACAACTGGTATCATTTTTTCCCTGGTATATAGAAATGAAAATGCACAACATGCAATTTACGCATGATTTTGTGAAAGCAATTCACACACAGGGTAAAGGGATCATGCCAAGATTAATGCCCAGAGAATCATTATCGAGAATAATGCCCAGACAGTCACATGTAGATTAACATGTAAGTCGCATGTAAAATAAACATAAAGTCACATGCAAAATGAAAATACAGTCACATGTTAAATTAACATAAAGTCAAAACCACAGCAGGCATGGGAACAGATTAAAAACAAAACAGCCCTGAAACTCAGAGAGGTTGGGATACATGTTCCCCTCACTTCTATCAATCAAAATACAAGCTACTTTGGACAAGTCTCAAGTATTTTTCAGTAACTGAAAAGACTTGTAATGCTGAATTTACATTCAAGAAAATAAACTAACTTCAGCAGTACTGTGTGCATGATGGCATTCATCTCTCTCACCAAGGTTCATTTCTACAACAGCAGACACCCGCTCCCTTTTCTACTTGTTCACACAGCAGTTTTCGTTACACCTTTCACCATGGTTGTCTGTGCACGCTCAAGGACATCTTGACAATGTGATGAGCTTGTGAAAAAAATACGTCAGAAAATGTCTAGCAACTGTGTTCAAAACATGGCCTACTTAAGAGATCTAGCCAGCTTGAAATGAAACTACACTCAAGGTTTATGTGACTGAAACTGACGACAGAAGCAGGCAAATAAAAAATCTGACTTCTCGCAGGTATCCTGAGTAAAGCTTAACCCTCTGACTACTGCATCCTGGCCATCAGCATCCTACACACAAGCAAAGTAAAAACTTAACCCTTTGAATCCCTCATCCTATCCACCAGCTTCCTGCAGAAAGCTGGCGGATAGGGTGAGGGAGTCAAAGGGTAAAATTTTCAGTTTGTGGATAGAGTGCAGGAGTCAAAGGGTTATTCTAAAAAAAAATGTTCCCCTATCCCTATCCCAGATTATTTTTCCTGTGGATATTATTTCATTTACGCAGAAAACAGACTTTACTACAGCAGAAATTTACATTCTCGTCAACAATTCTCATGCCTGCAACTGTCACATTTCGGGTATACACCATCATGCCAAGATCAGTGCCCATAAAGTCATACGTAAAATTAACAACAAAACAAAATCTACATCAGTTAATGAATGACAAGTGTTACTCACACAATGCTCCTCTTTCTGAAGCACACATTTACAACAAAAGCGAAACTGAAAGAACACAACAGAAACGCTCCCCCAAAGCACCATCAACAGCAGCACAACTGAAAGAGCAGAACCTGTACATAACTGCAACCAAAGAACCCAGGCAGTTAACACAAAGAAACAGACAGAGCTAGTGAGAGAGGCATTACCAACAGAGTTAGCGAGCTAAGAACAGAGTTGCCAAGTTACAAAACAGCTCAAAGCAAGAGGAGTGATCCATCATCTCACCTACCTCAGGAAGCTAAGGATGTCGCAGAAACAACACAATCATCATTAGCACACTTCATTTCATATCAATGATAATAAAAACTACAATACAATCATCATTAGCACACTTCATTTCATATCAATGATAACACATTTTTTTCTGAGTTAGAATTGCATATTCAAACTGCACCATTAACACTCTGCAATCCACATTAACTACCCTTTTTTCCCTCAAGTAAATATTGTATATTCATACCCATAGCCAAGTTTAATTCATACTAAAGACACACATTTTTCTAAGTAAATATTGTATATATATTTCTTCTTATTGCCCAGTTTAATTTCTATTAACAACACACAATTTTTGCAAGAAAATATTGTATTTTCCTACCTATTCCCCAATTTAATTCTGATTAATGATCAGCACTTTTCTGAGTCAATGCTGCCTGTTTATATCCTGGCGTCAAAACAAGCAACCACACGGATTTCATCCTAACACCACCACAAAAATCCTTCTATGTTTCATCACACCAATAAAATATACATACATCCTGACATATTTGATCACACCACTATCACACCTTCTACATCTATGACACACTTTATCACACCACTGTCACACCTTGTATAGCATGACACACTTATCACACTACTGTCACACCTTGTATAGCCATGACACTTTATCACACCACTGTCACACCTACATCTATGATACACCTGATCACACCACTGTCACACCTATATCCACGACACACTTGATCACACTACTGTCACACCTATATCCATGACACATTGATCACACCACTATCACACCTTCTATATCCATGACACACTTGATCACACCACTGTCACACCTATATCCATGACACACTTGATCACACCACTGTCACACCTATATCCATGACACACTTGATCACACCACTGTCACACCTATATCCATGACACACTTGATCACACTACTGTCACACCTTCTACATCCATGACACACTTGATCACAACACTGTCACACCTATATACATGACACACTTGATCACACCACTGTCACACCTATATCCATGACACACTTGATCACACTACTGTCACACCTATATCCATAACACACTTGATCACACTACTGTCACACCTATATCCATGACACACTTGATCACACCACTGTCACACCTATATACATGACACACTTGATCACACTACTGTCACACCTTCTATATCCATGACACACTTGATCACACACTGTCACACCTATATACATGACACACTTGATCACACCACTGTCACACCTATATCCATGACACACTTGATCACACCACTGTCACACCTATATCCATGACACACTTGATCACACCACTATCACACCTATATCCATGACACACTTGATCACACCACTATCACACCTATATCCATGACACACTTGATCACACCACTATCACACCTTGTACATCCATGACACACTTATCACACCTACATCTATAACACACTTGATCACACCACTGTCACACCTATATCCATGACACACTTGATCACACCACTATCACACCTATATCCATGACACACTTGATCACACCACTGTCACACCTTCTATCCATGACACACTTGATCACACCACTGTCACACCTGTCTATCCATGACACACTTGATCACACCACTATCACACCTTCTACATCCATGACACACTTGATCACACTACTGTCACACCTTTCTATCCATGACACACTTGATCACACACTATCACACCTACATCCATGACACACTTGATCACACTACTGTCATACCTTCCACATTTCATCACACCACCACAACATTCATCCTGACACACTAAATCACACTACTACCACAAAACCCTCCATATCTCACACATCCCACCAGTTTATACATCATCATCACACAAAACAGTAGTATAACCTGAAAAACAGAAAGACAACAATGTGCGAACTGTTCCAGAAATTTAAGCATTACTGTCACAAATGTCTGTCATCATGTGGCATATAGAAGAACTTTGTACTTCCAATGAAAAATGTTCCCGTTCGTACCAGCACATATGACATTCCACTAAGGAAAGAGCTGCATGTACCTCACAGTTTTGTTGAAATAGAAGAAAGGGGAGTCAAGGCTCGATTCAGAGATTTTGATTTACACTGATACAGATACTGTAACTCTCCCTGTACAAGCTACTAGCTGTAAATTCCCAACATGGTGATGTTTTCCTTGTTAAAATGTTATTTGAAAACACTTAACAGTTTATGAGAGATTTTTAAGAGAAAAAAAAGTTTAGAAAATGCCTGTCTCGTACAATCGATAATGCTTTCAGTTTTGGCAAGAGACCCATCAAACTGCACATACGTGATTGACAAGGAAGCCAAATTTCATGAAGATTGTGTCTTGTTCACAAGTTATAGGTGACACTGTGATTCAGTTTTCTTTGTGTTTCTCAAAGTGCTGAATCAGAGGGGTACTATCTTCCAAAGCCTATAACTCTGATAGTGAATGTCTGATTTGATCACAGTTTCCACCACTAGAAAGAGCACAAAAATCACATTCAAATTTTGCAATGAACTAAAATGATCATCTGTGGCAAGTGACTCATTCTGAAGAGGAGGGTCACTTACACATCCCATTTACAGGATGACAATGCATGACAGAAAGGGAACAAGCAACTCATTCTGTAATGGAGGTCACTTACGCGTTCCATTCACAGGATAACAATGCATGACAGAAAGGGAACAGTAAATACAGACAAATGCAAGCTCTGTGATGAAGTTTTCTTTTGTGTTTTTCCTCTAAATGACCCAAAGAGAAAACAATACCCCCCCTCACAAAAAAAAAAAAAAAAAAAAAACAGTATTTCCGAGGAATGACGTTGCACTAAGACACTGTACTCATCGTACTCACCTGCAGCCTGTGGGGCCGGGGCTGTTCCTCCCTCCTCACCCCTCTCCTTGCCTTCCTTGCTTTTCTCCTCTGAAAACAACAAAACTTTATGACAATGTTCAGCACAGGGCTTAATGTATGATCTCTTTCAGTCAGTCTTCATTTGTTCAATTAGGAACTGGATGTTGAAAATAAAGACATCCATGTTGACTACATGTGCTGTGCTGCCACAAGGGTACATCAGCATCTTGTGAAGTCATCAGCATTGTTAGAAACTTGAAGTCATCAGCATTGTTAGAAACTATGAAGTCATCAGTATTGTTAGAAACTATGAAGTCATCAGCATTGTTAGAAACTATGAGTCATCAGCATTGTTAGAAACTATGAAGTCATCAGCATTGTTAGAACTATGAAGTCATCAGCATTGTTAGAAACTATGAAGTCATCACATTGTTAGAACTATAAGTCATCAGCACTGTTAGAACTATGAAGTCATCACATTGTTAGAAACTATGAGTCATCAGCATTGTTAGAAACATGAAGTCATCAGCATTTTAGAAACATGAAGTCATCACATTGTTAGAAACTATGAAGTCATCAGCATTGTTAGAAACTATGAAGTCATCAGCATTGTAGAAACTATGAAGTCATCAGATTGTTAGAACTATGAAGTCATCAGCATGTTAGAACTCAGAAATAAGCTTGAAACGGTTAGGATACATCCAGCATCTTTGAAGATTGTGGGCTATTGTATTCACGGTGCATTTCCCAGCCATTCTGACACCTTAGTTGCGAGCCAGAATCACCTGCAAGTGCTATTTAAGCCAGGCAGGGTCGACCAAAGTCTTATCTCAGTAGCGCGTCTTTGCGCTCAAGCAGTGGGACAGGTGAAAAGTGTGTGGGGAGTGGAAGGGATGGGGAAATTTATGCCCTATTAATAACCGGCAGGGCAGAGCCAACTAAAGTATCTCGGATTTGTGCGCCGTGCATTGTTAAAACTATGAGGCATAAGTTTAAATGGTGTAAGATACACCAAGCATCTTTTAAACATTGCAAGTCACAAGTATCATTAAAACTATCAGAAACATCCAAACATTAAAAAGGGCCCAAAGGGTCTGGCTCAAAGCATTTTTTATACTCCAAAGGATCTTTCACAAACAAGGTACTTTTTAATGTTTTGTGTTTTACCCTTAAGATCCAGCAGTCATATTTGTTTTACTATCAGAAATATCTTTTGAAATACTGTAAGATGTGTCAAGGGTCTTTTGAAGATTGTGAGTCATCGGTATCATTAAAAATGATCAGAAATAAGTTTTGAAATGCGATGAAAGATCTGTTGTAGATTACTTAGACCGCAAGTTATTTAACAGAATTTATTTCAAGAAGATTGAATTGGCAACTGGCAAGTGGTCGCTTTCAGAAACTGCCATGTGAGTGAAAATATTCTAATTTCGTGAAAATATTCTAATTTCAATTAATTGGTTGTACAAAATGGTACATTTGTTACTTATTAAAGTAAGTCTAGCATTTTGCGACGCAATCAAGCAGTGATTAAAGAAGTGGAGTGAAAACTGAAAATCTTTAAAAGTAGGCCACCCAGTTTCATAAGCCTGAAGGGACAAAAGCATTCAGTGACTTAATGTACCTTATGTAAGTGCATATCACATCTGTTGAATTGGAACATGATGATTTCAACAATAACTGATGTAACTGACACAAACTTCTTGTCGAAAACCATGATGCTGCCCTGTGTCAATGGCAAGACAGTTAACCCTTTAACTCCCACACCCTGTCCACCAGCATCCTGCATTGCCAACCATGCAAGCAAAGCAAAAACTTTACCTTTCGATTCTCTCACCCTATCCACCAGAATCTACCCCACCAGCTGGTTCAATAAGCATACAACAAAAAGACATCTGGATTTAAAGTGAGATGCAGACCAAGGTAAGACCCTGATCAACAATGTAAAGGAGACTGCCGTCACATGGCATTTCTCCACATCAGGTCTTCCAGCTGATTGTCAAATCTTTCTGAGTTTCAACTTGTTCTTGCCATGACACTCACTGATGATAGTACAAGCAGACAGGAAAAAGAAGAAAAGCAGAAGACCCCCCATCTCTTTTCCACCAATTTATATTCCCAATTCCATACCCAGTTCAATTCCTCACCTGTAGCGCTGGCCTCTTTTTCCTCTTCTGCAGTCAAGTCAGCCCGGAAGAAGATGCGAGCGCTGCTCAAAGAGTAGTACAGCAATTCGTACTCCTGATAAATACAAACACAAACATTATTGTGAGTTTGATGTTGAGCTTAATGCATCAATTTATCTGTATTACTGTACTGTATCAATTTATTTATGGTCACATGCATTTACCGTGTGAAAATTCAGGTATTATCTCTGAGGAGAGTGCATCACCGCAGTGCACCATCACCCCTGTTTTTGTTTCTGTTTCTGTATGCGTATATTTGGGTTTATCAATAAAAGTTGACTTTTCCACAGACTGTTGCCAGGGAAAGCTCTGTTGTATCATGACATCTTTTACAGACACAGAGGGCATGTTGCACATGGAACCTTGGTGTTGGTCTCATCAGAAGGAGATCAGAGTCCGGAGTTTGTTCCAGAGTGATTCATCACACTCAGACAATTTTATACGTAACCATGTCTGGTGCAGTCGTTTTGCGGTATGGGAACGGCCTGTTGAAGTTTCCTGACCCCCCTCTCCCCCGCTCTCCAACTCCACTGTACTCGGATTGCATGCCAACCTGCTGTTCTTGGTCCAGTCTTTTAGCAGTCAGAGATATAGTCTGTTGAAGTTTTTCTTCTCCCCTTCTCTCTCCCGTCTTGTCCATTGAGCTAGAATCAAACTCCTACCCACGTGTTTGATCCACTTGTTTCATGGTCAGGGATATGTTCTGTTGAAGTTTTTCATCCCCCTCTCTGTCCCTTTCCCCTCCCCCTCTACTGTGCTAGATTTGAACCCCTATCTCCATATGTGGTCCAGTCATATGGCGGTAAGGGACAAATTCGTTCAAGCTTCTCAACCCCCTCCTCTCCCACTTCTCCACTTTCCCCCATTTCCACCCTCTCCGCAGTAATAAAATTGAACGCTTACTGCTGTGTTTAACCCAGTCACTCAGCAGTCAGGGACATGATCTGTCAAAGTCTCTCATCTCCTTCTCCCTCCCTCCCTCTCACCCATCCACCCCCTCCATTGCACTAGAATCGAACCCCCATCTGCAGTGTTAGTTCAAGCTGTTTGACAGACAAGGACATGGTCTGTTTCTTGTCCATTCTCTCCCTCTTTCCTTCACTCTCTCTCTCTCCCATTCTCTCCTGTCTCTTCCACTGTGTACTAGAATCAAACTCCTACCTGCAGTATTAGGTCCAGTCATCAGGTGTTCTGGGACATAGTCTGGTTCTCATCCTCTCTCACTCCCTCACTCTCTCTCCCATTACACCCGTCCCCCCCCCCCCCCTTCATTCCCTCCATTGTGTTAGTACGAGACTCATTCCTGCAGTGTTTGGTCCAGTCGTTCTGCGGTCATGGACAAGATCTGTTTCTCGTCCCCTCTTACTCCCTCACTCTCTTTCTCTCTCCCCCATTTCCCACCTCCCCCTTCCTCACTCCCTTTATGTGTTAGTATGGAACTCATACATGCAGCATTTGGTCCAGTCGTTTGGCGGTCACGGACATGGTCTATTCAAGTTTCTCATCCTCTCTCTCTCTCTTTCTCTCTCTCTCTCTCAGTCGTTGGCGGTCACGGACATGGTCTATTGAAGTTTCTCATCCTCTCTGTCTCTCTCTCTCTTCATTTTTTGGCGGTCACGGACATGTCTATTCAAGTTTCTCATCCTCTCTCTCTCTCTTTCTCTCTCTCTCTCAGTCGTTTGGGTCACGGACATGGTCTATTCAAGTTCTCATCCTCTCTCTCTCTCTCTTACTCTCAATCGTTTGGCGGTCACGGACATGGTCTATTGAAGTTTCTCATCCTCTCTCTCTCTCTCTCAGTCGTTTGGCGGTCACGGACATGTCTATTCAAGTTTTCTCATCCTCTCTCTCTCTCTCTCTGTCTCTCTCTCTCACAGTCATTTAGCAGTCACGGACATGGTCCATTGAAGTTTCTCATCCTCTCTGTCTCTCTCTCTCTTCACAGTCATTTGGCGGTCACGGACATGGTCTATTGAAGTTTCTCATCCTCTCTCTCTCTCTCACAGTCATTTGGCGGTCACGGACATGGTCTATTGAAGTTTCTCATCCTCTCTCTCTCTCATCACAGTCATTTGGCGGTCACGGACATGGTCTATTGAAGTTTCTCATACTCTCTCTCTCCCCAGTCATTTAGCGGTCATGGACATTGTCTACTGAAATTTCTCATCCTCTCTCTCCTCTTTCTTTCCTCTCTCTCTCTCTCAAGTTGTTTGGCGGTCACGGACATGGTCTATTGAAGTTTCTCGTCCTCTCTCTCTCTCTCACAATCATTTGGCGGTCATGGACATGGTCTGTTGAAGTTTCTCGTCCTCTCTCTCTCTCTCTCTCACAATCATTTGGCGGTCATGGACATGGTCTGTTGAAGTTTCTCGTCCTCTCTCTCTCTCTCTCTCACAATCATTTGGCGGTCATGGACATGGTCTGTTGAAGTTTCTCATCCTCTCTCTCTCTCTCTCTCACAATCATTTGGCGGTCATGGATATGGTCTGTTGAAGATTCTCATCCTCTCTCTCTCTCTCCAGTTGTTTGGCGGTCATGGACATGGGTCTACTGAAGTTTCTCATCCTCTCTCTCTCTCCCTCCCCCATTCCCTTCCCCCTCTTTCCTCATCCTCTCCACTGTGCTAGTACAAAACTCATACCTGCAGTGTTTGGTCCAGTCGTTTGGCGGTCAGGGACATGGTCTGTTGAAGTTTCTCGTCTCCTCGCCCTCCGACCGACTGTTTGACCAGTTGTTGCTGGAATTATGGGCAACAATTTTAAACATGTTTGTGATAAAGGAAAAACAACCTGGAAAGAGAAACAAAGACTAGTTAATCCTGTCTTAATACTACAACAATCCCATAAGACATGTTAATCCTGTCTAAATATTGCAACTATCCCATATGATAAATTTTAATCCCATCTAAATACTACAACAAACCCATAAGGCACAACTAAATACTACAAAAAATCCCAATAACTCTAAACTAACACCATATAGCACACAAGTTGATCAAGTCTAAATACTACAATAATCTCAATAACTAAACTAGCAATACTTATAATGACTTTAAGAAATATTGTTCACATTACTTTTCGCAAGTGGTTGTCAAATATTTTGTAATAAAATTGTTTCTCTTGAAAGTATGCCTGCCTTCATGATGTTCTTACACCATATTTTGTAAATGTTTGCTATATATTCACTGGGCTTTGGCCATCTTCTTTTTTCCCACTTTTTCTTTTTTTAAATTTTTTTTAATTATGCTTCTCTACAGATCGTGGACACTCACCTTGTCATGCCTAAACTTTTGACGTACAGCCTGGAACCAGTGTAGAGAGTCAAACTCATAGTACTGGTCCAACAGCTTGAGGATGTACGCCACACCTTGAAGACAATACTTAGGTACTTAAACATCACAATTTAACAGTTATGTAAACATCACTTCTGATGTGCAGCATGAACAAGTGTAAAAAAAATCAAACTATACGTACAGTACAGGTCCATCACTTTGAAGATGCACACCTCATCAGGGAGCATACTTAGGTACTTAAACATCAAACTTCAACCGTCATGCACAAAACAATATCACTTATGATGTGACAGCCTGGAACCAGTGTAGAAATTTAAACTTTAGTACAGATCCAACAGTTTGTGAATGAACACTACACTGAAAGATATTATGTAGGTACTAAAATATCACAGTTTAACACTTACGTATGAAACAATGAAACAATATCACTTTTGATATGCAGCCTGAATCCAGCATAGAAAATCAAATTCTAATACAGGTTCAACACTTGAAGATGTATGCCACACCTGATAATAATACTTGGGCACTTAAAACTACAAATTCAACAGATATGCATGAAGCAATATCACTTCTGGTATGCAGCTAGAACCAGTGAAAATTAAACTGTTCCAACAGAAGGAGAATGAAAACCACACCCAGAATGACAATACCTAGGTACATAGACAGTTTGACAATATGATCATAAATAAAATGATAATGAATCCCTTTTCTTTTCCTAGCATTGTGATTTTTTTTTCAGCAGCATGTATGCATGCTGTTTTGCCCACTCTGCGCAGGCAATATGCTGCAGCACAGTCTGCATACTTCGTCTTTGGAGGATGTGCATGCTGGAAGTTTTCATGTTTCCATTATAAGCCAACCACTGAGATGACTCATAGGATCTTTAACGTGCACATTTGATGTTCTGCATGCGCATACACAGGAAGAGGGTTTAGGAACTTGCAGATTTGCACACATGTTCACCTAGGTGACTGGAAAAATCTCCCTTTACCCACCAGGTGCCGGTGTCTATGTGGATTGTACACAGAACATTCCAAATGGAAGTCCAACATTTTGCCCACCATTGCTTTTGACAAAAACCCTGCGAGTATGTACAAACTTGATGTACAGCCTGGAAATATGTGTGAATTTGATATACAGTCCTGAACTATGCACAGTCTTGATGTACATCCCAGAACTATGCACAGTCTTGATGTACATCCCAGAATTATGTACAGTCTTGATGTACACATCAGAACTATGTACAGTCTTGATGTATATCCCAGAACTATGTACAGTCTTGATGTACACATCAGAACTATGTACAGTCTTGGATGTATATCCCAGAACTATGTACAGTCTTGATGTATATCCCAGAACTATGTACAGTCTTGATGTACACATCAGAACTATGTACAGTCTTGATGTATATCCCAGAACTATGTACAGTCTTGATGTATATCCCAGAACTATGTACAGTCTTGATGTATATCCCAGAACTATGTACAGTCTTGATGTATATCCCAGAACTATGTACAGTCTTGATGTATATCCCAGAACTATGTACAGTCTTGATGTATATCCCAGAACTATGTACAGTCTTGATGTATATCCCAGAACTATGTACAGTCTTGATGTATATCCCAGAACTATGTACAGTCTTGATGTACACATCAGAACTATGTACAGTCTTGATGTACACATCAGAACTATGTACAGTCTTGATGTATATCCCAGAACTATGTACATCTTGATGTATATCCCAGAACTATGTACAGTCTTGATGTACACATCAGAACTATGTACAGTCTTGATGTATATCCCAGAACTATGTACAGTCTTGATGTACACATCAGAACTATGTACAGTCTTGATGTATATCCCAGAACTATGCACAGTCTTGATGTACATCACAGAACTATGTACAGTCTTGATGTATATCCCAGAACTATGTACAGTCTTGATGTACACATCAGAACTATGTACAGTCTTGATGTATATCCCAGAACTATGCACAGTCTTGATGTACATCACAGAACTATGTACAGTCTTGATGTATATCCCAGAACTATGTACAGTCTTGATGTACATCACAGAACTATGCACAGTCTTGATGTATATCACAGAACTATGTACAGTCTTGATGTATATCCCAGAACTATGTACAGTCTTGATGTACACACCAGAACTATGTACAGTCTTGATGTACATCACAGAACTATGTACAGTCTTGATGTACACACCAGAACTATGTACAGTCTTGATGTACACACCAGAACTATGTACAGTCTTGATGTACACACCAGAACTATGTACAGTCATGATGTACACACCAGAACTATGCACAGTCATGATGTACACACCAGAACTATGAACAGTCTTGATGTACACACCAGAACTATGTACAGTCTTGATGTACACACCAGAACTATGTACAGTCTTGATGTACACACCAGAACTATGTACAGTCTTGATGTACACACCAGAACTATGTACAGTCTGATGTACATCACCAGAACTTGTACAGTCTTGATGTACACACCAGAACTATGAACAGTCTTGATGTACATCCAGAACTATGTACAGTCTTGATGTACACACCAGACTAGAATCTATGTACAGTAGTGATGTACACACCAGTAACTATGTACAGTCTGATGTACATCCCAAAACTATGTACAGTCTTGATGTACATCCAAAACTATGTACAGTCTTGATGTACATCACAAAACTATGTACAGTCTTGATGTACATCCCAAAACTATGTACAGTCTTGATGTACATCACAAACTATGTACAGTCTTGATGTACATACAACTATGTCATCTGATGTACATCCATAACTATGTACAGTCTTGATGTACATCACAAAACTATGTACAGTCTTGATGTACACACCAGAACTATGTACAGTCTTGATGTACACACCAGAACTATGTACAGTCTTGATGTACACACCAGAACTATGTACAGTCATGATGTACATCCCATAACTATGTACAGTCTTGATGTACATCCCAAAACTATGTACAGTCTTGATGTACATCCCAGAACTATGTACAGTCATGATGTACACACCAGAACTATGTACAGTCTTGATGTACATCCCAGAACTATGTACATTCTTGATGTACACACCAGAACTATGTACAGTCTTGATGTACACACCAGAACTATGTACAGTCTTGATGTACATCCCAGAACTATGTACAGTCTTGATGTACACACCAGAACTATGTACAGTCTTGATGTACACACCAGAACTATGTACAGTCTTGATGTACATCCCAGAACTATGTACAGTCTTGATGTACACACCAGAACTATGTACAGTCTTGATGTACACACCAGAACTATGTACAGTCTTGATGTACATCCCAGAACTATGTACAGTCTTGATGTACACACCAGAACTATGTACAGTCTTGATGTACACACCAGAACTATGTACAGTCTTGATGTACACACCAGAACTATGAAGTCTTGATGTACATCACAGAACTATGTACAGTCTTGATGTACATCCCAGAACTATGTACAGTCTTGATGTACACACCAGAACTATGTACAGTCTTGATGTACACACCAGAACTATGTTCAGTCATGATGTACATCCCAGAACTATGAACAGTCTTGATGTACATCCCAGAACTATGTACAGTCTTGATGTACGCACCAGAACTATGTACAGTCTTGATGTACAGACCAGAACTATGTACAGTCTTGATGTACATCACAGAACTATGTACAGTCTTGATTTCCCCCTGCTTATGCCCACCTTTTGTGCTACTGCCCCCTCCTGAGCTCCCTTCCCAATTTACCAGTGCTTGTGCCTTTGAGTTTTGGTTGTTGTTGGGTGATTGCTTTGGTGAATGATGAGAGTGCACACTATGGTTTGATTTTTATATCAAGAGTTGGTGTCTTACAAATGTCATTCTTGTTATCATTATCAACCACCGGGACACCACTCCACAAATTTCATGGACTGACAGACAAACGGCAACAAGGGATAGATACATATGGTGGACCATGATCGCCAACGCCATGCGGCAGGGCACATGATGATGATGATGACAGACAAACACTTCCCATGGCATCCATGTTGCTACAGACAGATAAATAAATGCAGATGGACAGACAGACAGACAGGCAGTTAGACAGGCAGACAGACAGAACAGATAGACAACCATGACAGTTTCAGTCTCAATTTTTGAAGGTAGTGTCCCCAAGCTCAGAATAAAGTCCTCTGTGCCGATGCCACTGATGAAATGTGATAAAGAAGATCCAAAATGGTCATGACATAACCCATAAGCCTGCACATCAGCCCTATGTGTTGGCAAGTCACTGGTGCTACATGATGGAGAAGATCCAAAATGATCATGACATAACCCATAAGCCTGCACATGAGCCTTATGTGTTGGCAAGTCACTGGTGCTACGCCATGGAGAAGATCCAAAATGATCATGACATAACCCATAAGCCTGCACATGATCCACACCAGTGCTTGCAAGACAAAAACCCCACTGTACTCACCCATGGCAAATCCATCATCGGTGAAGGCAGCGCCCACTTTGTTCCTGCGGTTCATCTTCTCCTTACAGCTGATGGAGTGTTCCACATAGTTCACCGTCTGCCAAACACACCATCATCACTGCATCAATTTGACTGATTATGATGAGAGTTCAGGACTCCCACTCTTTTGCCTTTCTTTTAAATATGCATGTAGCTGACCACACGATATGGCTGCCTGAAATAATTTGAGACAATTTTGTCTCTTTAATATTAGATATCAGCCACGTGTTCTTTGAAATCTGTGTCAAGGATAACGTCTAGTGAACTATGTAAAAATGAATGCTTTTAGTGCACCGATTCTCAGACAATGTTGCAAGTTTGAAAGTTCAAATGTTTTCTGATTTTCATGTGAGACTCGGGGCCTCTGACTGTAGTAGTGGTGCACATAAAATGGCATGTCTTACATTAAGGTTTATTGCATGGAGTTGTTCCTGGAAGGTGGGCAGCTGGTTTTCTGAGTCTTGAAGAATAGCAAATCCACAATTGAGGGTAGCTAGTCAAAGAGTTAAGTTACAGTGGACTAGACTGTGGAATGTTTCAGTTGGACACGATCTTGTTTACCAAGCGCACTGAAGGGTGGCAGAGTAAACTGAAATCGGTACAATCTTCTGCAGTAGTTGTGGGCTCAAGAATGGTGGGCATGTGACCATGAGACAAAGTTGATTTTGTTTTATGGACATTATGAATGATACTGTGTGGTAACATCTGCAGGAAGAACTGGATCATTTCATGTAATGTCTCTCAGAGAGAGTTTGGTAATTTCATGAAATGACCAAATTCTTCCTGAAGAGATATTACCTGCTTAGTAATCATGGTAAATCATATGAAAAGGACAAGTGAAAATCCTCATGTAAATACCATGATAGAAGACTGAAAATACCAATGACAAAGGCCATAAGCATGCACAAAAGATATTTATTTCTATCATTTTTCCTTCTTTATTTCAGCAATGAAATGTTCATTCTCATTCTATTTTCATACGTTTCTGTTCTCTATTTGCTTAATGCTGGCAGCCATTTTGTTTTTATTCAATACCATCCAGACAGACAGACAGACACACACACACACACACACACTCTCTCTCTCTCTATCTGCCCTCTCTACTCCCACCCCAACCCAACCCAACTCAATCCCATTTCACATAATCATCATTTGAACACATCACCAGATCCTAACTTTTTGACTCCTGCACCCTATTCCACTGACTGCAAACTACTTGACACCCTCCCAGCCAGCTCCTGCACCTACCCATCACAATTCCTGCGAAGCTGGTAGTAAGTGCAAGTCAATTTATTTTCTAGCAGGCTAACAGCGATGCTGTGATAGGTAGGTGTCAAAGCACTTTATTTTGAGATGGCTAACAGCAGAGCGTGACAGGTGAGTTCAAAACAGTAACCTTTTAATCCTTGCTAGCATTGCTCCTAACAATGCAGGAGCTGTGGATAGGGTGAGGGTGTCAAAGGGTCAAGTTTTTATTTTACTAGCATGGTTAACAATGCAGGAGTAGTGGACAGGGTGAGGGTGTCAAAGGGTCAAGCTTTTTATTTTGCTAGCAGGTTAACAATGCAGGATGCTGGTGGACAGGGTGAGGGTGTCAAAGGGTCAATTTTTATTTTGCTAGCTAGGTTAACAATGCAGGAATGCTGGTGGACAGGGTGAGGGTGTCAAAGGGTCAAGTTTTTATTTTGCTAGCATGGTAACAATGCAGGATGCTGGTGGACAGGGTGAGGGTGTCAACATTTTTATTTTCTAGCAAGGTTAACAATGCAGGATGCTGGTGGACAGGGTGAGGGTGTCAAAGGTCAAGTTTTTATTTTACTAGCATGGTAACAATGCAGGAATGTGGTGGACAGGGTGAGGGTGTCAAAGGGTCAACTTTTTATTTTACTAGCAATGGTAACAATGCAGGATGCTGGTGGACAGGGTGAGGGTGTCAAAGGGTCAACTTTTTATTTTGCTAGCAGGCTAACAATGCAGGAAACTGGTGGACAGGGTGAGGGTGTCAAAGGATCAAGTTTTATTTTGCTAGCATGGTAACAATGCAGGATGCTGGACAGGGTGAGGGTGTCAAAGATTCAACTTTTTATTTTGCTAGCATGGTAACAATGCAGGATGCTGGACAGGGTGAGGGTGTCAAAGGATCAACTTTTTATTTTGCTAGCATGGTAACAATGCAGGAAGCTGGACAGGGTGAGGGTGTCAAAGAGTCAACTTTTTATTTTGCTAGCATGGTAACAATGCAGGAAGCTGGTGGATAGAGTGAGGGTGTCAAAGGGTCAAGTTTTTATTTTACTAGCATGGCTCACAATGCAGGAAGCTGGTGGACAGTGTGCAGGAGCCAAAGGGTTACAACTCACCAGAGGGGCAGAATGACGAAGAAATTCCTCAGATGCATGTTCTTTGAATCACGGAACTCTGGGGCAAACACATCCACCAGCATCTGAAAGACACAGAAACCTCCAAATGATTACAAAATTCATCCATTCATTCAACCATCCATCTTTCCATTAATACATTTAACTTATGGTAAACTGAGCAAGTCACACAACGATCAGATCGCTGAGTTACTTCAGACGCTGCTTTCATCAGGACGGATCTTGACCGACCAAGAAGTGACCACTATGTCACGAGACAGAGAGATTGATGCAATACTAATATAAAAAATAAAGACAAGGTAAAACGTAGACTAGGTAGGGCCTCAGGACATGGCCAGCTCATGGGTTTATGTGCAGGCTTAAGGCTTGTGGAAACAACTGCAAAACTCGTTCTCTCCTTCATAATGTCTCGCATTGACTATTGCAATTCACTCCTGTCCGGTCTTCCTGCCTCCACCACTCACATCCTACAGTGCATTCAAAACAATGCTGCACGCCTTGTACTCAAAAAGAAAAAAGCTGACCACATATCTCCTCTCCTGGCACAACTTCACTGGCTCCCTGTATCAAAGCGCATACAGTACAAACTAGACACCATGTGCTACAAAAGCCTCAATAACGCAGCCCCCAATTACCTGTCAAGCCTACTTGAGATCTATGTTCCTTCACATACCCTCCGCTTTGCCTCCAATCCTCTGACTTTTCGCTTTCCATGCACTAAGCTCAATACCTATGGTCCACGAGCCTTCTCTGTTTCTGGTCCACTCTCCTGGAACAAACTTCCTCTCTCAGTCCGTCAGCAACCTACTTTTGTCTCCTTCAAGTCCGCTCTCAAAACTCACCTTTTCTCCTCTGCATAAAATCCTGACCTCACTCAATCCCCTGCAGCCTGTCTCCACTCGGAAGGGAATCACATTGCAATATATAATTGTATATAATATGCTCTCTATAATTTTCCATTGTTTTTATTCTTTCTCCCCATTTATAGCCGTGTGTGTGTGTGTGTGTGGGGTGTTGTGTGTGTGTGTGTGTGTGTGTTGTGTGTGTGTGTGCGTGTGTGCGTGGGTGCGTGTGTGTGCGTGCGTGCGTGCGTATGTGTGCGTGCGTGCATGTGTGTGTGTTTCAGCGCTTAGATTTGATTTTATCAAGATTTTGCGCTATATAAATATTGTAATTATTATTATTATTATTATGATCACCATACACATGGCACCTGTGACATTAGTGCATATGGAATTCATTCCGAGCCCGGAGACATCGTCTTGAGAAACTAAAACTGAAACTGAAACACGAGACAGACAGATGCCTATGTCATAGTATGGTAAAGTGACTGTCATATATAAATCATAAATGGTTTGTTTTGTTTGACAAAAACATGATGATTTTCAAATATCAAAAGTTATATGTGTGTATGTGTGTGTGTGTGTGTTGTATGCGTGTGTGTGTGTGTGTGTATGTGTGTGTGTGTGTGTGTGTGTGTGTGTGTGTGTGTGTGTGTGTGTATGTGTGTGTATGTGTATGTGTATGTGTTGTGTAGTGTGTGTGTGTGTGTGGTGTGTGTGTGTGTGTGTGTGTGTGTGTGTGTGTGTGTGTGTGTGTGTGTGTGTGTGTGTGTGTGTTGTGTGTGTGTGTGTGTGTGTGTGTGTGTGTGTGTGTGTGTGTGTGTGTGTGTGTGTGTGTGTGTGTGTGTGAGTGTGTGTACCAACCTTGAAGTACTCTGTTCCTTCAGCAAAGTTCTTGGCCAGGTTTTCAATGACACTGTCCAGATTTCTGACAACACAACAGATAACAAAGTCAATGTCACCCACATTTTCAGTCTCCCACTAAAAAAAAAAATCCATCCTATTTAACCCTTTGACTTCCTCACCCTATCTGGCAACATCCTGCATCATCAGCTATGAAAGCAAAGCAAAAGCTTAACGCTTTCACTCCCTCACCCTATCCACCAGATTCCTGCAGAAAGCTGGTGGATAGGGTGAGGGAATGAAAGGGTTAAGTTTTTGCAGCTGATGGACAGGATGCAGGAATGAAAGGGTTAATAGGTAAACCAAAATAAACACATAAAATACAAAACGTAAAACCTGGGCGGTGCTGGACAAAGATTAATAAAAAAAAAAAAAAAAAAGAATGATGCTCTTCCCTGGGACATACAGCAGCCCAAGTTTGACAATGTACAAAAATTGCAAGCCTTGCATGTGGACGTTTTGATGGATCTTTGTCACCACAGCTTTTTAGGTCGCCTCTGTACATATCAAACATCATGCACTCTGGGATCTTTAACTCTCTCGCTACGAGCGTTGGGATTTCCCGATCATGTCTCAACAACGCTTGTCTACGAGCGTCGGAGAAATCCGACTTGAGTTTTGAAAATTTGCTTCGCTTTCAGTATTTCCGTTAACCAAAACTAATAGCCAGAAATAGATTCTTCAGTCATTCTTAGCCTCGTTATCATGAGTTCACTGTACTATCGCAGTTGGTGTGTGGACAGTGCAAAGTTCACGACCCACTATCTCCGCAGCGAAGCAGACAACAGAAAAGTGAATGGCTGAACAATACTCAACAACTCAGTGCTGTTCAACATGATCTCTTCCCTCAGTGCACGTGGAGTGTGTGCACATTGGATTTTATGAAATTTCATTCAAAATGTGACTGTAGGAACTGATGTATTGACCTGACTGCGTATTTTGTAAGACATTTTTCACCTGAAAATGGTTAGACAGTTGAAATTTCAGCATTTTGTACACCAATCTTTTAATATATGACCTGCCAAATTTCAAAACTCTGTGTTTTCATTTGTTTGTATGAGAATTTTTCTCATGACCTATACAAATGGTGCATATCAGGGGAAAGGCAAGGGGCATAATTGTACATAGTGAGTGAGTTAAAACAAAAGATGGTGCAAAAAAAAGCAATCCCATATCCGCTGGTGAACATGCTTTAGGTTTCATTGAGCCATCTTTTTGGAACTCACAGCCAGCTGATCTGAGGGGTCCACCCACCCTTTTACCCTTCATGTTACAATTAACCCTTTGACTGCAGCACCCAATCCACCAACTTCAGACAGTCCTTCAGATGGGAACAAAAAATGAGTCGGACCCATGTACATGTGCCTTCTGGCTGCAGACGCTAGAGATCCCATGGCTGTTGAAAATCATGAAGAGCAGGGCACTGCCTGGCTGCCTTGGTATAAAACATTGGAGAGATAGGTTGATTTCCCAGGTCCCACCCCTTGAAGACCAATTAATCTTCTTGCCTTTCTAAAGTCTTAGTAAAATAATGTGAATATGAATATGAATATGAATCTGAAGCAAGGGAGAGAGGATGGGCGCCACCCTCATGGTGCTGACCCCAGGAAAAGTTGAGGTCACTGCCACCTCACTCCCCTATGACCCTAGCATTGTGGAACAATCTAGGACCTGACCAGCTCATGGGTTTATGTGCAGGCTTAAGGCTTGAGCCGTGATCATACTGGATCTTCTCCATCACATGGCCCCTGTGACGTTAGTTCATTTGGAATTCATTCCGAGTGAGGAGACGTCATCTTAAGAAACTGAAACTGAAATCCACCAACTGCAAAAACTTACCACTTTGACTCCCTCAC
>CM060312.1:89227984-89230484 GCA_030674185.1 Monoplex corrugatus
AACAGACAAGAAGTCAGGGAGGAAGATAGAAATAGGGAGTTAGACAGATAGACGGGACGGAAGAAATTGTTGTTTAAAGCCCAGCTGACTGCGTAGAGCCACATCAGGGTTATAACCGCTTCAAAATATATAAAATTTCGACAGAAAAAAAACCCAAAAACTGAAGTACACATATCAATGCATTCGTGCACATAATCTAAGGATGTGCCTCTGGCGTCGACCACTCTGTCCAATTTATCGCACAGGGGATTTAAAAAACACACCTGAATACAAATTCAAACATACCTAAGGACACCAAAACATATACAAAGATGGGCATAGATTACCTAAAATTGCTTCCGCATATCTCACCTCCCTAGTGCCAAAAGTGCGCTTAATACATGTACCCAATTATCAATCCTACGAAAAAGTATGAAAGACTTTATCAAACACATACAGGTGAATGAACCAGCAAGGCAGAAAATGATAGGAAGAAATAACAGAAAGCAAAGGAAACAAGGCAGAAACAAAGAGAGTGACAGAAAAGAGGAAATTTCTAGCACAGAATTTCCAGAAGGTGAGAATACTATTTATACTGAAAAGACAGAGAGGTAGAGAAGGGGAAAAAAGATAGGTAAAGTGTGTCGCTGTATGCAAGTTGTGTGTCAGTGGGGGCGCTAAGACTACTGAGTCCTCAAACGTGAAACTGATGAACTGAGAAACCTCAAACCTGAAACTCATAACAAACATGTTAAAATCCTGACTAAACATGAATATTAACCCTTTGACTCCCGCACCCTGTGCACCAGCATCCTGCATTGTCAACCATGTTGGCAAAGCAAAAACTCAACCCTTAGACTCCCTCACCCTTCCTGTAGGAAGCTGGTGGACAGGGTGAAGGAGTCAAAGGGTTAAGGTTTTGCATTCGGTGGATAGGGTGCGGGAGTCAAAAGGTTAATATTTTAATGGCCTGAGCAATCTGGGAAAGGCGATCTCCAGTCTGCAGTGGGGTAACCACCCCAAACTGCCAGGCAGCAGGTAGCAGACGGCCTTTTGGTATGGAGGTTAGCTGTGAAATAAACAGGTTTGCCTGGATGATTAACCCTTTCACTCTTGCACCTTGTCCACCAGTGTCCCATGCCAGCAAAGCAAAACTTAACCCTTTCACTCCCTCACCCTATCCACCAGCTTCTGGCAATGAGGGAGTAAAAGGGTTAAAATTTTGCAATTGGTGGATAGGGTGTGGACAGGGTTAAACAGTCCCAGAATGACTAGCATTCTTTCCATCAGGAAGAAAAGGTGAAGACAGAGAGAGTGGAAAAGGACCTTATGGGCTGGGAAAATGTAATGAAAGAGGAGATATGTTAGGATCTTTCTGTTGGGCCACTCAATTGGGCATCACTAACAAACATAACCAATATCGGTGGCCTAAATATTCAAGAAAATGCCCACAAAAGTCAAGACAGAGCGACCTGGAGGGAGACCGTGGTGTCCAGGTGTGCAGCGGCCAACATCGAACCCAGTGATGCCAACAGTGAGACAGGTGAGGTAAGGAACAAGAGAAGCATCCCTTAACAAAGGCACATCTTGGAAACACGCTATGACAGAACTATCAGGTGGACAGAGGTCGCCTAAAGCCTATAGCCCAAACCTTTTGCGCTCACTGGGTAAGTCTTCTGGCTGTAAACTGAGGGCAGGGTGATGCCTACTAAAAATCTAGAAGCTTGAATTCAGAGGTACCAGCCTGCAGACGACTTTTAACAAACCATGGTACCATGCAGAAAACTACTAGCAGACACCAACAAGAGAAGACTAAAATACATGGTCACATGTGTCATCCAGCAAGAACACAGACCTCATGGCAACCATCTTTCAAGGAAAAACATTGGCAAAAAGGAAGAAAGGCAAACCTCCAATCTCATACATCGAAAACATAACCAACATTGATGGCCTAAATATTCATAAAATTGTCAACAAAAGTCAAGACAGAGCAACCTCGAGGGAGATGGTAGTGACATAGTGTGCAGCAGCCAACACCGAACTCAGTGACGCCGACAGGTGAGACAGGTGGCACCATGCAACATAACAACCTTCTCTCCACAAACCAGAGAGTGGTCCTGATAAGGCACCACAACCGGCCCAACGCCAATATGAAATCTTAAATATTAACTGCTGCCTTTATCACCTGGCCCTGCGGTCAAGATGATCAGACAGCTGAGCATATATGCAGTGATGTTGCCTCTATCAATCGGAGTGAAAGAAACATGGCCAACTACATCTCCTCTGACCACAAACTCTGTATTGATTGGCATGTATATTCATTGCCAATTATGGTCTGGCCATGTCATCATCATCATCATGTGCCCTGCTGCATGGTGCTGGTGATCACTGCCCTCCATATGAATCTATCTTCTGTCACTGCATGTACATATCCCACCCTTTCTGTCTTTATCCACTCTGCAAATCTGCCCACTATTTTCTCCCTGGGCTTACCGGGTGCTCCTTTTCCCTCCAGCTTTTC
>CM060312.1:89240484-89242984 GCA_030674185.1 Monoplex corrugatus
AGGTGTTGTGATTTCAAACATACATACCTTATTTGTGAACATGAAAAGGAAAGAACAAAAATTAGTTCACTAATACACACAAAAAAAGGAGTAGTTCAGTGATACTCACGTCTCTGAGTTGTGTGGTGATCTCGCGATCAAAGGCATCCAGCAGGACCTGATGGGAAGGCAGGTGTCTGACAGTTAACATGGGCATCACGCAGTCACGCAAAGCTCCGAACATGTACTGAAACATGATAATGGCTGAAGATAAACGACAGTAGACATATTAAAGCTGTATGACTTCTTAAGTGACATGACTTTAGCTGAAAGAGCTGTCTGACTTCTTAAGTGACATGACTTTAGCTGAAAGAGCTGTCTGACTTCTTAAGTGACATGACTTTAGCTGAAAGAGCTGTCTGACTTCTTAAGTGACATGACTTTAGCTGAAAGAGCTGTCTGACTTCTAAGTGACATGACTTTAGCTGAAAGAGCTGTCTGACTTCTAAGTGACATGACTTTAGCTGATAGAGCTGTCTGACTTCTTAAGTGACATGACTTTAGCTGAAAGAGCTGTCTGACTTCTTAAGTGACATGACTTTAGCTGAAAGAGCTGTCTGACTTCTTAAGTGACATGACTTTAGCTGAAAGAGCTGTCTGACTTCTTAAGTGACATGACTTTAGCTGAAAGAGCTGTCTGACTTCTTAAGTGACATGACTTTAGCTGAAAGAGCTGTCTGACTTCTTAAGTGACATGACTTTAGCTGAAAGAGCTGTCTGACTTCTTAAGTGACATGACTTTAGCTGAAAGAGCTGTCTGACTTCTTAAGTGACATGACTTTAGCTGAAAGAGCTGTCTGACTTCTTAAGTGACATGACTTTAGCTGAGAGAGCTGTCTGACTTCTTAAGTGACATGACTTTAGCTGAAAGAGCTGTCTGACTTCTAAAGCGACATGACTTTAGCTGAAAGAGCTGTTTGACTTCTAAAGCGACATGACTTTAGCTGAAAGAGCTGTTTGACTTCTAAAGCGACATGACTTTAGCTGAAAGAGCTGTTTGACTTCTAAAGCGACATGACTTTAGCTGAAAGAGCCGTCTGACTTCTAAAGCGACATGACTTTAGCTGAAAGTAAGCAGAACCTTCTTTTTGCAAGGCCTTGACAGCACACAGCACATTCTGTTTGCATATTGTTTTGTTTATTTTCTTTAAAAGGAAATCCATTATTCGTCTCCACTGACAGCACACAGTGCATTATGTTTGTTTATTGTTTTGTCGTTTTTTTGGTTTTTTTCCCAGAAGGAAATCCATTGTTTGTCTCCACCGAATAGTCAGTTTTGAACAGAAGTCAATCAATTCTCTCTTTATTGCTTGTTTGTTGAAGCGACCCGCTCTCAAATTGAAAGAGTATCTCGAGTTTCACATGTTAAACCCACTGTGACAAAAGACACAAATAATAACATTAAGAAGACCAACACTTCTTACTATAAACAGACAGACAATGTAACAGCATGGCTTTATACCAGACTTCCCATCTAGATTGCTAGCTTCATCTCCAACCAACACTTCCTGTTACATGCAGACAGACTACATCAGTATAAAAAGTAAAACAGACTGCAGCAACAGCAAAAGGTTTAACTTTTTCACATCGTAATACTAGCCCGCTAGCGTTCTCGCGGAGAACCGCAGGCGCCGGAACGCTAGGGGTATAGCGTTTAGCAAGCTCGCCGCTCACAACGTAACGCTAGGATTCTAGCGTCTTGCGTTAGAAAATTGCTACGTGAAGCCAGTTACGGTCTAAGTTAAACAACCTCTATTATAGTATCAAGTAACTATTTCTAAATACTGTGAGAGTGATTTCCAGAGTAAAAAGTCTATTTGAAGAATTTTTCGGGTGCGAGAACAACATCACCCGAACCAAGTGCTTCACTGAAACAAAGGCAAAATGGAGCACCCTGCGAATGCGCAATGTCGCTGTTCACTCAGGATTGTGGAATTTTTTTGTGTGTGTGTACTTTTCTGAGCTTGTGATCAAATGATACAAGTCATGGAGAATTGGTGTGTCTCTTTTTTTCTGTTTCGTTTACATCTGCTGAATGGATGAAATGCTTGTCTGAAATGCTCCTCAACCATGATATTTCATTGCACAAATAACTTCAAAGCATGTCTGAACAAATCTTATACTGTAGATATCCTAAAAGAGGATTAAATTACCTTTCTAACCATACCCTACATGTTGATGTTAGTCATTTGGGGCGCCTGTGAAAATTAATTCAAAGTGGCCTAAAAATGCATGTTTCCAGGGAAAGAAGTCGTGGCAGCTGGCACGTCTGCAGGGAAGTAGGTCAAATAGCCAGCTGGCGATGCCAAAGTGTTAATTCTGATCCTATCTAAGAAACCACCACCTGGACAACAGGTTGAGATTTTCCCAATCTCACAAGTCAAGATATATCCAGACCTGCCAGTGCCTCAACCCCTTTTGTGTGTATATGTATAAACACAATATGAAATATGCATGCTGA
>CM060312.1:89245484-89252984 GCA_030674185.1 Monoplex corrugatus
CACACAAACACATGCACACATATACACACATACATGCACACAAACACGCATACACACACACACAAAAAACCCCACATGCGTACATATGCACACATGCATATACACACGCGTGCACACACGCACACACACATTTCTAAATATATCTGTATCTATCTATCTATCTATCTATCTATCTATCTATCTATCACATATATATGTGTGTGTGTTTGTGTACACACACACACACACACACACACACACACACACACACACACACACACACACACACACACACAAACACACAGAACACTGACTTTTCACGGAAGGTACAGATGAGGTCCAGTTTCTTGATAGTGTCATCCAGGTTGGCCTTTTCATCCTCCTTGAATGCTCTCTGTCCCAACATACTCTAGTCACATACAAGGTCAACAGCACTGATTTCTTTTTCCTTCTTCCTCTTTCGTTTTTTGTTTTTGTTTTGTTTTGTTCCATTTTGTTTTGTGTTTCGTTTTGTCTCTTTTTATTACACTGCTCCTGTGTCACTACTCCACGCTGCACATTCTAGTTCTGTTTTTTTTTTAACTACTAGTAGACATCAACCAGATATATTGGTCATCTGTCACACAGCAGTAACACAGACCTCATGGCAACCATTTTTCAAGGAAAAAACGTAGGCAAAAAGGAAGAAAATCAGACCTCCAATCTCATACATCAAGAACATAACCAACATCAGTGGCCTAAATATTCAAGAAATTGTCCACAAAAGTCAAGACACAGTAGCCTGGATGGAGGTGGTGGTGTCAAAGAGTGCAACAGTCAACATCGAACCCGGTGACACCGACAGGTGAGACAGGCGTTTGATTTACTTTTTCGTGTGTTTTCTTGCTGTTTTAAGCCTTTGACCTCTGCACCCTCTCCACCAGCATCTCACATTGTCAGCCATGATAGCAAAGCAAAAGCTTAACCCTTTCGTTCCTTCACCCTACCTACCAGCTTCTTGTAGGAAGCTGGTGGATAGAGTCACAGGGTTAGTTTTTGCAGCTGGTGGATATGATGTGGGAGTCAGAGGGTAAAAAACACACACAATGTTTCAATATCTAATAGATCCTTTAACCCCAATTGCAGCATGGACGATAAAAACAAATAAATAAACATCCAATGGAATTATTATATATTATGAAGCCAAAAGAACTTGGTTCAACAGAAAAAAAAGGACATTTGAAATTGTTTCAAGACAGAATATTCCATGTTCAAAACATGACTACACGATTTCAGAAAATTTGATATATTTGGTTAATTTTTTTTTCTCCATCCAGAAATGAGGTTACACAATAAGAACACTGATTTGACACACACACACACACGCACACGCACATGCATGCACACGCACACACACACACACACACACACACACACACACACACACACAACACACACACACACACACACATACATACACACATACACGCACACAAGTTACCATTTTGGTTCCAACAGCTAGAGCCAGTTTCAATACCAATCTTCTCTCCTTGGTTCCTGCAACAAATAGTTCAGTTTGGAAAAAAAACAAACACACAAACCCAAAATGGCCAAGCAATTTCAACAACCTCCGTTTTTACAACAAATGATATAGAAAATCAGATCTTATATTTCTTGAAGTCACTGCGACCCTGAAGAAGCTGTAGTTAAAATCAAATTTGACATGCATCGAGGACAATGAAAACAGGATAGAAATATTGTCAGAATATGGAATGAAAACAGAATGGAAATATTGTCAGAATATGGAATGAAAACAGAATGGAAATACTGTCAGAATATGGAATGAAAACAGAATGGAAATACTGTCAGAATGTGGAATGAAAACAGAATGGGAATATTGTCAGAATATGGAATGAAAACAGAATGGGAATATTGTCAGAATATGATTATAATCATCATCATGCGCATGCCACACAGTGTTGGTGATCATGGCCCTCCATATGAATCTATCTTTTGTCACCACAATTACATCTTCCACCCTCTCTGACTTCATGCACTCCACAAGTCCATCCAATACCTAGTGCTCCTTTTCCATCCTGCTTTCCTGTTGTGACTAGGTGCTCTAATTTCTCTGCTTCATAAAATGTTGCTTGTCTTTTCCCAATCTTCTTCTTTAATGTTGTTTTTGTATTTGCCTCTTTCAAGACTGTCTCGTTTGTTTTCTTTGCTGTCCATGGAACTCTCAACATTCTTAGAATCACATTTCAGCTGCCTCAATCTTGTTCTGACTTTGAGTGTTGACTGTCCACGTCTCACATCTGTACAATAGTATCAGTTCTATATTACACTGAAGAACTCTCTTCCAGATGTTTATTGATAGGCATTTGTTGGTAACAACACATTTCCTTTTCAGGAATGCTGTTTTAGCTTGGCTGATTCTGCTGGCTTTTTCTAATTTGAATCTGCCATCTGGAGAGATGACTTCCCAAGAATTTAAACTTATCAACTTGTCTGAATGTTGTGCCATTTGTTGTTATTTTGCATGAAGGGATTTCTTGTTTTTCACTCATTACCATGACTTAAATCTTCTTGCTATTTAGCTCCAGCCCTTTATTTCTGCTTTTTATTTCTGTTATATTCACAAGACTTTGTCTTTTTAATTTTCTGTAATCAGAATGGTGTCATCTGCAAAAAAAAGATTATTTAACATTTTTTCCTCCAATCTTCATTCTAGGGCATTCTTTTAGGTTTCTCATTACGGTTTTGCTGAAAGTGAAAACAACTCTGGTGACAGAACAAACTCCTGCCTAACCCCTCTTTTGATATTTTGGAGAGAGCTTATATCATCTTTTACTGTACTCAGAATATGGTAGACTGGCAAAACAATGAAAACACAATGGAGATATCAGAATATGGTAGATTGTTCAAACAACGAAAACAGAATGGAAATGCTGTCAGAATATGATTGGCTGTCGAAACAATGAAAACACAATGAAAATATTGTCAGAATATGGTAGACTATCGAAACAATCAAAACAGAATGGAAATGTTTTCAGAATATGTAGACTATCGAAATAAAGAAAACAAATTGGAAATGTTTACAGAATATGGTAGATTATCAAAACAATGAAAACAGAATGCAAGTGTTTTCAAAATATGGTAGACTATCGAAACAATGAAAACAAAATGGAAATGTTTTCAGAATATGGTAGACTATTGAAACAATGAAAACAGAAAAGAAATGTTTTCAGAATATGACAGACTGTTGAAACAATGAACCCCCCACCCCCACACCAACAACAAAAGAAGTAGAACATCAAAACTCACCAGGACCATTGAGGGTGGACTCGGCCAAAACCAGTGCCGACAGTACGTCCAGTCTTCGGTCACTGTACTTTTTGTCTGATGTGATACGTTTCTGTCATGATAAGATACATGTACAATGTTGTATACAGTGTGTGTGTGTGTGTGTGTGTGTGTGTGTGTGTGTGTGTGTGTAGCAATGCCGCATGAAAAATTGAAATTGGGTTTTGAGTTAAAATATGTATATGGTTTTGAAGATATTGTTGTTCTGAGTAAAAAGCAGTTTAAATTTTTCAAATCGGACCAATAGTTCACGAGATATTCCAATTTGAAGCGTCAAAAATTTCTTAAATTTTGGTACCACGTTTTAGTGGGACAAAGAAGAGATGTGTGGGACAGCTGTCACAGAACAAACCCATCAAATGGCATGGTATGCTGATTTTGCTGGAAATGACATTCATTTTGTAATTGTGAGAGACAGACAGGATCAAATGTCATGAAATTTTGATCGTTGATGTATTTTTGTATGCCGAATTGAATGAAACCATTATCGTAACTCTGTGACGAGCCATTTTTGTCTTATTACAGGAAACATGTGATATTTGGCATGTTTTATCAGTTTTTCATTAATAATTGCCCATATTGTATTTATAACAGACAAAAATGAAGCTAGAAACAAAACAAGGATATATAATCATTTCATGAGATAGATATAAAATCATTTTGCTCATCGTTCAAGTGTCTTATTACTGCAAATCAAACCAAAAAAGTCATGACTCGCAACTTCAGTATCTTATGAATAATTTGTAATATTTCATCAGTTTCTGTACATATAAAAGGAAATCTGAGAATCAATGACTTCTGGAATCACTTCAATAATTGAAATATTAAAAATTACTGCATGCTTTTATGCTGCAGTCTATCCAAAAATATCATCCGATCAAAATTCTTCTAAAAACTAAACACACATAACACACACATAACACACATACACATACATACACACAAAGGAAAACATTACAGACAAGATTTTTGTACATTACATTTGATTTTTATTTTATACATCAGTGTTTAGAGAAAAAAAATTCAGTAGACTGTGGATGAGTCAAGTCCCTGAACATTTAGCACAGCCTGAGTCCAAAGAAAACTTCAGGAAGGATATGGAACCACTCGCCATTCAGGAATAGGTCACTTAACTCCTGCAGTAGAGGAATATATGAATCTCTGCATAATATATGCTATTCATTGAGAGACTGGAAAGGAAAGGAAACCATGATGCATAGTCTAAACATCAATATTACTTTAACATTAAGCCCAAACTTGCGACTTTAATTTTTAGCATATTACTTGTAAAAATCTACCAAAGCTGAGCAATCCTGCTAAGTATTTCCAGTGTAATCTTGCCCTTTAATACAAATCAATAACAATAGGCAACTACTAAATAAGATGCAATCTTTCCTTTAAAACAAACTGATGACAATAGGCCTATCCTTTTCAGATACTGACAACAAACTGAAACAACTATGTAAGCTAATGGATGGCCTACTTTACAAATAATACAACTCGTAGCCTTCTATTCAGCTGCAAAACCTAAATAAAGAATATTATAACAATGACAGAAGATTTTGTTTTGTGACATTCTAAATCTCTGTGTGTGTTAGTGTGTGTGTGTGTTGTCTCAGAGAGAGAGAGAGAGAGGATCATGCCTGTTAACAATGACTTGGATATAAATGTATTGGGGCCTATTTATTTATTTATTCATTTCTTGATCTCTGAGAGAGAGTACAATGACTTGCACAGAATTGTTTGTTGATTTGAAAAAAAAATTATTTAGACCTATTTATTCATTCATTTATTTATTAGAGAGAGAGAGAGAGAGTTGGGGAGGCAGATATGCGCACCCCTCTGTTTGGGCAAACCCATTTTCCACGGCTCGGCGAAGCACGTCAAGCACATATTTTTAGTAGTAAGCACGCCCGTCGTGGGGTGAGCAGATCTACACCGCGACATGTAAATTAGCATGACCTCGGGGAGGAAATGGTTGAGGAACCTAGCTTCGGCTGACAACTCCGAATCGAGTTCAAACGCAGTTGTCCTTTTCTTGAAAAATACAATGTTACAGATAAAACAGAACTTGATCTGTTGGTTGCTAGTCTTTGTCTGACAACGCGAAACTTGCTGAGCTGAAACTTGCACACTGTTCTGTTCCGCGCAGTAGGCCTATGGCGTCGGCACACTGCGACGTTGTTTTGCTACTGATTTGGTATAGATCCTCGTGTAAAAAGTTGCCGTACGGCCGTATTTTACTTCAAACTGATTTCATATTACACCTGCATATAGAAAAAAGCATGTGAAATCGAATCCCGCCGACGAGAACTTCCAAAAATGGCGACTTACTTGCAAACTTTTCCGATGAAAAAAAGCAAAACTTTGGAAGCGTCGATCTCGGTTCGAAACTAGCACACATAGCTCTCGTCGGGATATATCATTCTGTTACATTAATTCTCATTGGCTGCAAAATTACAATGTGATTGGTTCACAAATATAGCCGTACCAACCGAAATAGTGAAGCACCCCGAACAAACTTCGATTCTGAACGCATACCGTCGCCGCGAGAGCGCTCGAAACGCGGATTTTCGACTTTCTCATCAAATAACTAATTCTATTTTCGCTCTAAGTATATAAAAAGGCAATCATTCAAATCTTTATTCATTTCTAATTCACATAAGACAAAAAATAAGAATGAAACACCGATTAAAGAGGCAGTAATACTTGATTGAACTGAAGACCCCCCCAATTTTGCAGCCGGCCCCAGTTTTTTGTACCACAAATTTGACGTCGCGTTTCGGTTCGCGCGGCATTGCTAGTGTGTGTGTGTGTGTGTGTGTGTGTGTGTGTGTGTGTGTGTGTGTGTGTGTGTGTGTGTTCTGTGTGTGTGTGTGTGTGTGTGTGTGTGTGTGTTCTGTGTGTGTGTGTGTTCTGTGTGTGTTCTGTGTGTGTGTGTGTGTGTGTGTGTGTGTGTGTGTGTGTGTGTGTGTGTGTGTGTGTGTGTGTGTGTGTGTGTGTGTGTGTGTGTTTCTCTGTTTGTGCATGTGAACGTGCATGTGCGTGTGCATGCACGTGCGCGTTTGAGTGCTTTTCGTATTTGTCCATTTAAGTTTCTCTCATAACTTGAATCCAGCACTACAGCAATAATGGAGGAAGGTATAGAAGTTTCAGAGTGAAGATTACGAAAGAAACTTGGACACTGATGGTGATTTGAACAGGTAACAGGAATGCCTTTTTTTTCTGTATTCACTTAAAAGAGACAAAGTTTCTACTTGGGATGAATAACAATTTGTGCAAGCATGAGTCTAGTTCAGTCTTCTTGTGAAGAAAATGTTCTGTTACTGGGAAGTAACTCTCTCCAAGTAATTTATTATGAAATGGACAGGAATAGTCTCTCTTGAATACTGCCAAAATGGTACTAGTTGTGTTTTGTTTATATGTGCATGGCTTTTGTGTATGTTCAAAGGGGTCTAATGATGCATAGAGCTGAGCCCTAGCATCCTTCAGCTACAGTGGATGGGTCCTGTATAAACACCTAAAGAACGATAATGTGAATAAGTTCTGATGCTCTAAGATGTGTGCCTGTGTGCACTAATTTCTTCTTAACTCTCTCGCTACGAGCATCGGGATTTCCCGATCATGTCTCAACAACGCTTGTCTACGAGCATCGGAGAAATCCGACTTGAGTTTTGAAAATTCGCGGGGCTTTCAGTATTTCCGTTAACCGAAACTAATAGCCAGAAATATATTCTTTGGTCATTCTTAGCCTCGTTTCAGGCCTTGAGGTCACTGTACTATGCAGCTGGTGTGTGGACAGTGCAAAGTTCACGCCCACTATCTCTGCAGTGAAGCAGACGACAGAAAAGCAAATGGCTGAACAATACTCAACAACTCACCGCTGTTCAACATGATCTCTTCCGTCAGTGCACATGCAGTGTGTGCACGTTGGATTTTATGAAATGTCATTCAAAATGTGACTGTAAGAACTGATGTATTGACCTGACTGTGTATTTTGTAAGACATTTTTCACCTGAAAATTTCTCTTATTTTACTTGCACCATTACTCAGCAACCATGAGGATTAGACAGTTAAAATTTCAGCATTTTGTACACCACCAATCTTTTAATATATGACCTGCAAAATTTCAAAACTGTGTTTTCATTTGTTTGTATGAGAATTTTTCTCATGACC
>CM060312.1:89257984-89280484 GCA_030674185.1 Monoplex corrugatus
TTATTTAATTTATTCATAATTTATTTCTGTTCTAGATCAGTCTTATCTTGATTAGTAGGACTTCTTTTCTCCATAGTTTTACTCATTTTTTTTCTTCTACCTTTACTTTGTAGTAAAAGTAATCATTCTCCCCCTCCCCATTTTCCTCGTACACAGAAAACCAAAGCATATGTGTTTTTCAAACAAATCACCGTTAATTGAAAATAAGGGATTAGCCAACAATGAAAATCAATTTTTTACAGTGGAATTGTAGGTCTATTTCCACCAATTCAGCATACCTGGAACATTTCCTCGCCTCAAATCAGTGTGAAGTCTTGATTCTGCAGTCGCTTAATGTTATACCAACCAAACTTCCCAATTTCCAAAATTACTATTATCCACCAGTGTATGCCTATGGGAATCCTGGGAAGAAAGTAGCCACTGCGATATACATACTTAAAGAGTTACAATATCACATATTTACTTCCCCAGTTTTAACGTCAACTGAAGACTTACACGCTTGTGCCGCTACAGTACAATTCAGTAATTCTTTTATCCTGAACGTTTTGTCAGTCTACCTGCCAACAGGTCCAAATGACCACAACACAGAATGGCTGCGCACGATTCCGGATCTGCTGCATGGTAAATGGCTAATAGGTGGAGACTTTAATTCCCACTCCCCGTTTTGGGAAAAAGATTGCTGTACTGTGACAAGCAATCGTTTAGTAGAAAATATAGTTGACAGTTCGCTTTACCTTTTGAATGATGGGAGTGTCACTAGAATTCCTGATATTTCCAAACATCGGGCAACATCCATCGATCTGTCTTTAATCTCACCAGAATTAGTACCCTGCTGTACCTGGGACACTCACAGAGATACTTTAGGAAGTGATCACTTACCTATCCTCATAACACTAACTAACGAAAACATCAGGATGAAAGACAGCATTCCTGATATTATACCAAAATATAATTATACACGCGCTGATTGGTCCTTGTTTCAGACTGTTCTTTCTAATCGAGATTTCACACATTATGAAAGTGAAAATGTAGACGTTATGTTTTCTAAATTCCAGGAGTCAGTTCTAGCTGCTGCAGACCTTTCTATCCCGAAACTCAAAACTTTTAAGTCTAATAACCGTTTGGGTAATGTTTGGTGGACGGAGGCATGTGAGCAAGCAGTTCAGTATAAAAAAGAGAAATACAAAATCTACATCAAAAGCAGGAAACCTGAAGATCATATGGAAATGAAAAAAGCTAACACCCAGTGTAATAAAATCATCGCTGAAGCAAAGAAAAATTATTGGGCATCATACTGCACAAAAGAAATTTCAGATTTCAAGGATTTCCATAAAGTCTGGACAAAAATGAATCAAAATGAAAAATGGAGCCAACTTACCTAGGTGTCCAATAATGATTGATACAAGTCACAAATTTCTTTCCGACATGGACAAAGCTGAAACTTTTGTGGAACTTTTTGCCCAAAATAGTAAAGTAGATGGTTTGACTCCTACCTGCAAACACTACAGGGAAATGGCAGCTAACAACCCTATCTACACTGATCCAATACCTCAGAATGATCGCTGGTTTAATTCTCCAATCACCTTAGAAGAGTTCAAAAACACTATCTTGTCTCTACGCAACAAAAGGAGTTCGGTAGGTGTCGATGCAGTTTCAACTGAAATGATTAAACATCTTCCAGAAAACTATATTATTTTTTTACACAAAATTTTTCAGAAATGCTGGGTTGGTGGACTTTACCACAATTATGGCAAACGTCTGTTGTTATACCAGTATTAAAAGCAGGAAAGCCTAAAAACAATAAAAACAGTTACAGACCTATTATTTAACGTCCCATACGAGCAAACTATTGGAAAAATTGGTATTAAACAGACTTGTACATTACTGTGATAAAAATAACGTTATTCCAGTAAATCAGGCTGGTTTTAGAAAAGGGAGATCTACAGTTGAGCACCTGGTTAAACTTACCACTCACATCAAGAAACAGTTTGCCAGCAGAAAAGTCTTTTAGCTACATTTTTTGATGTGAAAAAAGCTTACGATCAAGTTTGGCATACGCGTTTATTGTACAAGCTGAAATCTATTGGTTTATCTGGCAATATGTATGATTATATTAAGTCTTTTTTAGCCAATAGAACTATTCAGGCAAGAGTGGGAACTAGTTATTCTACTTCACGACATCTTGATATGGGAATTCCACAAGGTTCAGTGATAGCACCGCTTTTATTTAATATCCTTATATAGGATCTTCCTAAAGCACTCTCAAATCGTGTTGTTTTGGCACAGTATGCTGATGATATATGTATTTGGATGAATATTACTTTAAAAAAGACAACTCCACAGAGAGCACAGAATTACATTAGGAAATTGTATCAATCTGATCTTGATAATCTTGGAAACTATATGTTAGAAAATGGTCTGTCGTTGTCAGCGGAAAAAACTAACATGATGCTATTTAATTCTGGTGGTACTTTAAGTAACTTGCCTACTTTCAGATTGCTTGGTGAAGTGTTACATTACAAACAGGTTGTAAAATTTCTGGGAGTCTTTATGACATCGAAATTAAACTGGAATGTCCATTTTGATTATATTTCAACAAAAGCAAGAAAAGCCCTAAATTTTCTAATACTAATTCATCTATCAACAGCACTTGTACGATCTAAATTTTCCTATGCGCAAGAAGTGTTCTTCAGTGCACCAAAATATTTATTAAAGAAGATACAAAGCTTAGACTGCAAAAGTATTAAAATTGCTCTAGGTGTCCCTACTCATGCCTCTAATCTGGAAACGTACAAAGTTGCTGGAATTCTGCCTCTGAACAACTATCGTGAGCTAGCGACAGCAAAATTTGCAGTTAGAACTACTTCACAAACGGACAATTTTGTGAGTAAGGAAATTAAAATCAGGTCTGATGTTGACTTTCCAAAGCGAGCAAAAAGCATTTCATCACAAATGACTGTTGCAACTTACATATCTGACTTGGTCAAACAGTCTAACATAAATATGGATGAAATAGCTGAGACACCATCAACAACGCCTATCCTTACATGGGAAATGCAAAAAGCCTCTTTTGATATTGATTATACAGACGCTAAGAAATCTGAAAACGTCAACATTTCGATATCCACAGCAAGAGAACACATCGATGAAAAATACCGTACCCACCTTCACATTTTTACCGATGGATCAGTCTTAGAAAATAAATGTGCTGGAGCAGCATTTTATGTTCCAAAATTTAAGATAAAAAAGTCATTTTTCGTTGGGGCAAACTTATCGATCTTTACAGCAGAATTAGTCGCTATTAATCAAGCATTGCATTATCTAGTAAATCTTAAACCCATGTCTTTCAAAGTAGTTCTCTTTGTTGACTCAAAATCTGTATTATATGCCTTACGGTCTTTTAATGCCGACACAAGACCTGATTTAATTACTGAGGCAAATCATCTTATACATCGTTTAAGGGTCAAAGGTACAGATATCAGTTTATGCTGGGTGCCTTCTCATGTTGGTCTTCACGGCAACGAAGTAGTTGACAGAGCAGCTAAGCAAGGCGCCCAGAATGCTGATAATGCTATAGAATTACATGTTCATACCTCCATAAAAGAAGCTTGCAACTTGCTCGAATCAGCCTCATGGACTCGATTTCATGAACATTCAGATGAACAGTTTGTGTCACAACAAATGATAAAACTTACCGTTCAAAATGTATGTAAAAAATTGCAATATTCTTCCATGTATCATTTGAGATCGATTGTTGCTGTTTGTTTTCGTATTCAGCTAAACGCATTGAAAACAAAATATTGTAAAAATGTCAAGTGTATTTGCGGCGAACAGTTCACACTGTTTCACTGTTTATTCTACTGCAAAATGCTACGTTCTTTTTTACCGAAAATGTTTACTCAAGAAAAGTATTCTGAAAATCATTTCCAGAAAATTACATCAGATCAAACGTTGTTAGTTAGAATTTCAGAATTATTAGTTCACAGTCCTGTTAATGCATTACTTTAACTTTATTCGGTTTGTATTTTAGTGTTACAATTTCCCTTCACGTTGTTGAAGTTAATTATTAGTGTTAAGTTCTTGTTCCATTTTACTATTCCCCCACCTGATAATGTCTTTTTCCTCTGTCTTCCCTCTGCCCAAATCCAACCCGTCCAACTATCGTTCTACATTTTATTTTGTTCACTTTTTTTTTTTTTTTTTTTTTTAAAATTTCCCCTTCCCCCCCTCCCCCCTCCCCCGTCTAATATCACTTATAGTGAAAAGACGTTAAATTAAAGAACGAACAACACACCTGAATAAAAAGGACACATCTATTGTTGAGGTCGTCCATCAGCGTGTTACCACGAGCCAGGTTGGACTCCATACGGACCATCCAGGCAGAAACCTGACTGCTGTAGTTCTGCATCTCTCTGTTCAAACACCAATATCATCACTTGATTACTGCAGAGTTCATTGCAGTGTTCTTTGTGTTCAAACATCGATATCATCACATGATTACTGCACAGTTCATTGCAGTGTTCTTTGTGTTCAAACACCAATATCATCACATGATTACTGCACAGTTCATTGCAGTGTTCTTTGTGTTCAAACACCAATACCATCACATGATTACTGCACAGTTCATTGCAGTGTTCTTTGTGTTCAAACACCAATATCACATGATTACTGCACAGTTCATTGCAGTGTTCTTTGTGTTCAAACACCAATATCACATGATTACTGCACAGTTCATTGCAGTGTTCTTTGTGTTCAAACACCAATACCATCACATGATTACTGCACAGTTCACTGCTGTGTTCTTTGTGTTCAAACACCAATATCATCACATGATTACTGCACAGTTCATTGCAGTGTTCTTTGTGTTCAAACACCAATACCATCACATGATTACTGCACAGTTCATTGCAGTGTTCTTTGTGTTCAAACACCAATATCATCACATGATTACTGCACAGTTCATTGCAGTGTTCTTTGTGTTCAAACACCAATATCATCACATGATTACTGCACAGTTCATTGCAGTGTTCTTTGTGTTCAAACACCAATATCATCACATGATTACTGCACAGTTCACTGCAGTGTTCTGAGTTCAAACACCAATACCACCACATGCTAACTGCACAGTTCATTGCAGTGTGCCTTGTGTTCAAACACCAATATCATCACATGATTACTGCACAGTTCATTGCAGTGTTCTTTGTGTTCAAACACCAATACCACCACATGCTAACTGCACAGTTCATTGCAGTGTGCCTTGTGTTCAAACACCAATACCATCACATGATTACTGCACAGTTCACTGCAGTGTTCTGAGTTCAAACACCAATACCACCACATGCTAACTGCACAGTTCATTGCAGTGTCCTTGTGTTCAAACACCAATATCATCACATGATTACTGCACAGTTCATTGCAGTGTTCTTTGTGTTCAAACACCAATATCATCACATGATTACTGCACAGTTCACTGCTGTGTTCTTTGTGTTCAAACACCAATATCATCACATGATTACTGCACAGTTCATTGCAGTGTTCTTTGTGTTCAAACACCAATATCATCACATGATTACTGCACAGTTCACTTGCAGTGTTCTTTGTGTTCAAACACCAATATCATCACATGATTACTGCACAGTTCATGCTGTGTTCTTTGTGTTCAAACAGCAATATCATCACATGATTACTGCACAGTTCATTGCAGTGTTCTTTGTGTTCAAACACAATATCATCACATGATTACTGCACAGTTCATTGCAGTGTTCTTGTGTTCAAACACCAATATCATCACATGATTACTGCACAGTTCACTGCAGTGTTCTTTGTGTTCAAACACCAATATCATCACATGATTACTGCACAGTTCATTGCAGTGTTCTTTGTGTTCAAACAGCAATATCATCACATGATTACTGCACAGTTCATTGCAGTGTTCTTTGTGTTCAAACAGCAATATCATCTCATGATTACTGCACAGTTCATTGCAGTGTTCTTTGTGTTCAAACAGCAATATTATCACATGATTACTGCACAGTTCACTGCAATGTTCTTAGTGTTCAAACACCAATACCATCACATGATTAAAAAAAAAAGTGAATACAAATAAAACTACCTAAGTGTATTAACCCTACTAAAAAAAATGTCTTCTTGATATTGAATGGAAACTGAACAACATTTTTGCTTACATAACAGAATGAAGCATTGTGACCATTATTTTCATTACCAGTATCTGTGTGTGTGTGTGTTTGTGTGTGTGTGTGTGTGTGTGTGTGTGTGTGTGTGTGTGTGTGTGTGTGTGTGTGTGTGTGTGTGTGTGTTGTGTGCATGCATGTGTGCTCATGAGAGACGGACAGATACACACACAACACAGGCACACACAAAACAAAGGGTATGATTCACACAAGAAAAATTATCATTAACACATAATGATACTCACGCAAGTAATTATCATAAGCATAATCATACTCACACAAGTAATTATAATAAACGCATAACCACACTCACACAAGTAAACATCACTATTACATAATGATCATACCCACATAAGTAATCATCATTACTACATAATGATCACACTTGCATAATGAAATTATCATTACTACATAATGATCACACTGCATAAGAAATTATTATTACTACATAATGGTCATACTCACATAAGTGATATCATTACTACATAATGATATACTCATAATTAATTTCCATTACTACATAATGATCATATCATTAAGTATTACATTATCATAATGATCATACATAAGTAGTTATCATTACTACATAACGATCATACGCACATAATTATATCATTACTACATAACGATCATATTCACATAAATAATTATCATTACTACATAATGATTATATATAAGCATTACTACATAACAATCATATTCACATAAATAATTATCATTACTACATAATGATCATATATAAGTAATTACAATTACTACATAATGATCATACTCCCACAAGTAATTATAATAATCAGACAGACAAGTAAAATTTGTATAATAAACACATAATGAGAATCACACAAGTAATCATAATTATTATAAAATGATCATACTTTAACCAGCAAGGAAGCAGGCATGCATAATTAAAACCAACACCAACAAAAGAGCAAGAAAGCGTACTGAAAATCGTGGACAATCAAACAGCACAGAAACAATCCAAAGAAAGAATCAAATGAATTGCATGCATGTGCACATCTATTTCCACCTGCATATGTGAACAAACATCCATATGCGCTCGCGCGCACACACACTCACGCACACACACACACACACACACACCACACACCACACACACACACACACACACACACACACACACACACACACACACACACACACACACACACACACACACACACACACACACACACACACACACCCCTATATGCCTACATATGTACTTGTGTACGTACACACACACAAACATTCATACACACATACATACATACATACATACATACATACATACATACATACATACATACACAAAAACATACATAGACACAAACATACATACTTAAAATATATTCATACACATATACATCTATGTACATACATATACATACATACATACATACATACATACATGCATATAACATACATACACAATAAATACATACATACATACATACACACACATACATACATAATACATACATACATACATGCATACATATATGTATACATACATGCACACATCCATCCGTGCATGCATGCATGCGTCTATCCAAGCACTCAACCTTATTTCTGCTCAATATTAACTCATTCTCTACTGCACCCAGGTTTTCCATAAAAAATGGGAGTAAATTGACTAAATATCATATATGCTTTTTGTTGTTGCTGTTGTTAAAAGTGTGCAAACCATATATTTTTTTCTCAAAGGAAACTGAATGAGCTTTATGTCATAGTCTGCCTATAACTGTGCTCTTTCCTCTCATTTTGTAGAACTTTGAATCAGTTGCTGGATATTGACAACACTTATTCCATAATGTCCGAGACATCCTTGTCCATACCTAACAAATCTTCAGACTAGTAGTTGTTTTCATCAAAGACAGAATTATCAATCATCTGAAGCTCTTCTTTTGCTGTGTAAATATCAACATATTTTTTTTGCTCTCTTCTTCTTGCCTGCAAGAGCTTGGCCCAGCCATTTTGTCATCTGCCTGCATGGTTCTCAACTGTTGGCCAGCATTCTTTTGCTGTCTCAGGACTTTCAGCCTGGAATAGACTTCTGCTCTGTCTTTGCCTAACATCTACCCTTTCTGTTTTTGAATTCAATTCAAAATCCCATGTCTTTTCCAAACAATGAATTTTACAACTACTTCTTTCGCTTAGCTTGTGTGTGTGTGTGTGTTCTTTTTTTTAAATATTAAACATTATAAGGTAGTCTTTGTCGATTGTACGTGTATGCCTGGTGTGTGAGTGTGCTTTGATTTGAATTTTTAAGATTTGGTGCCGCACAAATACTGTTAATTCAATTCATTTCTCTGATGTGTCAGTCAGTCAATCAAATCTTCATGTTGCAGATAAAATCATATACCATATTAAGACTGTAATCATGCTTATTTATGACCGAGAGATTTTTGACTACTGGACTGGTCAACTGTTCTGATGTTATTTCTATTTAACCCTTTGACCCCCACACCCTGTCCACCAGCATCTTGCATTATCAACCATGATAACAAACAACAAACCAAACACTTAACCCGTTAATTCCCTCACCAGGGTGAGGGAATCAAAGGGTTAAGTTTTTGAAGTTGGTTGATAGGTTGCGGTGGTCATAGGGTTAAGGTTGAGGGAAATAATCCCAGGATGGTCCTATAGCATTTGCCAAGCAACTACATTGGGACAGATATATGTGTCTTGCAGACAGCAAAGAAAGTAATAATCTTTGTCCTATTCTTCAGAAAAGGAGAACAAGAAAGATAACTCATAGAAGAAGGGTGTAATTTTTCTGCAGGGCACATCGGAAATAGAATCCAACTGCTCTTAAAGATGCAACAGATACGCACACACACACACACACACACACACACACACACACACACACACACACACACACACACACGCACACACGTGCGCGCGAGCACACACACACACACTCACACACACATACGCTCTCTCTCTCTCTCTCTCTCTCTCTCTCTCTCTCTCTCTCTCTCTCTCTCTCTCTCTCTCACACACACACACACACACACACACACACACACACATCTGCATGCACATACACTAATTCAGAAACATCAAGGTGCACTGAACATAACAAAATAAGAATCAATCCAAATGAAATCCATCCAAAAAAGAAAAACAGGAACTAATCCAAATGAGAACAACCAAACGCTAAAATACCCTCCATCATTACACAACAGAAATGAAATGGACCAAGAAATAGAATGGGTAGGAGCCTGGGTGTAATAACATGTATATGGGTAAAACTTTAGCCTGGGTGTTATAACATGTATATGGGTAAAACTTGTCTCAATACCATGAGCTTAAGTGGGATTCACTACGCTTGGAGAGTTTCATATGCGCTGCACCAAATCTGTCAGAAAGAATCTGGCAGACTCCTTGAGCTTGTGCAAAACTCTATGTGCTGACAATGTCCTGAAATGGAAATGGGGTAGAGGGAAACAAGACTTATGAAACACTGACACCACCAGAACGATTTGAACTTTAAAGACGGGCAGCAAACAGGTAACATTTTCCATTGTAGGCTGGGACTGTGCCCAAGGTATTAGATCATGAGACCATCGCTCTTTCAAACAGATCCAGACAACCCACTCAGTGAAAAAAGGGGAGTGAAAAAAGGGAAAGACAAAGGTAAGTGCAGCAGCAGAGACCTCAACTGATCTCTGAGTCAGAGACCTTAACTGATCTCTGAGCCAGAAATCTCAACTGACCTCTGAGCCAGAGACCTCAACTGACCTCTGAGTCAGAGACCTCAACTGATCTCTAAGCCAGAGACCTTAACTGATCTCTGAGCCAGAGACCTCAACTGATCTCTGAGTCAGAGACCTCAACTGATCTCTGAGCCAGAGACCTCAACTGACCTCTGAGCCAGAGACCTCAACTGATCTCTGAGCCAGAGACCTCAACTGATCTCTGAGTCAGAGACCTCAACTGATCTCTGAGCCAGAGACCTCAACTGATCTCTGAGCCAGAGACCTCAACTGACCTCTGAGCCAGAGACCTCAAGTGATCTCTGAGCCAGAGACCTCAACTGACTTCTGAGTCAGAGACCTCAACTGACCTCTGAGCCAGAGACCTCAACTGACCTCTGAGTCAGAGACCTCAACTGACCTCTGAGCCAGAGACCTCAACTGACCTCTGAGCCAGAGACCTCAACTGACCTCTGAGCCAGAGACCTCAACTGACCTCTGAGCCAGAAACCTCAACTGACCTCTGAGCCAGAGACCTCAACTAATCTCTAAGCCAGAGACCTCAACTGACCTCTGAGCCAGAGACCTCAACCGATCTCTGAGCCAGAGACCTAAACTGACCTCTGAGCCAGAGACCTCAACTGATCTCTGAGCCAGAAACCTCAACTGACCTCTGAGCCAGAGACCTCAACTGACCTCTGAGCCAGAAACCTCAACTGATCTCTGAGCCAGAGACTTCAACTGACCTCTGAGCCAGAGACCTCAACTGATCTCTGAGCCAGTATGAAGACAGTGTTGTCCATCTCCTCTCTCTTGCTAGTTACAATCCCCACTCTAAACAAGGTCAGGTATCCATTTACATTTAGGATGGAATCAAAGCCACTTGTATTAAGATTTCTTTTTCCTTTACACCAGACTCAAAACTCATGCCGGCAGAGTGGAAAGCAGAACTTTACTTGTGCATCAGCCAGGCCCCTGCAGGGCTGGCCACAAACATATTTTTGTGCCATTTTGTGCTCTGGCTTAACCCTTTGACAACCTGTGATCTGTCCATCGGCATCTTGTATTATCAATCATGCTAGCAAGCAAAAAGTAACCCTTTGATTACATCACTCTGTCCAGCAACTTCCCGCAAAAAGCTGGTGGATATGGTGAGGGAATCAAAGGGTTAAGTTTTTGATGTTGTGGATAGTATGCGGGAGTCAAAGGGTTAATTGACACAGAAGCTTGGACAATTTTTACAATGCTATGATACTGATGATAAGGAGGGTGATAATCATGATGCTGTGGTAGTTCCATCTTGGACTGAAACTGTGTGAAAGGGCTGTACTTTAAGCTTTCTGTCATAACATATTCTGGCCTCAACCAGGCCCAAGAGATACAGACATGAGTGATGCTGGTCAGGGGATTAGAACAACTCTCTCAGTGAAGCATCCGAGAAATGGATGAGACTTGACTGTGTAGTTTCTGTTTTTCCGAATCAGTCCATAACATGCTCAATTCTGGAAAGGTGCCAGATGGGACAAACATCCACAATGATACTGACTGGATTGATGGAGATTTGAACCCACAACTTTTCTGTCAGTAGTCTGTTACTCTAACCATGGTCTACCTGATTCATTGCACTGGGCACAATCCACTCCCTTACCTCTTGGCTCTTGCCCTGTACTTTCTTCAGATACCGATACCGATATGGCATTTCCACTTCTCAAATTGCAGAACTCATCTCACTTCCCCTTTGACATCATAGTTGCCTCCCCTCTCCCCACTTCTTACTACTGCTCATGAACACATGGGCATTCCATTTGGTCCCTTTTTATCCACTGGACGAGGTGGCAGGGAAGTTTTTAGTCCTCTTTTTATTATTCGTTGTTTGATGTTGTTTGTGGTCTGTTTGTGACCATGCATTCACGGTTGACAAAGGCAGATTGGCCGAAAATTTGTGCTTGTCTTGTCTTGTGTTGAATACGCGCTTACTTTGGTTTGCTTGTTCTTCTGGTTCCTGTTTGCTTGGGCGCGGGCAGTCGCACTTGTTTTGGATCTCTAACCATTGTGTCACTATGGTTGGTATGGACACAAACTATCTGCCTGTCATAGGTTCTAAACAGCTTGTTGATTTGCAGTCACACAATATATGGGCTAAAAGAAGTGGGGGGGGGGGGGGGGGGGGGGCACTTCATATATTTCAACTTCATATTCATTTCTTTTGTCACACTGGACTTATCATGTGAAACTTGGGCTGCTCTCTCCTTTTGAGAACTTGACACAACAATGCAGCACAGAACCACCTTTTTTATTTTATTTTTTTTTAACCAAGGCTTCAGTCAGTTTGTCAAGTTGGGAGGGTGCTGGAGAGACATGCCCACTGACTACGGCATGTGGTCGAAAAGAAAGGAAGGATACTCGCGTTCTTGCATGATCTGGTTGGTCAGGTGGAGTGGAACACCACCTGGAGGTATCTTTTGACCGAATTCTCAGTAAACACTGGGCCAGGTTACCACCAAAAACAGAGCGATCATGTGCCACTCTCCATTACTTGGATTATATGGGAATGCATACATGTATGATACAAAATCTGCCTGCCTTGACCAAAACAGCCACAAGTGCCCAGCCCTGCCATAGAACAGTACCTACTCATTCCAAAGAGATGGGGTGTGGAGTGTTAAAGATCAACAAAGAATACTGCATCCAGAAGCTGGAAAACCATTTTCTTAACCCTCTGACTCCCGCACCCTGTCCACTGACATCCTGCATTGTCAACCATGCTAGCAAAGCAAAAACTTAACCCTCTGACTCCCGCACCCTGTCCACTGACATCCTGCATTGTCAACCATGCTAGCAAAGCAAAAACTTAACCCTCTGACTTGTGCACCCTGTCCACTGACATCCTGCATTGTCAACCATGCTAGCAAAGCAAAAACTTAACTCTCTGACTCCCGCACCTGTCCACTGACATCCTGCATGTCAACCATGCTAGCAAAGCAAAACTTACCCTCTGACTTGTGCACCCTGTCCACTGACATCCTGCATTGTCACCATGCTAGCAAAGCAAAAACTTAACCCTCTGACTTGTGCACCCTGTCCACTGACATCCTGCATTGTCAACCATGCTAGCAAAGCAAAAACTTAACTCTCTGACTCCCGCACCCTGTCCACTGACATCCTGCATTGTCAACCATGCTAGCAAAGCAAAAACTTAACCCTCTGACTTGTGCACCCTGTCCACTGACATCCTGCATTGCCAACCATGCTAGCAAAGCTAAACTTAACCTTTGGCTTCCTCACCCTGTCCACCAGCTTCCCCCAGATAGGGTGAGGGAGTCAAAGGGTTAAGTCGTTGCAGTTGGTGGATAGGGTGCAGGAATCAGAGGGCTAAAATCTGTCCGTATGGCAAAAATCTGCTTCATACTTTGGTTTTATTAGTATTGTATTTCTTTTCCATGGGTATAGTATCCTTTGTTAATATTGGACGAAACAAAATCAAAATGCTGTGTAAAAAAAAAAAAGGAAACATTGTAATCTACTTTTTTTCCCACAAACAAAACAGAAAAGGAATGGTTATAACAACATCAACCAATTTGGAAAGAAGCAAAACTCAAAATATCCAGTCAAATAAACAAATGGGGAAAACAGACACACATGACGTTATACCTGGTTCTGTCTCACGGGTAATTGTGCAGGTGAAAGAAACAAACAAACCACAACAAACGTACCAGTTGTTAACAATACTGGAGCAAACAGCTTGTCAAAAAAAATAGTCCATGCATGTGAAGAAAATATACTTAACTCTCTCGCTACGAGCGTCGGGATTTCCCGATAATGTCTCAACAACGCTTGTCTATGAGCATCGGAGAAATCCGACTTGAGTTTTGAAAATTCGCGGGACTTTCAGTATTTCCGTTAACCAAAACTTATAGCCAGAAATAGATTCTTTGTTTACTCTTAGCCTCGTTTCAGGCCTTGAGGTCACTGTACTATGCAGCTGGTGTGTGGACAGTGCAAAGTTCACGACCCACTATCTCCACAGCGAAGCAGACGACAGAAAAGCAAATGGCTGAACAATACTCAACTTCTCACCGTTGTTCAACACGATCTCTTCCTTCAGTGCACGTGGAGTGTGTGCACATTAGATTTTACAAAATTTCATTCAAAATGTGACAGTAGGAGTTGATGTATTGACCTGACTGTGTATTTTGTAAGACATTTTTCACCTGAAAATTTGTGTAATTTTACTTGTACCATTACTCAGCAACCATGAGGGTTAGACAGTTGAAATTTCAGCATGTTGTACACCAATATTTTAATATATGACCTGCCAAATTTCAAAGCTCTGTTTTCATTTGTTTGTATGAGAATTTTTCTCATAACCTATACAAATGGTGCATACCAGGGGAACGGCAAGGGGCATAATTGTACGCAGCGAGTGAGTTAAAGTTGAGACTTCATGGCCATGGGAAAAATAGATTGGGGGGGGGGGGGGGTTAAAAAGAGAAAGAGGGAGGGAGGGGGAGAGACAGAGACAGAGAAACAGAAATAGAGACAGAGAAATAGACAGAGAGACAGACAGACAGAGACAGAGAGAAAAAGAAAAGAGAGAGAATGAGACAGATAGAGTGAGAGAGAAAGAGACAGTGTGTGTGTGTGAGAGAGAGAGAGAGAAAGAGAGAGAGAGAGAGAAAGAGAGAGAGATAAAGAGAGAGAGAAGACAAGAGACAGAGAGAGACACAGAGAGAGAGACAGAGACTCAGACAAAGAGAGAGAGAGAGAGAAAAGAGAGAGAATAAGACAGAGTGAGAGAGAAAGAGAGAGAATGAGACAGACAGAATGAGAGAGAGAGAGAGAGAGAGAAGAGAGAGAGAGAGAGAGAGAGAGAGAGAGAGAGAGAGAGAGAGAGAGAGAGAGAGAGCTAAAAAGTACCTTTTGTTAATACTGGATTAATCAGTTTATGAAAAATGTTCCATACACCATAAAGAAAAAAAATCCCATTTATTAATGCTTAGTATGGTAAGAAAAACATGTGGATGGCAATAAATGGAACATGCTGATAAACAGATACATGTATACAGCATCCCTTATATGATGGGGCAGACAGACAAACAGCTACAGAATTATAGGCATTACGTTTTTCCCCAAAGTCCAGTAGAAACATGCACACAAACACCCAGATGCTAAGTATACTGATTAACCAACTGATGTGCTGACTAACTGTCTGACTGATTTTGTTATTCATATCACTTCTTTATTTGTCATCTTTTTAATTTACTCCTCTGTTCACTTATCTAATTCAGGGGGATGTGGGGTGGGGTGGGGGAAGACCCATTTTTCACACACACACACACAAATATAATATCTAATATCATTTGTGGTGAAAAGATGTTAAATCAAAGAATGAACACACACACACACACACACACACACACACACACACACACACACACACACACACACACACACACACAAATATAATATCTAATATCATTTGTGGTGAAAAGACGTTAAATCAAAGAATGAACACACACACACACACACACACACACACACACACACACACACAACAAATATAATATCTAATATCATTTGTGGTGAAAAGACGTTAAATCAAAGAATGAACACACACAACACACACACACACACACACACACACACACACACACACACACACACACACACACACACACACACACACACACACACACACAGAGGCTAATTCAACAGACAGAGTTTAGAGTTTGGGGTTTAGAGTCTGGCAGTTATTCAAGAGGGATTCATCATGCTCACTCAGCTCCATAAGCACACCACCCAATCAGCCATCTTTTCATGTGACAGACTCCTAGAGCCTACAAAAACAACCCATGCCTTGGCAATGTTTTGAATTGGACTAACAGGGAGAGGGGAGGGACAGCCTATCAAACACTGCGCAGACATCACCAGAATGATGGAAGCATTAACCCACTTAGCTCGATGAGCCACGATCATGGCTTTACTGTCCAAACACGATGAGCCATGACCATGGCTTCATTCGTATCTCCCACTGAATACTGTTTGAGCTATAAAGCAACTACAAACTGACCAATCAGAAGCCTTCTTTTGAGTCACCTCTGCCCTCTTTCTTTCACATGGTTGCCAATTTGTTGTTCTTCGATTGATTTCTACAAGTTTTCCACAAATATGAGTGAGATTTTGACTGTCTGTGAGGTTGACAAGTTGTGACTCTTGTTGAAAGTAACTCTGGCGATGATTATGAAGTAAATATGGATTTGTTTTTGTACTAAATGAACAGAGATTCAAGCACATGATGAAAGGTATTTTTAGCATATCAGTCATTGATGGAATGCGGATTGTCATTAAGTTTGGTTTGGTTACATTGTATCTCTCATTGCACGTGCATAGATGTTGTTGTTTTTTCATTCTAACACTCTGTAATTTCACTTTCTCCTGCAAACAGGCATTTATTTTACTTTTATTGTGCAGTTCAGGATTTCTCTTTTCTGAATATATGAATACTTTTCACATGAGAGCAACAAAAATTAAAAACAATTAGTACCTGTTGACAAGTTGGCTCCAGCAATTTTACACCATTCTCTTAGAATACACTTTTAATTATCTATCATGCCAAGGCGGTTAAGATGGGCAACAAACATGCTGCAGACTGGAACTGAACTCAAGGCATTGGATCTAGAATCCAGGGCTCTGTCACAAGAGTCAGCCAGCCCACATAAACAGACCAAAAATAAGGACAGACACAAATGACAAACTCCTTCTGCCTGTTGCTTACAATCAATCTATTTTTTAATACAGCCAGACAAGACAGGCTCAAATTTTCAGCCACTGGCCTTTGTCAAGTGTAAGATCACTAATGAACAAACACCAAATACAAAAATTAGGAGAAAATGACTAAAACACATTGTTCATTTGTAATCTTACACTTGACAAAGGCCAGTTGGCCAAAAATTTGCACTGTCTTGTCTGGTTGTATTAAATAAGCATTCTGATAATTCTTTTGTGTGTTTTTTTCTGGTTCCTTTTTGCTCGAATATGGGCAGTCACACTTGTTTTAGTTTTCAATCTCCTTTGCCCTCAAAATAAAGAACCCACACCAAAATAGAATGAAGACAGTCAGACGTGCATGTCATTATTCATATTCATATTCAAATTCATATTCACATTCATTTCTTTTGTCACAATGGATTTACCATATGAAACTCAGAATGTTGAAGCTTCCTTTTGACAGCACATTACCACAGTGCAACATCACCTGTTTTTTTTGTGTGTTTTTTTTAATTTTTTTAATTTTTTTGTTTTTTTTTTACCAAGACTTCAGAAAGATGAGAAGGCTAATTGGTCTTCAAGGGGAGGGACCTGAAAAATCAACCTATCTCTCCAAGGAAGCCAGACAAAGCCTTGCTCTTCACGATTTTCAATCGCTGCAGGATCTTTAGCATGTGCAGGCCAGAAGGCACACAGGTACAACTTGTTTTTCATCCCTTCCAGGTCAAACTGAGGAGAAAAGTCAAGGCCTCAATGGGCTATCGCTTTAATTTAGATTCCAAAACAAAGATAAAAAAACAAAACAAAACAAAACAAAACACCACTAACCGTGTCAGTCCTTGGTTACGTATCTGCAGCCACTGCACCTGTTGCTGCTGAGCGGCAACCTGCGCCTTTCTGTCCAGGAGCTGGGTGACGTTGGGCAGGCGTGTCAGGAGATACTCGTTGCCGAACCACACCACGCTCCCCAGCAGGTGAACACATGGAACTTTCTTGTACAGTTCCCATATCGAGCGGAACGTGCGTTTGTCCAGCACGCGGAAAATTTGGAAATGGAGGATGAAGAGGGAGGTTACTCCCAACAGGTGGATGCGCTGGTCAACTTCATTTGGCTCCCCTGGGAAAAAACCCACAAAAACACAGTAATGCAAGTTTCTCTTCCTTTTATATATCTGTAACCTTTGTGGGTGTGAGTGAGTGTGTGTGTGTGTGTGTGTGTGTGTGTGTGTGTGTGTGTGTGTGTGTGTGTGTGTGTGTGTGTGTGTGTGTGTGTGTGTGCGTGCATGCGTGCGTGCGTGCGTGCGTGCGTGCATGCGTGTGTGTTTGTGTGTGTATAAAGAGATGAATGAGTGTGTGTATGCATGTGTGTGTGTGTGCATAGTATGTGCATAGTATGTGCATAGTGTGTGTGTGTGTGTGTGTGTGTGGTGTGTGTGTGTGTGTGTGTGTGTGTGTGTGTGTGTGTGTGTGTGTGTGTGTGTGTCTGTGGCTGTGGCTGTGTCTGTGTCTGTGTCTGTGTGAGTGTGTGCTTAAGCATTGTGTAAGAGGAAATTTTATAAAATTTATTTGTTATCGCCTTTTTGAAATAGTCTGATTACAGCTCATCTGATCAGTTTTAATCACAATAGGCAGATAGACATGTATTTGCTTTACGCTTACAGCTCATCTGATCAGTTTTAATTACAGTAGGCAGATAGACATGTATTTGCTTTACGCTTACAGCTCATCTGATCAGTTTTAATTACAGTAGGCAGATAGACATGTATTTGCTTTACGCTTACAGCTCATCTGATCAGTTTTAATTACAGTAGGCAGATAGACATGTATTTGCTTTACGCTTACAGCTCATCTGATCAGTTTTAATTACAGTAGGCAGATAGACATGTATTTGCTTTACGCTTACAGCTCATCTGATCAGTTTTAATCACAGTAGGCAGATAAACATGTATTTGCTTTACGCTTACAGCTCATCTGATCAGTTTTAATTACAGTAGGCAGATAGACATGTATTTGCTTTACGCTTGTCTGCCTTTGTCTCTCATGGTTATGTGATGTGCTTAGGGCTTTTATGAGATGATGTGACGTACAAACAGTCATTACCATGATGATGATAATGATGATGGTGATGGTGGTGATGATGGTGATGGTGGTGATGGTGACGGTAATGATGATGGTGGTGATTGTGATGGTGGTGATGATGGTGGTGGTGATGATGATGGTGATGATGATGATGGTGATGATGATGATGATGGGGGGTGATGATGATGGTGACGGTGATGGTTGTGATGGTAGTGGTGATGCTGATGATGCTGATGGTGAAGATGGTGACAGAGATGGTGAGGAGGAGGAGGAGGAGAAGGAGGAGAATGATGATGACGATGATGATGACGACGACGACGACGACGAGATGATGATGATGATGATGATGATGATGATGATGATGATGATGATGATGATGATGTCATATATTTATCATAAACCCATAGGACCAGGACAGGAAGGAATAAAATGAATTTACAGAGACAGCAAAAATATATGATTCAGCATGGAAAAACATGGCTACAGACACCTTCACACAGTCAGAGCTATGGCTGAAAAATGTTGGATGGGGTTAAAATCATGACAACTGAGGCTTTCCTATTTTCTATTTTTTAACTTTTAAGTTTCAATTTCCTAAAAGTTTTATGTTAAAAGTAAGTAAAGCAACCTAAAAAGCATTTTAAAAGAAATCTTAAAAGTTAGTAAAGCAATCTATCTAAAAAGCATTTCAAAAGAAATCTTAAAATTTAGTAAAGCAACCTAAAAAGCATTTTAAAAAAATCTTCATTTTCAGAATGTCATGAGCTTATTAGTTTCCATGTCAAAAATGCCCTTCATCATCATCAGGTGCCCTGCTGCATGGCGTTGGTGACCATGAACTTCCAGCCAATTCTATCTCTCGTTGCCCCCAGCATCTCCCCCACCCTCCTCATCCCCAGCCACTCTGCAAGTCCGTCCAGCATTCTCTCCCTGGGTCTACATGGTGCTGTCTTTCCCTCCAGCTTTCCCGTTGTGACCAGGTGCTCCAAATCCCCTTCCTCATAAAATGGCCTATAAATGTTGCTTGTCTTTTCCTAATCTTCCTTATGAGTGATCTACTTGTGTCTGCCTCCATCAAGACTGTCTCGTTTGTTTTCTTTGCTGTCCATGGAACTCTCAACATTCTTCTGAGAAACCATATCTCGGCTGCCTCGATCCTGCTCTGGCTTTGCTTGAAAAGTTTAAATGCGTCTTATTGTTTTTGTTGTCTAAAGCCCAGCCATATCAGGGCTATAACCATTTCAAAACATACATGCAACTACCAAAGCCCAGCGGACTGTGCAGTACCACATCAGGGCTATAAACAGTTAAAACATACATAATACTTCAACAGGAACAAAAAAGAAATTAAAGTACACATATCAATGCATTCATGCACATAATCTAAGGAGCTGTCCCTGGCATTGACCACTCCATCCAATTTATCGCACAGTGGATTTAAAAAAATACCCGAACTCAAACTCAAACATAACTAAGGACACTAAAACATATAAAAAAAATGGGCCTAAATTACCTAAAATTGCTTCTGCATATCTCATTTCCTAGAGTCAAAAATGCACTTAGTACAAGTACCCAAATATCAATCCTAAGAGAAAGTATGTAAGACTTTATTGATCACATACAGGTGAATGGACCAGCAAGGCAGAAATTGATAAGAAGAAATGACAGAAAGCAAAAGAAAAAGGCAGAAACAGAGAGAAACAGAAAAGAAGAAATTTCTAGCACAGAATTTCCACCAGGTGTAGATACTATTTATACTGAAAGAACCCATGGCATTCCCATGGGGGGGGGGGGGGGGGGTAAATGTGTCTAAAAAGAAAACTATAACAGATAAATTATTTTCTCTTTTTGCACAGAGTTAAAAAATAGAAAATGAAAATTTTGCACTCAAGTCTGGTTTTACATTGCCGCATCATGTAAGTAAGGAGAAGCCTCACTCACCAACGCGTATCTCCAGTTCAGCAATCCACTCCCTGATGTTGATGGCAAACTCCTCGGCAAACATGCCATTCTTGGACACATTCACTTCACGCGTGTCAAACAGCTGCTCCACACAGTTCTGAAATCAATATGAACACACAACATGTAAACCATGCAGTGTAGTACACTGTCCCTCTTTCTGTCTCAGAGAAACAGTTTCAGTTTCAGTTTCTCAAGATAACATCTCTGTGCTCAGAACGAATTCCACATGCACTGACGTCACTGATGCCATGTGATGGAGAAGATCCAAAATGATCATGGCACAAGCCTTAAGCCTGCACATAAGCCCTATGTGTTGGTAATAATAATAATAAATAATAATTGCAATATTTATATAGCGCAAAATCTCGATAAAAATCAAATCTAAGCGCTGAACATACACTTACGCACACGCGCACACACACTTACACATGGCTATAAATGGGGAAAAAGAATAAAAGCAATGGAAAATAATAGAGAGCATATTATATACAAATATATATTACAATGTGATTCCCCTCTGAGTGGAGACAGGCTACAGAGGGGGGATGAGTGAGGTCAGGATTTTATGCAGAGGAGAAAAGGTGAGTTTTGAGAGCGGACTTGAAGGAGACAAAAGTAGGTTGCTGACGGACAGAGAGAGGAAGTTTGTTCCAGGAAAGTGGACCAGAAACAGAGAAGGCTCGTGGACCATAGGTATTGAGCTTGGTGCGTGGAAAGCGAAAAGTCAGAGGATCGGAGGCAGAGCGGAGGGTACGTGAGGGAACATAGATCTCAAGTAGGCTTGACAGGTAATGGGGGGCTGCGTTATTGAGGCTTTTGTAGCACATGGTGTCTAGTTTGTACTGTATGCGCTTTGATACAGGGAGCCAGTGAAGTTGTGCCAGGAGAGGAGATATGTGGTCAGCTTTTTTCTTTTTGAGTACAAGGCGTGCAGCATTGTTTTGAATGCGCTGTAGGATGTGAATGGTGGAGACAGGAAGACCAGACAGGAGTGAATTGCAATAGTCAATGCAAGACATTATGAAGGAGAGAATGAGTTTTGCAGTTGTTTCCACAGAGAGATACTTCCTGATCAAGCTTATACGATGGAGGTGATAGTAGCAAGATCTGGCAGTTTGAGAAACAAAGTTGTTCATGGAGAGGGTAGAGTCAATGCAGACACCAAGGTTTTTAGCTGAATCAGAAATTGGGACTGATGTGTTACATAATGGGAGAGAGAGAGGAGGCAGCTGAGAAAGTTTCTGACGGGTGCCAATGAGGATAGCTTCTGTCTTGTCGTCATTAAGCTGAAGTTTGTTGAACGTCATCCAGTTCTTAATGTCCGAGTAACACTCAGTGGTGCGAGTCAAGAGGCGCTGTATATTGTCTGGTGTGTCACTGTCTAGAAGTTGTTGTCATCAGCATAGAAGTGGTGTTTTATAGAGTGGGAGTTGATGATGGTGGACAGGGGGGAGGTGTAAAGAGTGAAAAGAACAGGGCCAAGGACAGATCCTTGTGGAACACCACAGGTCAGGCATGCAGGTTGAGAGTAAGTGCCATTAATGAGAACAGTTTGTTTTCTGTTTGACAGATATGAAGTGAAAAAGGAGAGAGCAATGGGGTTAAAATCATGACAACTGAGGCCTCAGATGCCATGTGATGGAGCTGATCCAAAATGATGATGGCACAAGCCTTAAGCCTTAACATAAGCCCTATGTGTTGGCAAGTCACGGATGCCATGTGATGGAGAAGATCCAAAATGATGATGGCATAAACCTTAAGCCTGCACATAAACCCTATGGTCTCAGACGACTTCGGAC
>CM060312.1:89290484-89392984 GCA_030674185.1 Monoplex corrugatus
TCGATCTGGGTGATTTGAGATTTTTGTTCCTACACATTGTCTGACCATTAATCTATCAATTATGGCAAAGATTAAAGTGAAATTTGGACTGAAAGAGTGTTAAAATAACATTTTAAAGTGATAACCCATCGAGAATGTGCAGATTTTTTCCGTGAAAATGCGTGTGTTTGAGCTTTAATTTAGGCCATGAAACCGTACAGGGCCTCAGCATATCGCATACTGTTGGAATCAGCTCGCGAAATAGCTAGTATGTAGTGCAGAACCATTTATCTATCACCTCACTAAGTTTGATGAAGATAGAATACTGGTTGCTAAGGAAAAAGCAGAGAATTTTGTTGTCCTTTTTTAACTCTGCTTTTCTCAAAATGGCTGTCCCATCACCCACTCCCTTTAAATTACTGTAACTCGCTCAATTTTCCAGTTAGACAGTTGAATTATACATCATTGGAAAGAGCATTTTTCTGCTTTCGGTGATATAAATATCTCTATACCCCCCCAAATTAAGTTGTGACCCCATTCGTGAGAACAGGTCACATATGTACCCAATCATCTTCATAAAAGAAAGTCCACAAGACTGTATTGAACACATACAGGCGAATGGACCAGCAAGGCAGAAAATAAATAGGAAGAAATGACAGAAAACAAAGGAGGAAGAAAGAAAGAAACAGAGAAACAGAAAACAGGAAATCTTAAGTACAGAATTTCCGAAAGGTGGGGACGTTATGCATACTGAAAGAACCCCCAGCATCCACACGGGGGATCAATTTTGAATGAAGGCAGGCAAAAAATGTGTGAAGAGATCTCTCATAACATTGGTATTAGTTTTGGATAAGTTCATGTGCCTTTCATAATAAAAATGTGGAATGAGATGTGTTGCACCAAAATGGATCCTGTCAAGCCTTACTGAAGATCAAAATCGTACGCCCGTCACACAGACAAACATTAAAGTGGCAGACTCCTGCCTCTCCACAGCTTACAAGTTCAGACAAAACAAGGAAATTAAAAGATAACAATGACATGTGCCTATGATATCAAGGGAGTGTTGACAGTGCAGCACCTTCCAATGGGACAAATGAACTGTTAATCAAAACTACAATAGTTTCGGTTTCTCATGACAACATCTCCAGGCTCAGAATGAATTCCATATGCATTAACGTCACAGGTGCCATGTGTATGGTGACCGTGGCACATGCCTACACATAAACCCATGAGCTGGCCAGGTCCTGAGGCCCAACCTAGACTATGTTTTACCTAGTCTATATTTTATACTGGTATTTTATTAGCCTACCACTGGAATACCATACCTGCTCTACAAGAAATGCCCAAAAGTGCTCGAGTGGCTCCACAAGATGATTCGATCAGCATGGAGGAACCAGAAGATCAGCGACCAATGGATGAGAGCTGAAGGAGTGTACATTCCGAAGGAGCAGAACTCCAGCAGCATCAATCAGTTCAGGCCAATATCACTTCTGAACGTCGAGGGGAAAATCTTCTTCTCTGTTATGGCAGCAAGATTGACAAAATACCTGACTGAAAACAAGTATCTGGATATGTCAGTCCAAAAGGGAGGCATACCAGGAATGCCTGGATGCTTGGAACATGCCACGTTGATTTGGGATGCCATCCAAAAAGCAAGAACAGAGAAGAGAGACATTGACGTAGTTTGGCTTGATCCACACGATATGATCCAGCTGGCTCTTGAAATGTAGCACATCCCAGAAAACATCCGAACAATGCTGAGGAAGTATTTCCAAGGGTTCTCAATGCGGTTCTCTACCAAAGAATACACCACGGACTGGATAGACCTAGAGGTGGGCATTGCAATGGGCTGTGCAATCTCTCCCATACTGTTCGTGTTGGCAATGGAAGTCATCTTGAAAGCTGCAATGAAGAGTTCAGGTCCAGTGAATCTGGGAGATGGATACCAGATGCCTCCTCTGAAAGCTTTCATGGATGACACAACAGTCTTGTCCACGGATGAGGAACAGACACACCAAATCTTAAAGCAGCTGGATGAGCTGGTGGCCTCTTCAAGAATGAGGTTCAAACCTAAGAAATCCCGAAGTCTCTCACTGCGAAAAGGAAAAGTGGCAGATTCAGTCAAATTCATGGTAGCCAACCAAGCCATCCCCACTGTCACAGAAGAGCCAGTAAAAAGTCTCGGAAGATGGTATGATGACTCCCTGAAAGACACACAAAGGGGATGTGAAACCAAGCAAACAGCAGAAGAAGGCCTGAAGAAAATAGATAACTGCGGACTGCCAGGCAAATACAAAGTCTGGTGTCTACAGTTCATGCTGATACCAAAGCTGCTGTGGCCACTGCTAATCTATGACATTTGCACCAGCACAGTTGAAGCAATGGAAGCCAAAATCAACAAATACACAAGAAAATGGCTCGGTGTCCCACCTGGTCTCACTGATGTTGCATTCTACTGTCGTCAAGCAATGCTGAAGCTACCTCTCAAATCCATAGTGGAGGAATACAAAGTTGGAAAAGCAAGACTGTTGAGCATGCTGGAGGAATCGGAAGACAATATCGTGAGATCAGTTCATCCAAAGCTGAGAACTGGCAGAAAGTGGAAAGTCCAAGAGGCTGTAAACAATGCCAAGAGAAACCTCAGCATCAAAGAAATAATTGGACACACGCAAACCAACAGACAGGGACTGGGAGCAACAAAAATGCAGTGGTGGTCCAAAGCCAAACTTGAAAGGGAAGGAAAAAAGAGACATGATCATACAGGAGTTGAAGGAAGAAGAAGATGTCAAAAGAGTGCAGAAGGCAGTCCAGCAAGGTCAACAGGGGCAATGGACAACATGGGACAGTGCACTCCAAAGAAGTCTCAGCTGGAACGATATGTGGCACATGGCTCCTCTAAGGATAAGCTTCCTCCTCAGATCTGTATATGACCTGCTCCCCTCGAATGCAAACTTAGTGAAATGGGGGAAAGCAGACGACCCAGCATGTCCGCTCTGTCAGAAGAAACAAACAGTGGAACATGTCCTAAGCTCTTGCAAAGTAGCGCTAGCCCAAGGAAGGTATACATGGAGGCACAACCAAGTTCTGAAAGTGATCACAGATGTGGTTAGCGAAAAAACCATGACCCCAAACGCACCAATTGCTATGACAACGTTCTACAAAGCAGGAGGGAAACAGGTCTGGCCCGAAAGTGCTATGACAACCAGCACATTGCCAAAGGGTCTTCTGGATGGAGCAGTCGACTGGGAGTGTACAGCAGACCTCCCAGAGTGGAGAAATTACCCAGATGTCATCAGCAAGACAGGCATGAGACCAGACATCGCTCTCCACTCTGACTCCTCGAAACAAGTGATTCTGATAGAACTCACTGTGCCATACGAAAGCAGAATGGAAGAAGCACATATCTACAAGACCGAAAAATACGCCGGTCTTGCCAGCACCCTGAAGAAAGCAGGTCTGCGGGTCAAAATCTTCGCCATAGAGGTCGGGGCAAGAGGGTTTGTGGGCACCTCCGCTTATGATCTCATGAAACAACTCGCCATTTCTGGGAAGAAGAGGACTAGAGCCCTTAAAGCGATGGCAGAGGCAGCAGAAAGGAGCTCAAGCTGGATCTGGGCAAGGAGGAATGAAAAAAGTGAACTTCATAAGGATTAAATTCCCTACAGATGATGTGTGCCCCGTTAGCACATTGGTAAAACCGCGTACCGCAGTTCTGAAGCGCAGAATCGCCCAGGTTCGATCCCCGGCGTGGGAAAAAAAAAAAAATAGACAACAGCAGAAGGGCATCCAGGAGTCATGACCTGGATGTGGCCCGGCCCCCCGAGAGTGTAAGGAATTCAGGGCCGAAACACTTGTCTAAAGGGGGTTACTTCTCTGAAGACCTTCTGTTGTCTAGCTCTCCCTAGAGTTTCTTTCTACCTTGGTTCATGTGAATAACTTGTGTATGTGTGTATCTTACCTTCAAAAAAGGAACGTATATATATATATATATATATATATATATATATATATATATATATATATATATATATATATATATATATATATATATATATATATATATAAAATATAAAGTTAATAAATTAATAATTACAGGTACAACTAGCTAATCTGTATAAATTCGTCTCACATGACAGAAATGCTCAGCTGTCTATCAACTAGATGAGGACAATAAGATGTTTCTTATGAAAATACTAAGACATGCAGTCTGAAAGAACTGAAAACACTGACAAATGATTCACTACTAATATCGCATGACAATGCATCTTGCCACAAAGCAGAGAGGGTAATGTCACTTAATAGGGTTATATCAAGGAGACACTCTGCCACACCCTGACTATTTTGCTGTTACAAGTCCCAAAGACTTTGTGATCCATTCTCCAACTTGAAAGAATCCCTCAACAAAAATACACTGGTCATGTGTCACGCAGCAAGAACACAGACCTCATGGCAACCATTTTTCAAGGAAAAACAATGGCAAAAAGGAAGAAAGGCAGACCTCCAGTCTCATACATCGAGAACATAACCAATATCAGTGGCCTAAATATTCAAGAAGTTGTCCACAAAAGTCAAGACAGTGTGGTCTGGAGAGAAATGGTGGTGTCAAAGAGTGCAGCCGCCAACACTGAACCTGGTGACACCGACAGGTGAGACAGGTGAGATAATTTGTAAGTAGAGGTGGCCAAGTTGGTACAGCATATCAAATCTGTAATCAAGCAATGGGCATTTCAGATCTTCCCAAATGATGGGAATAAGTCATTCCGGAGAAAAGATGTTACATCGAAGGAATACATTAAAGACATTGATCATTACCCTAACATTTTCATAAATCTATTTTCCCTATTTATTGGATGGTCTTCATAAAAACCTTACCTGTACAGGCAGGAGAGCTGTTGCACCACGTTCTTCACCACTTCGTATGACCGCGACACAAAGCATGACAACTCCTGCCAAACACACACACTGCATTGTTAAAACACATAAACCTACTTACAGCAACATGATACATGGCAAAGACACATAACTCAGACACAACTCTATCTACAGCAACACAATACATGGAAAAGACACATAACTCTATCCACAGCAACATGCTACATGGAAAAGACATAACTCTATCCACAGCAACATGCTACATGGAAAAGACACATAACTCTATCCACAGCAACATGCTACATGGAAAAGACACATAACTCTATCCACAGCAACATGCTACATGGAAAAGACACATAACTCTATCCACAGCAACATGCTACATGGAAAAGACACATAACTCTATCCACAACAACATGCTACATGACAAAGACACATAACTCTATCCACAACAACATGCTACATGACAAAGACACATAACTCTATCCACAGCAACACGCTACATGACAAAGACACATAACTCTATCCACAGCAACACACTACATGGCAAAGACACATAACTCTACAGCAACACACTACATGGCAAAGACACATAACCCTATCTACAGCAACACACTACATGGCAAAGACACATAACTCTACAGCAACACACTACATGGCAAAGAACATCACTCCAAACATCTACAGGCAAGACAAATCTACAGCACAACTACATGGCAAAGACACATAACTCTACAGCAACACACTACATGGCAAAGACACATAACTCTACAGCAACACACTACATGGCAAAGACACATAACTCTACAGCAACACAAACATGGCAAAGACACATAATCTACACACAACATGCACATGGCAAAGACACATAACTCTACAGCAACACAATACATGGCAAAGACACATAACTCTACAGCAACACACTACATGGCAAAGACACATAACTCTACAGCAACACACTACATGGCAAAGACACATACTCTACAGCAACACACTACATGGCAAAGACACATAACTCTACAGCAACACTACATGGCAAAGACATAACTCTATCTACAGCAACATGCTACATGGCAAAGACACATAACTCTCAGCAACCACTACATGGCAAAGACACATAACTCTACAGCAACATGCTACATGGCAAAGACACATAACTCTACAGCAACATGCTACATGGCAAAGACACATAACTCTATCCACAGCAACACTACATGGCAAAGACACATAACTCTACAGCAACACACTACATGGCAAAGACACACAACTCACAGCAACATCTACATGGCAAAGACACATAACTCACAGCAACACACTACATGGCAAAGACACATAACTCTACAGCAACACACTACATGGGCAAAGACACATAACTCTAGAGCAACACACTACATGGCAAAGACACACAACTCTACTACAGCAACACACTACATGGCAAAGACACAAACTCTACAGCAACACAATACATGGCAAAGACACATAACTACAGCAACACAATACATGGCAAAGACACATAACTCTACAGCAACACCTACATGGCAAAGACACATAACTCTACAGCAACATGCTACATGGCAAAGACACATAACTCTACAGCAACATGCTACATGGCAAAGACACATAACTCTACAGCAACATGCTACATGGAAAGACACAAAACTCATACAGCAACACATGCTACATGGCAAAGACACATAACTCTACAGCAAAACACTACATGGCAAAGACACACAACTCTATCTACAGCAACACACTACATGGCAAAGACACACAAACTCTACAGCAACACAATACATGGCAAAGACACATAACTCACAGCAACACAATACATGGCAAAGACACATAACTCTACAGCAACACACTACATGGCAAAGACACATAACTCACAGCAACACAATACATGGCAAAGACACATAACTCTACAGCAAACACTACATGGCAAAGACACATAACTCTACAGCAACACGCTACATGGCAAAGACACATAACTCTACAGCAACACAATACATGGCAAAGACACATAACTCAGCAACACGCTACATGGCAAAGACACATAACTCTACAGCAACACAATACATGGCAAAGACACACAACTCACAGCAACACACTACATGGCAAAGACACATAACTCTACAGCAACACACTACATGGCAAAGACACATAACTCTATAGCAACACGCTACATGGCAAAGACACATAACTACAGCACACTACAGGCAAAGACAATAACTCTACAGCAACACAATACATGGCAAGCACATAACTCAGCAAAATACATGGCAAAGACACATACTTACAGCAACACCTACTGGCAAAGAACATAACTCTACAGCAACATACATGGCAAAGACACATAACTCAGCAACAGCTACGGCAAAGACACATAACTTACAGCAAACATAATGGCAAAGACACATAACTCAGCAAACATACATGGCAAAGACACAAATCTAAGCAACACAATACATGCAAAGAACAAACTCACAGCAAACTACATGCAAAGACACATAACTCTACAGCAACAATACATGGAAAGAACATAACTCACAGCAACACTACATGCAAAGTACAAACTCACAGCAACAGTACATGGCAAAGACATAACACAGCACACGTACTGCAAGAAATAACTTACAGCACACAATACATGGCAAAGACAATAACTCATACAGCAACACTACATGCAAAGACACTAATCTACACACAATTACATGGCAAAGACACATAACTTACAGCAACACATACATGGCAAAGACACATAACTCATCAGCAACACTACATGGCAAGACACATAATCTACAGCAACACTACATGGCAAAGACACTAACTACAGCAACAGCTACATGGCAAAGACACATAAATCTACAGCAACACATACATGGCAAAGACACAAACTCTACAGCAACATGCTACATGGCAAAGACACATAACTCTACAGCAACATGCTACATGGCAAAGACAATAATCTACAGCAACATGCTACATGGCAAAGACACAAACTCTACAGCAAACACTACATGGCAAAGACACAACTCACAGCAACACTACATGGCAAAGACACATAACTCTACGCAACATCTACATGGCAAAGACACAAACTCTACAGCAACACTACATGGCAAAGACACATAACTCACAGCAACACATACATGGCAAAGACAAAACTCACAGCAACACTACATGGCAAGACACATAACTACAGCAACACATACATGGCAAAGACACATAACTCTACAGCAACACATACATGCAAAGACACATAACTCTAAGCAACACCTACATGCAAAGACACACATATCTACGCAACAATACATGGCAAAGACACAAACTCTAAGCAACATACATGGCAAAGACACATAACTCACAGCAAACAATACATGCAAAGACACATAACTCTACAGCAACACACTACATGCAAAGACAATAACTCTACACAACACGCTACATGGCAAAGACACATAACTCTACAGCAACACGCTACATGGCAAAGACACATAACTCTACAGCAACACAATACATGGCAAAGACACATAACTCAGCAACACCTACATGGCAAAGACACATACTCTACAACACACTACATGCAAAGACACATAACTCTACAGCACACCACATGGCAAAGACACATAACTCTACAGCAACACTACATGGCAAAGACATAACTCACAGCAACACAACATGGCAAAGACACATAACTCACAAACACTACATGGCAAAGACACATAACTCTACAGCAACACAATGGCAAAGAACATAACTCTACAGCAACACACTACATGGCAAAGACACATACCTCTACAGCAAACAACATGGCAAAGACACATAACTCTACAGCAACACATACATGGCAAGACTACTATTACAACTACAGCAAACACTCAGCACTACATGCAAAGACACATAACTCTACAGCAACACTACATGGCAAAGACACATAACTCACAGCAACATGTACATGGCAAAGACCAAACTCTACCACAGCAACATGCTACATGGCAAAGACACATACTCTACAGCAACACACTACATGGCAAAGACACAAACTCACAGCAACATGCTACATGGCAAAGACACATAACTCACAGCAACACCTACAGGCAAAGACACATAACTCACAGCAACACTACATGCAAAGACACATAACTCTAGCAACACACTACATGGCAAAGACACAAACTTCTACAGCAACACATACATGGCAAAGACACAAACTCTACAGCAACACATACATGGCAAAGACACATAACTCACAGCAACACATACATGGCAAAGACACATACTCTACAGCAACACACTACATGCAAAGACACATAAACCTACAGCAACACGCTACATGGCAAAGACACATAACTTACAGCAAACAGCTACATGGCAAAGACACATAACTCTACAGCAAACACTAACATGCAAAGACACATAACAAACAGCAACACGCTACATGGCAAAGACACATAACTCTACAGCAACACAATACATGGCAAAGACACATAACTCACAGCAACACACTACATGGCAAAGACACATAACTCTACAGCAACACATACATGGCAAAGACACATAACTCTAAGCAACACTACATGGCAAAGACACATAACCTCAGCAACACGCTACAGCAAGACACATAACTCTACAGCAACACAATACATGGCAAAGACACATAACTTCAGCAACACACTACATGGCAAAGACACATAACTCTACAGCAACACACTACATGGCAAAGACACATAACTCTACAGCAACAGCTACATGGCAAAGACACATAACTCTACAGCAACACCTACACGGCAAAGACACATAACTCTACAGCAACACAATACATGGCAAAGACACATAACTCAGCAACACACTACATGGCAAAGACACATAACTCTACAGCAACACAATACATGGCAAAGACACACAAAACTCACAGCAACACACTACATGGCAAAGACACATAACTCTACAGCAACACATTACATGGCAAAGACACATAACTCTACAGCAACACAATACATGGCAAAGAACATAACTCTACAGCAACACCTAATGGCAAGACATAACTCACAGCAACACTACATGACAAAGATACATATACTTACAGCAACAATACATGGCAAAGACATATAACTCTATCACAGCAACATGCTACATGGCAAAGACACATAACTCTATCAAGCAACATGCTACATGGCAAAGACACATAACTCTATCTACAGCAACACACTACATGGCAAAGACACATAACTCTATCACAGCAACAGCTACATGGCAAAGACACATAACTCTACAGCAACACGCTACATGGCAAAGACACATAACTCTATCTACAGCAACATGCTACATGGCAAAGACACATAACTCTATCTACAGCAACACGCTACATGGCAAAGACACATAACTCTACCTACAGCAACATGCTACATGGCAAAGATATATAACTCTACCTGCAGCAAGAAAGAAGGCAAATAAAAATGAAGGTGCAAACAGGAGATAAAATCCACTTTAACAGACAAACAAAAAAACTAGTATAAACAGGAAATAAAATCTATTTTACAGGAAATAAAATCTATTTTACATTGCTGATTTCTATCAGTTCAAATAATGAAACAATGAAGAGAAAATGGCCACCCATACAATGCACAAATTACGAGATTAATTATTTTATGAACATACACACACACACACACACACATCAGGATATACAAATCAACATATGTACGTGCACAATATCAGTTTCAGTTTCTCAAGATGACGTCTCCACGCTCAGAATGAATTCTTCACAGGTGCTATTTGATCCAGAAAATCAAAGAATGATCACGACAGAAGCCTTCGGCCTGCACATAAACCCATGAGAAGACCGGGTCCTGAGGTCCTACCTAGCCTACGTTTTACCTAGCCAACATTTTATTTTATCTTATAGTAGTAACTAAGACTGCTGAGGGTCAAATGGACGGATAGGCGCTCAAATGAAAGCATACTGAATGAGTTGGGTACTACACGCAAGCTTCTAGTACTCATACAACGGAGGAAACTGAAATATGTTGGACACGCAATCCGTAATGAGAGAACAGACTTGATGTCCACTGTCCTCCAAGGTAAAGTGGAAGGAAAGAGAAACAGAGGACGGCCACCTGCATCACTTGCTAGAAACATCACAAACATCAGTGGCAAGAAACTCCAGGAGGTGGTCAGACTTAGCCAAGATCGAGAGTGCTGGAGGCAACTTGTGAGGACATCATGTGCAGCGGCCAACACTGTTCCCGGTGACGCCGACAGGTGAGACAGGTGAGAGTAGTAACGTATCAGTCTATCAATGGAACAATCTTGGTTACATGTAAATGGCATGTGTAACCATGTATTTATCATTAAAAAGTATACAATCTAACCATATACACACATATATCTATAGTCACAAACACACACATACATGAATAATCATGTAATGCCACATGACCAGTATTTAAAAACAGTAATACACAGGATGACATATACATTAACTCTTTGACTCCTGCATTGTCAGTCATGATAGCAAAGCAAAAATTCAACCCTTTTAGTTTTACTCCCTTACCCAATGCATCAGCTTCCTGCAGGAAACTGGTGGATAGGGTGAGGGAGTGAAAGGGTTAAGTTTTTGCAGCTGGCAGTGATGGTGCAGGAGTGAAAAGGGTTAATAAATATAATTTTCCATCGTACTCATCATTCAAAAGAAGGACCCGGTGAAACCAAACATACCTGTAACAAAGGAAACATTCTCCCCATTTGCACCTGTGCGTCTCCCTCCTCCAGTCCACTCTCTGGCTCTGTAAACACAGGATGAAACAGCAGTAATCAACACTATGGTTGTCATCATCATCATTGTCATCGTCATCATTGTCATCATCATCATCGTCAACACCACTGTCACTGTCGTCAACATCATTGTCACTGTCATCACCACTACCACTGCCGCCATAACCATCATCATCATTGTCATCAACACTATCATCTTTATGGTTATCACCATCTTTGTCATCGTTGTCATCATCGTTATCATCACTGTCATCATCATCATCATTATCACTGTCATCACCATCACTGTCATCATCATCATTACTGCCATGATCATCATCTTCACCACCATTACCATCATAGATAACATTATCATCACTGTCTTCATTGGTATCATTGATACTGCCATCATCCCCATCATCACTGACACAACTGTCGTCGTCATTGTCATCATCACTGTTGTCATCATGGGCCTTGTCGTCATCAAAAATATCCATTCTGATACACCAGGTATATTACACAAGACAATTAAACATTTTCAAAAAGCTGTAATGACATGTACAGTAACGTCCACACATAAAGATCTGGTGCACGCACGCACACACACACACACACACACACACACACACACCCACACACACACACACACACACACACACACACACACACACGCACACACACACACACACACACGTGTGCACACACACACACATGTGCACACACACACACACACACATGCATATTGTGCACACACATGCGTACACACACACACACACACACACACGCACACACACACATAACCCTTTCCTCATACAACATAACTGGGTAGCACCACAATGTGGTGATGTCAGAGCAACTTGAATTTCACACTCTACATCCACTGCGACAAAAAGATGTAAAAACCAAATTGCATACAAATACACAACAAAGCAACATACCCCCTTCCCCATAAAACAACAGAGCGGGGTAGAACTTGGTCTCAGCTTCATGTTTAAGTGCATCCATCTCACAGCAAAGGGCGGCCAACACAGTCAGAATCTTGTTGAGAATTTTGTTATCTGTGCGAATCAACTGAAGCAAGGTTGTCTGTTCATAAGGCAGCACCTGTGACAAGATGTACCCACACACGCACACACAAAACACACACACACAATCATTTGTTCATAATAATAATAATAATAATTACAATATTTATATAGCGCAAAATCTTGATAAAATCAAATCTAAGCGCTGAAGCAGACACACACGCAAGCACGCACGCACGCACGCACACACACACACGCACACACACACACACACACACACACACACACACACACACACACACAACACACACCACACACACGCATGGCTATAAATGGGGAGAAAGAATAAAAGCAATAAAAGCAAGAATAAAAGCAATGGAAAATTATAGAGAGCATAGATTATATACAATTATATATTATAACCATGTGATTCCCTCCGAGCGGAGACAGGCTGCAGAGGGGGGGGGGGGGGGTGGGGGTTGAGTGAGGTTAGGATTTTATGCAGAGGAGAAAAGGTGAGTTTTGAGAGCGGACTTGAAGGAGACAAAAGTAGGTTGCTGACGGACTGAGAGAGGAAGTTTGTTCCAGGAGAGTGGACCAGAAACAGAGAAGGCTCGTGGACCATAGTTATTGAGCTTAGTGCGTGGAAAGCGAAAAGTCAGAGGATCAGAGGCAGAGCGGAGGGTACGTGAGGGAACATAGATCTCAAGTAGGCTTGACAGGTAATGGGGGGCTGCGTTATTGAGGCTTTTGTAGCACATGGTGTCTAGTTTGTACTGTATGCGCTTTGATACAGGGAGCCAGTGAAGTTGTGCCAGGAGAGGAGATATGTGGTCAGCTTTTTTCTTTTTGAGTACAAAGCGTGCAGCATTGTTTTGAATGCGCTGTAGGATGTGAATGGTGGAGGCAGGAAGACCAGACAGGAGTGAATTGCAATAGTCAATGCGAGACATTATGAAGGAGAGAACGAGTTTTGCAGTTGTTTCGACAGAGAGATACTTCCTGATCAGCCTTATACGATGGAGATGATAGTAGCAGGATCTGGCAGTTTGAGAAACAAAGTTGTTCATGGAGAGGGTAGAGTCAATGCAGACACCAAGGTTTTTAGCTGAATCAGAAATTGGGACTGATGTGCTACATAATGGGAGAGAAAGAGGAGGCAGCTGAGAAAGTTTCTGACGGGTGCCAATGAGGATAGCTTCTGTTTTGTCGTCATTAAGCTGAAGTCTATTGTGTGTCATCCAGTTCTTAATGTCCGAGTAACACTCAGTGGTGCGAGTTAATAGGCGCTGTATATTATCAGGTGAGTCACTGTCTTGAAGTTGGGTGTCATCAGCATAGAAGTGGTGTTTTATAGAATGGGAGTTGATGATGGTGGACAGGGGGGAGGTGTAAAGAGTGAAAAGAACAGGGCCAAGGACAGATCCTTGTGGAACACCACAGGTCAGGTATGCAGGTTGAGAGTAACTTCAGTAAGTGCCATTGATAAGAACGGTTTGTTTTCTGTTTGACAGGTATGAAGTGAACCAAGACAGAGCAATGTCAGAGATGCCAAAAGTATGATGAAGTCTAGAAAGGAGAATACCATGATCAATGGTATCAAAGGCTGCAGACAGATCAAGGAGTGTGAGGAGAGAGACTTTGCCAGTATCAGTTGCAAGGAGGAGATTGTTGAGAATGTGTAGTAGAGCAGTTTCAGTGCTATGGCACTGGCGGTAGGCTGACTGGAAAGGATTGAGGAGATTGTTGGCAGACAGGTGAGAGTTCAGCTGGTTGAGGACGACTTTTTCAAGGAGTTTTGACAAGAAAGAGAGATTAGAGATAGGCCGATAATTTTTCAGTTCATTTGGATCTAAATTGTGTTTCTTGAGGAGAGGGTGAACAATAGCAGACTTGAAAGAATCTGGGACAGTTTCAGTTTGAAGAGAAGTGTTGATGATGTCAGTGATAAATGGGAGGAGAGTAGGGAGACAGTCGGCGTAGAGAGAACCTGGAAGAGGATCCAGTTCGCAGGTTTTGAGAGTCATCAGCTACTTCAGTCAGAGAAATTCTATACACACACAACTATATACACACACAGCGAATGATGACTCTCTCTCTCTCTCTCTCTCTCTCTTTCTCTCACACACACACACAAACACAGACACACACACACACACAGACACACACACAGACACAATTCTATACACACATACAGCAACTGATCACACACACACAGGCACACACGCATGCACGCACACACACACACACACACACACACACACACACACACACACACACACACACACACACACACACACACACACACACACACACACACACCATACCTGCAGAGCAATAGGATCCAGAGTCATATCCCAAGAATCCCCAATGGAATCGTCCAGAGCATCTTCAATCTCCTTAAGTTGTGTGGCGTAATCCTCCAGGAATCCGCCATACTTCTTCAGCTGTAGCTCCCCCACAATTTCTGAACAATGTCACTCATGATTAACTCTTTCCAACATTAGTACATCAAAGATTAATCTTTCCTATTAGTATCATCAGTATGTTGAAGATTACTGTTACAGTTACTGTTTTTGTTTAAAGCCCAGCCGACTGCATAGAGCCATCTCAGAGCTAAAACCTTTTCAAACATATATATACAATACTTGATTACTTCAACAGGAAAAAAAAAACCAAAGGAAAAGAAAATTAAGTACCCATATCAATATATATTCACACACATAATTTAAGCAGATGCCCCTGGCATTAACCAATCTGTCTGACTTATTGCAAAAAGGATTTAAAAAACATAACTCAATACAAATTTAAACATAACTAAGGACACTAGAAGTAAAACATAAACGGGCCTAAATTACCCAAAACTGCTTCTGCATATCTCATTTCCCTAAAGCCCAAAACGCACTAAAACATACTATGTATCCAATTATATATCCTAAGAGAAAGTACATAAGAATTTATCAAAACACATACAGGTGAATGGACCAGCATGGCAAAAAATGACAGGAAAAAATAACAGAAAGCAGATGAGGAAGAAAGAAACAAAGAGAGTGACAAAAAAGAAAAAATTTCTAGGTACAGAATTTCCAGAAGGTGGGGATGCTATTTATACTGAAAGAGCCCTCGGCATCCCCATGGAGGGAACGATGAAGGTTAACACTTTCCCATCAACATCATTAGTATGTTGAAGGTTATCTTTTTATCACCAATATCATTAACATGCTGAAGATTAACTCTTTCCCATTAATATCATTAGTCATTTAGTGTGTTGAAGGTTATCTTTTTACCACCAATATCATTAACATGCTGAAGATTAACTCTTTCCCATCAATATCATTAGTATGTTGAAGGTTATCTTTTTACTACCAATATTATTAACACGCTGAAGATTAACTCTTTCCCTTTAATATCATTAGTATGTTGAAGGTTACCAGTAACTCTTTCCCATCAATATCATTAGTATATATGAAGGTTACCGGTAACTCTTTCCCATCAATATCATTAGTATGTTGAAGATTAACTTTATCGCATTAATATCATAAGTATGTTGAAGGTTATCTCTTTTTCATCAATATCATTAGTATGCTGAAGGTTAACTCTTTCCTACCAATATTACTAATAATAGTATGTTGAAGGTTAACTCTTTCCCACCAGGGTACAGTGTCTATGGAAAATGGCACACAGGGTTCAGAGTCTATGGAAAATGGCAGACAGGGTAGAACGTCTATGGAAAATGGCAGAATGGGTACAGTGTACATGGAAAATGGCAGACAGGGTACTGAGGGTAGAATGTCTATGGAAAATGGCAGAATGGGTACAGTGTATATGGAATATGGCACACAGGATATAGTGTCTATGGAAAATGGCACACAGGGTGCAGTGTCTATGGAAAATGGCACTAGAGTACATTGTCTATGGAATATGGCACACAGGGTACAGTGTCTATGGAAAATGGCACACAGGGTACAGTGTCTATGGAAAATGGCACACATGGTACAGTGTTAATGGAAAATGGCACACAGGGTATAGCGTCTATGGAAAATGGCACACAAGGTACAGTGTCTATGGAAAATGGCACACAGGGTACAGTGTCTATGGAACATGGCTCACATGGTCAGTGTCTATGGAAAATGGCACACAGGGTAGAGTGTCTATGGAAAATGGCACACAGGGTACAGTGTCTAACTTAAAGGAAAATGGCACAAAGGGTAGAGTGCCTATAGAATGGTGGACTGGGTACAGTGTCTATGGAAAATGGCACACAGGGTACAGTGTCTATGGAAAATGGCTACACAGGGTACAGTGTCTATGGAAAATGGCACACAGGGTACAGTGTCTATGGAACATGGCTCACATGGTCAGTGTCTATGGAAAATGGCAGAATGGGTACAGTGTCTATGGAAAATGGCACACAGGGTACAGTGTCTAACTTAAAGGAAAATGGCACAAAGGGTAGAGTGCCTATAGAATGGTGGACTGGGTACAGTGTCTATGGAAAATGGCACACAGGGTACAGTGTCTATGGAAAATGGCACACAGGGTACAGTGTCTATGGAAAAGGCACACAGGGTACAGTGTCTAAGGAAAATGACACACATGATACAGTGTCTATGGAAAATGGCTCACATGGTCAGTGTCTATGGAAAATGGCACACAAGGTACAGTGTCTATGGAAAATGGCACACAAGGTACAGTGTCTATGGAAAATGGCACACAGGGTACAGTGCCTATGGAATGGCGGACTGGGTACAGTGCTTATGGAATATGGCACACAGGGTACAGTGTCTATGGAAAATGGCATACAGGGTACAGTGCCTATGGAATGGCGGACTGGGTACAGTGCTTATGGAATGGTGGACTGGATACAGTGCCTATGGAATGGTGGACTGGACACAGTGCCTATCGAAAATGGCAGACGAGTACAGCGCCTTGGAATAATCTGAGTGTGATAAATCCTTCATGAATAAACTCACATGACACATGAGGTTATCTGTCGGAAGGTCCATAGAAGTTCTACATGTAGGCCCCTAATTGTTTGCTATCAAACTTATCTTTTTTATAAACTCTGAGTTCCAAGTTTTGTTAGATTTTAAGAGTAACACAGGTCTAAATCCAAGACTGACCCCGTTCCCTCCCCTTTCCACATTTTAAGACCTGACCAGCACATTGGGTTTTGCGCACTATCATATGAAAAATGGAGAAGAAAGGTTGTGATGTCTACTGCAGTAACTACCATCTAACTCTGTAATGTAATGCTGACAGGTGACAAGAAAAACTGCCAGATAATTACTGGCACATCTGGCACTGTGCAGAGCACATATATGGAATTGTCTGACTGTGATGAATCCTTCATAAACAAACTGGAATATGATCATCTACTCTCACTATGTTGTTAACATCATTTTCTGTAACATGTGATTCAACTAACAAGTAGCATGATGATGATCCAAAGGTATCATCTGTCGAGTGTGATCTGATGTTCCAAGATATCTTTTGATGATCCAAGGTATCATTTGCAAGTAACAGCAAGCAACAGACACAGTCAATCACTTCTCATTCTTTCAACAAGCAATAAACAAATGTAGAATCACTATTATTATTATTATATGGACTGAAACATGCAACCCGAACAGAATGTTCATTAAAATATGCCCCAGTCCCAGAATGGTCAATCGATTGTGACTCTGCAACTTAGACAACACATCGCCTACAATGGCAGGAAATGTCACAGAGGAATAACAGACAGACAGCACATCTAACCACAAATTGTGTGCATTTATCTCATGATGCACTTACTCAGGGAGCCGTCGTCAAACTTGTCAAACTCCCAGTCAGTGGGAGTTGCCCCTGTGCCAGCAGTTGTCGCCATGTTTTCGTCGTCTGCTATCAACTGGAACTACACACACACCCTCCAAAGCTTGTTTATCTGTCAATCCTTAGCTGTATTCCGCATTTTTTCTCCAGATAGAACCTACACAGAAAGATGAAGCAGTCACTACAATGCCTAGTGTCTAATCGGTAGCAATCGGTGTTTAGAAAACAGGTTACTGATAAGAAAAAGACAGAGAAAGCGATTATTTAGAAGGCGTTCTCGCACAAGCGGAAATAGGCGGAAGTGGCGCGTGGTCACATGATGTATATCCTCACGTGCCTCTTCGCGCCGGGGGTGAGATATTACAGTCTCAAAAGAATACTTAAAAATTCCACAGTCTAGATAGACTATTTTGTAATACTTGTATTTTCATCTGCATTAAAAAGATCAGATGATAATGAGGTAAACTTCAAGTGCTCTGTCGGGATCAGAAATAACAGTACAAAGCATTTCATTTTACCTTATTTTGCATTACTGTATACATGTAATTGTACTCTTTCACTTTATCGCATCTTAGAGTGCTGTCGCGTGTGTAAAAAGGAAGAAAGGCAACTTTCATTTTCGTACATCCAGAACATGACCAACATCACTGGCTTGAAGTTGTTCACAAAAGTCAGGACAGAGCCATCTGGAGACATGTGGCAGTACCATAGAGTGCAATGGCCAACACTGAACCCAGTTATGCTGACAGGTGAGACAGGTGAGAGACTGATGTCCAGTAAAGTATGTTGTGTTGCCATAACATTGTGATATAAACAGCATAGTGAAGGAAGTTTCACATTAATAACTGTATGACTAAATGAATGAATAAAATAGAATAAATAAATAAACCAATAAATACATAAATAAAATTGTAAAAGCAACAACAACAACAACAAAAGTCCATGTGTTCTGTAATTTTTCTCCCCTTTATCAGTAATTTGATTTGTAATCGATTATATTAATTACATACTATTTATTAATTGATTAATGCATATATGTAAAGAGGTAAATGAACATAGATTTTACAGATTAAAACAACATTAAACATGAAAAACAGAAGTTTTGGACTTTGTGTGGAAATTGCTCTCCTGTCCATAGCGTAATTCTCTGATTGTTTGCTTAAAAGTCACTGCTACCGATATGATTTATGCTAGTGATATTGTCATCCATATTTATTGTTATGTCCTTCATCTCCTCTCTCTTCTCTCTCTCTCTCTCTCTCTCTCTCTCTCACTCTCTCTCTGCGCGCACGTTTGTGTGTGTTGTGTGTCTGTGCATCTCTCTCTCTGCTCTCTCTCTCTCCTCTCTTCTCTCTCTTGTTATTGTGTGTGTGTGTGTGTGTGTGTGTGTGTGTGTGTGTGTGTGTGTGTGTGTGTGCATCTGCATGAGTGTACGTCTGTGTGTGTGTGTGTGTGTGTGTGTGTGTGTGTGTGTGTGTGTGTGTGCATCTGCATGAGTGTACGTCTGTGTGTGTGTGTGTGTGTGTGTGTGTGTGTGTGTGTGTGTGTGTGTGGTATGTATGTGTGTGTGTGTGTTAATGTGCACGAGTATGTGTGTGCACGTGTATGTGTGTGTGTGCACGTCCGTGCGTGTGTGTGCACGCGCCGACGTTTCAAATGGAACTGTGCGACTGCCCATTTTTCTCTGTGTGTGCTTGTGGGCAGGGGAGGGTTGAACTTGGGTTTTTCTTGTTGTTATTGTTGTTCTTGTTGTTTTTGTTGTTGTTCTGTCACCATTCTGATGTCTTCAGAGTGATAGGGATGAGACCATGACCTTTTTTGGCAACAAAATACATGTATGTCTTCGTATAGTCTGACATGCTGAAGTCATATGGCAATTGTCGACTTTCTTGGTTTCGCCTGTGTTCTATTCACCATCATCATCATCATCATCATCATCATCATCATCATCATCATCATCTTCGTCGTCGTCGTTGTCGTCGATGTCGTCATTATTGTCGTCGTCATCATCATTAGTCTAATTATTTATTTATTTATTTATTTATTTATTTATTTATTTATTTTTATCTATTTATTTATCTATTTATCTATTTATTTATTTATTTATTCATTTATTCATTTATTTATTTATTGATTTGTTTATGTAGGCCCCCTATTTATTTATTATTTATTTGTTTGTTTGTTTGTATATTCATTCGTTCATTTATTCATTCGTTTATTTATTCATTTGTTTGTTTGTTTATTGTTTATTGTTTATTCATTTATTCATTTACTTATTCATTCATTCATTCATTCATTCAATCATTTGGTTGGTTGGCTGGTTGGTTGGTTGGTTGGTTTGTTATTGATAAGCATCACACCATCGTCACCATCGTCAAAAAAGATGTACAACAACTTTCTTTTTTGTTACTATAAAGTGTAATAATAACAGATAGTGCAACAATCAACTGGATGGCTCAAGATTCAATCCACCAAAAATATCTCCCCCTGGCAGGTAAAAAGAGAAGAGTTTACCGATCTGCCGGGTCAAAATGTGTGCAGACCTGTTAGTGGTCAAACTTCCTTTGTGTGTATATGCATGCAGAATACTAGATATAGCATGCACATTAAAGATCCTGTGACTCATGCAAAGCCTGAGTCCTGTGGTCTATCATCATCATCATCATCATCATCATCATCTTCATCATCATCATGTGCCTTGTCACATGGCGTTGGCGATCGTGGCCCTCCATACGTATCTATCCTTTGTCGCTGCAATTATATCTCCTACCCTTTCTGTCCTCATTCACTCCACAAAACTGTCCAATATTTTGTCTCTGGGTCTACCTGGCTCTCTTTTTCCTTACAGCTTTCTTGCTGTGACTAGATATTCAAATTTCTCTTGCCTCATAAACTGTCCTACAGATGTTCATAGTCTTGTCCTATTCTTCTTTGTTAATGTTCTGTTTGTGTTAGCCTCTTTCAAGACTGTCTCGTTTGTTTTCTTTGCTGCCCATGGAACTCATTCTTCTTGGAAACCACATTTCGGTTGCCTCAATCTTATTCAGAGTTTGCGTGTAGACTGTCCACAGTTCACATCCGGACGACAGTATTGATTCTATAATATATTATAACACTGAAGAACTCTCTTCTTGGTGTTAATTGATAGGCATTTGTTGGTAAGAATGCTTTTCATTTTCTTGTGGCCTATGAAAACAGAAACTCCCAACATGCACGCCCATGGGGAAGAAGAAGCAAACTGTGCAATAACATAGCAGAGTGTGATCAGCTTGGCCAACATCACTGTCCTATGCTTGTTTAACACAGAGCCACTCCATAATGTAGTTAAATACTATCAAGCAAATCAGCATGAGATTCCAGCCACTTTAACAACTCTGTCTCTTTGGATTTTCTTCGCTTTTCTGCCAATGTGTTAAAGGTATATACGAAGGGATTCAGAGCAGAGTTTAAGGGCAGTACGAAGATAGCCAAGACAACATTTACCTCTCCGGGCATGGGAATACCGGCCATTGCCAAAAATCCACACAGTCCAATGGGAAACCAGCACATGAAGTCTGTAACAGCCACAGTGATCAACCGCCGTGCTATGGTCATGTCTCGTGATGCTTTGGTCGTGTTAGTTCTCAGTGCATTCTTCTGTATTGACCAGTAGATAAAAGCTTGGCCAGCTGAGATCAGCACAAACATAATGAAATTAAAGACGATCAAAACACCAAAGGAATAAACTCGCCCTTTGAAAAATTTGCGTGTGACTGGGAGTGGAATACAGATACCTGTCTGGCTGTAGAACTCCCAGTGTGATGTCATTGGAAGTAAAGGTAACAATGCAACTAGCCAGCCAACCAACCAAGTCAGCAGACATGCCACTGCTGCTGTTGTTCTCTCAAATCGTAAGGTGCTGAATGGAAAGTGAAGAACAATGAAACGATCCAGTGTGATGAGCCAGATGGTCAGAGCGGATACTTCACTGGACAGTAAAGACAGAAAACCAGCCACCTTACAGGCCACACTGCTTGTCCATGTGTCACCATAATATAGATATCTACCACGAAACAATTCATCAGCGACACCAATGATAGCAATGTAGACACCCATCAGAAAGTCAGCCATGGTCAGGTTGGTGACAAACACACTGAAGCCACTTGAAGAAGTTTTCTTCTGTGCACACAAACGTACAACAAAACAGAAAATGTTACCAGTCACTGACAGACAGCTAATTAGCCAAAGGAACCCTCGGTACACTGCTGATTGAAGTAAATCTTCACATGATGAAATTTCGTCTTCAGGGGAATAGCAAAACGTATCATCAAAGTTATCTGGTAGTATTTCATTGCAGCACAGTTTAGAATTCAGTGTCGATATGACCTGGAGATGGACAAGATCTTTAAATATGTCAGGTGGAAATGTTTTCACAGGACTACCTTCCATGTACAGTGCCATTAACTTTGGTGTAAACTGAAAACCACCAGTACTGATAGTAGTGATGGTAGTAAACGTTAAATTCAGTGTCTGCAATTTCAAGAACTCGGACAATACTTTGGTGTCAAACACTCTCAGTGTGGTATATGACATATCTATCGTTGTCAGTGCACTTTGCTGAATATCAGAGGAAGGATCAAAGTAGAGTGAGGTGACAGGATTGTTGGACAGGGAGAGTGTCTGTAGATTTTCTAAGCCGACAAAATGAGTCATGTTGACATGTTCTAGTTTGTTGCCATTGAGATCAAGAAACTGTAAGTTGGGCAACTTCATGTTGGACAAGGCAGTTAAAGAACACTGGGCAAAAATCAGACGAATAAGATAGGTGTGATTATTCACATCAGACAGACTCATTCGTGTACCTGAGACATCCAAGTAACGGAGCTGTGAAAAGAGGTGACCAGAGAAAGGCTGATGACACAGAAATGTGTGACCTTGACACAGACAGCCCACAGGACAGATCACATTACACAACAATTCATCATCATACAGTGGGCAGTGAGGCCAGCCATCACATAGATGGTCACCATGTAGGCATATCATGGAAGTTCTGCATCGAAAGAACCCTGGACATGTCAGTTCATTACATCCATCTTCGTCTTCATGGTCCATACAGTCGTACATTCCATTGCATCGTGTATAGACAGGCAGGCAGTCATTGAACTTGCCAGGACAACGGTAGTGGCTGTCTGGACAAGACTCATTAGATGTTATTGGGGTTGAAATGAAAATGTTGATACCATCGAAATCTATGACAACAGGAGATGGAAAAACTGATGCCTCGATAATGTCCTTGCGTCTGTAGCCATCACAGTTCAGCTCATCTGAATTGTCTTGACAATGGAACACTCGGTCACAGACAACATCATAGGACACACACTGACCGTTCGTACAGGTAAACAAGTTGATACAAGGAGGATGTTTACAGAAAGACTCATCACTCTTATCCTGACAGTCTTGTAGAAAGTTACACACTAGGGTGTATGACAGCGTGGTGACGTCATCATCACAGGTAAATAAAGGAACTAAAGTGATGTCTTCAACTGTAGATTCAAACTCACCAGCCATGTGGGACAAGTGATCAGAAAAAGTACAAGAAGATATGTGACGTTGACCATATACGTCACACTGGTATGAACCACACAGTAGAAATTTATGTGTCACGTGACCATCAGGACACGTCATCAGAAATTGGTGTGTGTGGATAGGAAAAGGAGTCCTGGTCAATGTTATTGTTTGTGAAGAATGTTGAGTCTCATTTTTCTTAAATTCACAAATCACAGAATATTCATTGCCATTGTGCTCTTCACAGTTTTCTCTCACAAACTGACTCTCATATCTTGTGATACATAGCTTTTTTGTCTTAATGCCAATAATTATATCTGTAAACGGAACAGAATGGTAAAGGACGGTCCTCTCTTCACTAATGACGTTGTGTCTATACATGTTGGGAAACGACATGTTGCCAGTAGTTAACCCAACCCAAAGAACGCCATAGACAAATAAGCATGGGTTGTTTAAATTGTCAAGCATCCCTAACCAGTCATCCATACACTTGGGCATGCTCAACGTGCCTCCTAAAGACTTGCAATAATTGTCAGGTGCTTGATTCATATCACCTTCATCACTACTCACATCTAGAACACAGTCAAACGTATAGCAACGGTTACATAATGCCACCAAACCCTGACAATCAGGACTGCTGAAGGGACAGTGTTCTGTTTCATCCTGTCCATCTTCACACTGAGTCCTAAGGTTACAGTGAAGGTGGTTTTGAAAGCTGGAATAGTGATCAACAGAACAGTTGAACAGTCCACTGGGTAACTTTTGGGGTGTCTGACTTTCAGGGTGAAAGGAAAAGAGCAGTTTGAAACATTGTACGTCCAGGCAGATAAAGTTTTTGTAATTAACTAAGAGTGTTGGGGTGTGGAACACACAGTTATACCGCCATTGCGCAAAATCATCCCACACATACGTTAAAGATCCAGTATCGTCGATTGTATACAGTATGACTCGTACTTCTCTAGAATATGCCGCCATTCTTCTCATACTGATCATAATAACATGTCCAGCGGGGACAGAGATATTGATGTACATGTCAAAGGTCTTTTTACCATAATTTCCTTTTGGTGTGATGAACCCTGATAACGGTGATGTCTTCACCAACAGCAGGTTCTGAGGTAAAGAATTGTTTCCTGAAAACAAAACAGCTCCACAATAGACAAACCAACCACCAAATCATCTCCCAAATCATCCATTCACCCAACCGATCCACCCACCAACCTGAAGCTACTTGAGAGAGGGAGATGAAAGGGGAGAGAGAGAGAGAGAGAGAGAGAGAGAGAGAGAGAGAGAGAGAGAGAGAGAGAGAGAGAGAGAGAGAGAGAGAGAGAGAGAGAGAGAGAAAGAAGAGAGAGAGAGTAATGTGCAACGATTTTTTTTAATGACAATAGCGTGTTTCTTCTACGGCACATTTTTAACCTTTGTGATGTTACGACCACCAGATAGATTGGGTGGTACTATTTCCTGCGCTATGTGCTCTCAAGAGTTTATAAGAATTGTACTGTTTCATGTGCTGCTTGTCTTCAACGGTTCTTGTGAACTGCACTAGTTCCTGTTCTGTCTGTCTTCAGGGGTTGTAATGAATTGTGCTGTGTCCTGTGCTGTGTGCCTTTAGGAAATCTTACTGGACGAAGCAGTAGGAAAGTTTTGCTCTTTTTCTCCTAATTCTTGTATTTGTTGTTTGTTCTTTTGTGATCTTAAGCTTACGTTTGACAGAGACCAGTTGGCCGAAAATTTGTGCCTGTCTTGTCTGGTTGCATTAAATACGCGCTCTGATTCTAGGTTCATGGTTTTCTGGTTCCTGTTTGCTTGAACGCGGGCGGCTGTATTTTGTCTTGGACATCAGCAATCCGTTCGCATCTCTGTTTATGTGGATACTCTTTACTGACACTAGGCTTTGAATCAAGTACACGCTTCCCGAGGTTCAAGACACCAAACACAACAACTTGTGCAACAATGCGATACCAGCAAACAAACTCATGCAACACGGTCAGGACCATGTACCGAACATGACGTATGACATCTATAACGATTAATAAACATCTCTGACACGCTATAAAGACCCCCCCCCCCCACACACACACACACATACACACACACAAGCACCGACACATACATATACGCAGCAATACACAGCGAAAGCCGATCTCTCTCATGCTTCAGGGGGCATCCACAATTAACTGAACAGTGCACGTGCCCCATGTGTTACACAGAGTCAATGGGGTAACCGTGAATCAATAGATTAAAACTAAACAGGAGGGGTAAGATTCAGATCCAGTCCTGCCCCCACGTGCGTCCTTGACACTGTGTACCTTCAAGCGTTCTCATGAACAGTACTATGTTCTGTGCTGTGTGCCTTCAGGAGTTCTTGTGTATTGCACTATTTCCTGTGCTGTCTGCTTTCAGTTCTTGTGTATTGCACTATTTCTTGTGCCGTGTGCCTTCAGGTGCCCCACTGTCAGTTTCAGTTTCTCTAGACGACGTCTCCTCGCTCGGAATGAATTCCATATGCCCTGACGTAACATGTGCCGTGTGTATGGTGATTATCGCTCAAGCCTTAAACCTGCACATAAACACATGAGCTGGCCAGGTCCTGAGGTCTACCTGGCCTATTTCTTACCCAGTCTATATTTTTCATACTAGTATGTATCAGTCTATCATTGAACCAACCTTGGTTACATGTAAATGGCATGTGTATATGTGTATCTTATCTTCAAAGCTAAGAACAGATATATAAAATAAATAAATAAATAAATAATTTAAGGTCTGAATCACAACACAGCTAGCTACTACTTATAAACTCGTCTCACATGACAGAAAGCCCCCTCCCCCAGTCAATGGACAAAGCCTCAGCTGCCTATCAACAAGATGAAGACAGTATTTCCTTAATCATAGCCCCGCTAACCTGTCTGTGATGTATGTGCCTGAATAGACACTCTCCTATGCTGTTTTGGCTTGGCCGATTCTGCCGGCTATTTCCGATGTGCATCTGCCGTCTGATGAAATGACCGTTCCCAGGTATTTGAACTTATTAACCTGTGTCAAGGTTGTGCCATTTGCTGTCATTTTGCATGAGGGGATTTCATGTTTTTTACTGATCACCATGACTTCAGTCTTCCTGCTGTTTAGTTCCAACCCCTTACCTTTGCTTTCTATTTCTAGTATATTCACAAGGTTTTGTAGGTCCCTTTCATTTTCTGCAATTAGCACGGTGTCATCTGTGTATCGAATGTTGTTTATCATTTTCCCTCCAACCTTTAATCCAGGGTCTTCTTCTAGGTTTCTCATGGTGTTTTCGCTGTAAAGTGAAAACAGATTTGGTGACAAAACACAACCCTGTCTGACTCCTCTTTTGATGTTTTGGAAAGAGCTTATATTGTTTTCTATTCTCATTGCAGCTGTTTGTTCCCAGTACATATTCCTAATTATTCGTAGATCTTATCCATCAACATTGAGTCTCTCCAGTTGGTTGATCAATTCTTCATGTCGTACCCGATCGAAAGCCTTGGTATAGTCAACAAAGCATAAATACAAATCCTTATTCATCTCAATTGACCTCTCTAGATAGTTCTTAGGATGTATATGGCATTAATAGTTCCTTTCCCTTCCACAAATCCACACTGTTCTTCTGCTATTTCTCTTTTGATTCTATTTCTTGTCCTCATCATGATTATTCTCAACAGGATTTTTGTTACATGACTCATCAAACTGATTGTGCGATGGAGTTCGCATTCTATAGCCCCGTCTTCTTTGGAAGTGCAGTGAAAATCGATATTGACATATCTTTGGGGATTTTTCCAGTGTCGTAAATTTCATTTAGGAGGACTGTTATTTTTTCTATGCCAAATTCCTCCAGGGCTTCAATCATCTCTTAGTAATGTTGTCTGGTCCTGGGCTTTTCCTGGTTTCATCTTTTTCAGTGCTGCTCTAACTTCATCTTTCATTATGGGTGGTCCTTAAAGTTCTTTTTTATAATGTGTTCTTCGTTTCTGTCATCCTGAAAAAAGGTCTTTAATGTACTCTCCCCATCTGTCCAGTATTTTGTCTTTTTCCATGATAAGCGTGCCAAAACAAGGACTGCAAAACAGAAAAAGAAAGCAAGACCTACTACTATAACGAGGGAGCAGTAGAACTGGCTGAGCTAAAACCAGGACAAACTGTCAGATTTTGTCCACCAGAATCAAACACTTGGATAAAAGCAGAAGTAGACAAGCAAGCGGACATCAGATCATACAACATCCGTACTGAAGATGGGTGATGCTACAGGAGGAATTGGAGACAAAATAAGCAACACAAAAGAATATCAAGGGATGCCAGTATCAGATAGACTGAGCAGCTGAGCGAGCCAACCTTGGGTGAGAATGTCAGAAAATGAACTAGAGGACCAAGAGGGAGAAAACTGTTCTCCTCCACGTGGGTCTACAAAACCAAGGAAAAAAGTTCTGCTGTTGTAAAGCCTCCAGATATTGTACAGAGAACAAAAACAAATCAGTTTTCAACTAGTTCGAGTGATGCTGTCCATAGACCAGAGGATCAATCAACAAGTCAAAGTGATTCTCATCAAAGGACAAGATGTGGCTAAAATGTGAAACCACCTGTATACCTGAAAGACTATGTTTCCACATCAGTCACAAGAAAGATTGACAGATGTAAATAATACATCTAGTGACATCAGTGTTGGTTATAATTCTAGTTTTAGTTTATTTGAACCAGTTATTTCTTTTGTATATATAGCAACCAACTTAGAATTTTGACGTTGGACGTATATTTGTTTATTTCAAAACATTTACTGACTGCTCAAGGGTGTTGCTTACCTGGTAGGCTAAAGAGTTCAGTATTCCAACAATATTTCGGGGACTTCTTAGACCAAATTCTCCTTTGTTTTTATCGTTTCAAGCATTTGCATCTAACTTGATACAGCCTTAGGTCAGACTTGTTCTTGTTTTTGTTTGATGTTAAACCTCGTTAATCGACCTGTTCTGCGAAGAGAGGGGTGTGTGACGTATGTGTCTACAATAGACGCTCTCTAATTGTTATTCATGAGAAAGGAGGAGTGACTTCCCTTGGATGGCGGCTCAACGGACGACAAAACTTTGATCGCCCACCAAATAAGAAACCGTCCTGACTAATCTACTACTAGGTAGAAGAAAACGAAACACTGTCGTCCACTTCCGAGGAAAGAAAAGAGGAAATAGATAAGTAAGTAAGTAAGTAAGTAAGTAAAGCAAGTGAGTAAGTAAGTAAATTGAGTAAATAAATAGGTAAGTTTGTAAGTAAGTGCACAGATAAATAAATGAATAAATGATAGATAAATAAATAAATGGATAAATAATAAACAAATAAATATATAAATAAATGAAATACGGAGTATGTAGATAAATAACCAGGTAAGAAATGAGGAAAAATATATAACAGTAAATACACACACGCACACACACACATAGGCCTACACACCCATATCCACACAGCATGATGGCTGACAACAACAGCAATAACAACAACAGCAATAACAAAAGCAGCAGCAGCAGCAGCAACAGCAACAACAACAACAAAGAGGAAACACACACATGCATAAGTGCTCATATATACACCGACCAATCGATGCAACACACAAAGCAAAAGGTAGGCATATATCATGACAACTTTATAGACATATAGACAGCAATCAACAAACAGACCACACACACACACACACACACACACACACACACACACACAACACACACAACACACACACACACACACACACACACACACACACACACACACACACACACACACACACACACACACAGCCGGTTCGACAAACTTGCCAGTTCTCAGTTGTCTTTTCCCTTCTCTATTTTATCTCTATTTCAGGAAAAGCCCAAGCACTTTCTATTCCACGCTGTAAGAGTCTGTGCAGTGTTACATTTGAGATGATACCAGTGTTAGTCTGATTAATGATAGTTCTTGTTTTTTCCTTTCATAGTAGATTTCAGGCCACTTCCTCTATTTATTCCTTTTTGGGTAAGACTTTCGATGGTGTAATGACTCACATTTTGTTCGTGAAGGCACAATTTTAAACGTCTAATGACCTCAGACTTTCCTAGATGGAGAATTTTTGTTGTAGTGGCATTGCCTGCAAGTTTAGCACATTTCATTAGAACTCCTGAAGGCAAACAGCACAGGAAACAGCACAGGCCTCTGGCCTCAAGGAATGGATAAACCTCAACATGCCCTGCACGCTTGAAAGAATGCAGGATTATGTCTAATGCTAGATCCATAAAGAATTATGTCTACTGCTACATCCATCAAGGATCCTGTCAACTGCTAGGTTCATGAAGGATTCTTTTTACTGTTAGCTCCATGACGAACCCATTACACAGATAGATCTATCAGTCTCCCCAACCATCAGAGACAACGCCTGTTCTAGGATTTCATGATGACCATTGAAAGGTGAGGTTCGTGGAGCTTTCAACAGACAGAACATGGATCTGATATTGAACTAGAGAGCAAGAAGGAGTTGCTGATGCCGGTGCCTTCACAAGGAAAATAAGTGAGACAGGACAAAGTTATCTGACTACAGTTTTATTCTGGGTGCATGGAGAAAACTTTAAGAAGCGTTGGGAATCATGGAGAATTCAATATCACTGCACGGATAAGTTGGAATTGTACCTCTAGCAAACTACAGACAAAGTCTTACATCACATGACTGCCACTCACACAACAGACACAGCCAAACACACAGACAGCACTGGTCTTGGTGAAGACCTCACATGCAGGTTGACATGTAGATACATAACGGACAGAACCAAACAAACAGCCCCGAGGAAGACCTCATGTTGACAACAACTCTGCAGCTCTACGTAATATGGACTTTGGTAATATTCAAGCCATTTTACAATTTGATAAATTTATTGACGGACTGTTTTCTCTAATAGCTAATGTCGTGATTTTAACATTTGTAACAATCTGTTTTCCTGTTCTTGATGTCGTCGTTGTGTTACAACAGACCATATGTACAGCAGTGGGTTGAGTGCACAGTTGAGTGGTAGCAGGAACACAACCATGGTCACATGAGCATTGTCTGAGGCATCATTGCCATCTAAAATCATCATACTAGTCAGAACAAGGGAGAACCAGCACACAGCATTTGTTACGGCCACTTTTATCGACAGGTGGACTGAAAAATAAATTAATTTCTTTGTGGGATCCATTAGAACTGGATGGATGGGCGTTCGTCTGTAAATGATGAATTGACCAACAACAACCATGGAGCACAGGATACAGTTAAACACGACAGTGACTGTGAACCACCTAAACTCTTCTGTGGAGTTACTGTCAGTTACAGCCAGACAGCACAGGCCAGACTGGCCATCATGACCCCAGATTGACAGTCCAGGAAGAAAAGGTATTACAGAGAGCAAAAGCCCAACACACCATGTCAGTGTACAAGCTGCAGCTGTCAAACGTCTGTTGAATGTCCACGTAGTTAAGGGGAAACAAAGGACAACGATGTGATCCAGTGTGATAAACCAGAGGATTAGAACTGACACCTCACTGGACAGAAGGGATAGAAAACCAGCAATCCTGCAAGTCACACTGTTGGTCCATGTCTTTTCAAAGTAGATGTATTTTCCATAGGACATTTCATTGGCCACTGTAACTATGCTGATGTGGATTCCCATGCAGATGTCAGCACTCTGCAAATTGGCAATGAACATGATGAAAGCACCCCCAAAGATTTTATTTTCCACGAATGCTGCTATGAAACAAACCAAATTCCCTAGAATGGAAAACGTACTAAGTAACCAAAAGAAATGTCTGTACAGTTCATTTGGCAGCAAATATTCACAGGAAAAAAACGTGGGTTGTGGTGATAAACAACGTGTTGTGTGTAATTTTTTTAAAAGCAAATTCCTGCAACAAAGCCTATAACTTGAGGAGAAGATGCTTTTCAAATGATTCCACATTGACAATGCATCCAAGGGAAAGTTGGTCACTGAACTTTCCCTGATGTCTAGTTCGGTCAGATGTGGCATACACTGGACTGCTCTGGGCCCAATTGTTTGAATGCCAGAAAATGATAAATCCAAATGTGTAACTTGGGGAAAGTACATGGGCAGGTCACTGTTAAGTATCTGGACACGTGTTCTAGAAGCATTTATTTGTGCTAGAGCATAATGAAACAAAAAATATGGCTGACCTCTCAGTAATATCAAAGGGTTGTTTGCTAAAGATAAAGTTCTTAAATTCCATAGTTCGAGAAAAACAATGTTATCCACAGCTCTTAGGTGGTTGTAGGTCAAGTCAAGGTGCTGTAGGTTGTGAAGCTTCACACTCGAAATATTGACCAGAGAACAATAGGAAAGATCCATATGAATGACATATGTATTGGTACTGAAATCGGTCAGCGTCATTCCTGAGCCTGTGGCGTCCATGTAGCGAAGCTGGGGAAAGGGATTAGCACAGAAAGCCTGGGGACATAAGAAAGACTGACCTTGGCATTGACAGCCATTAGGACAGGTCATGTCACACAGCCATTCATCATCACGCTGTGGACACTGACCCCAGCCATCACACAAATGATCTCCATGAACACAAACCTTGGAATCTCGACACTGGTAGAAACCAGGACAGGTGAATATTTCACAGTCTTGTTCATCTTCACCATATGTACAGTCCAAGAATCCGTTACATCGAGTGTAGACAGGGAGACAGTACATCCAGTCTTCTGTACACCAGTAATGAGTGTCAGGACAAGACTGATGAGATGTCATCAGCTGCTGAATAAAGTAACCTATACCATCCAGGTTGATGAAATGTCGCTGCTTTTTGTTGGCCTCTTTGTGGTACTGGTAGCAAGCATAGTAACTGGGACAACTGACCTCATCAGAGTTGTCCAGACAGTCTGTGGGGTCATTACAACGTTGATTGTCAAGCACACACTGACCATTGGTGCACAGAAAACCACTGCATGAAGGATGTTGACAAAATGACTCATCACTGTGATCTGGACAGTCGTGTCTGAAGTCACACACCAGGGTGTAAGGCAGTGTTGTTATGTCATCATCACAGACAAACATGACAATGGAGTAACCAATGTATTTTCTAGGAAAAAGTGGTGTGTCTGTGTTCTTAGCGCTCATGTTCCAGAACACACATGATCTTGTATATGTCATTTGTCCACAGTGAATATGAAGATCACAGGACAAAAATGTATGTATTACGTGACCCTTTGAGCAATCTGAAAATGTCTGCTGTGTCTGTATCAAAAGGGACAGGGCTGAGTCTGAAACGGGAAACACAACTGTTAGAACAAAATGCAGGTTTTGTGATTGTGATTTCACTTCACAAAGTATATTTTTTGCATCGACAGAGTCATAATCAAATACAAAGAACCGGCGTGCGTTCAAACTCCCATGTTTAATTAACCTTTGGGGACAGAAATCGTGAATACACAAATGAACAATGTTGTAGATCTGGGTACCGTCATACCAATGACGGAATTTGCTGTACATAAAAGTCACAGAATTCCAGCCTAATGAGAAACCTGACATTGCCTCAAAGTCGTCACCGTGATTAAAGATTTGCAAGAAATCATTTTGTTCCTGTCTGGTTTTGACTGAAGCAAGCTGTCCACCCATCTTCTGACACTCATATGATGCCAGTGCATATGGCAAAAAATACTCTTGTTTAACGTATGAGAAACATTTGTTACGTGAAGCCACCAAACCTTGACAACCAGGACTGCTGAAGGGGCAGTGTTCTGTTTCATCCTGTCCATCTTCACACTCTGACTTCAGATTGCAGTCCAGGTGGTGCTGAAAGCTGAAATAGTGATCGACAGAACAGTTGAACAGTCCAGTGGGTAACTGATGGGGTTTAACTGTCTCTGGGTGAAAAGAAAACAGTATTTTCAGACTGACACTGTCACGTAACACCACGCGACCTAGACTGCCGACATGAATTTGAATATGTGTCGTAGGGAAAATGCGAGTTGATGAGTTATTGTCACGCATGACACGGAGGACGCTTTGACGTGTATCTGGCTGTGTATAAATCAAGTCTGTATACATTACAGGTGTGGACATTTTGATCGATGTGGACGAAGTTCCCTGAAAACTGAGCATGACGACACAGCCAGGGGGCGCTGTCACTTCTTCCCAGATGTCATGAGAGGCTGCCCAATGAAAACTTTGACGAGGTAACATCATGTACCCACTATAGGGTGACGTAGATACTTTAACAAAACTGTGATCTTCAATTGCCTGTATATGTAGTCTAACTAAAGGCTTGTTGTAGTGCACAAAAGACATGTGGTTTCCAAACGATTCGATGTGATCTTCTTCCCTAGAATGAATATGGCATTCCAGTAGCCACCATTCCATTCTGTCACGGGCAATATTCCATTCAAATATGTTAGTTTCCCACTTCCTAGAGCCACACCAGTATGCCAATCGTTGGACCCGGGCGCGCACTAACATACCCTGTGGTACCTTTACATGCAGAAGACAGAAAGGTGTGAACTCATCACATAGTCCATACACTACTCTCTGGTGCGTCAGAAAATCATAAAATGGTGAATTAGACCACTCATGGCAGCGTGGCACATTGGTCTGTAGGACTGTAAAGTTTGTTTCGTTCTGATTCAGGATGTAATCTATACCCGGACAGAGATCACTGAGGTTCAGTAGATCAGGAGTGATGCTGGTTCTGGATATGTTAATGTAGTTCTGGTGATGATGATGGCAATGATGAGAATAAAAATAATAATGATAATAAGAATATCAATGACCCAGTTAGTACAGATAATATTAAACAGTGCATTGATCACATACTTACTCCCAGTATCACAAGAGCATTACATATACAACACATACAATCATAAAACACTAATATCATTGTATATGTTTATACATACATATGGACTCAGGAATTCCTGGAAACCACGACGAAAACCATCTTGATAGCTGTGTTTCCAAAATACAAGAGTAGCAGGGAAACTTCAGTCTTTTTCTCCTAATTTTTGTATCTGGTGTTTGTTTGTGATCTTATGCTTGACAAAGGCCAGTTGCACTTGTTTTGGATTGTGTTTATCATTATTTCATATACAGTACAATAGGACAGACAGAGTCGAAGATGTACTTGCAGCGGCAAAAGATAGATTCATATAGAGGGCCATGACCGCCAACGCCATTCTACAAAGCACTTGGTGGTAATGATGATGAGGATAAGAATGATGATGATGATGATGATGATGATGATGATGATGATGATGATGATGATGAATGATGATGATTATGATGATGATGATGATGATTAAAATACAATCAAAAATTCGACAACAGTTGCTATACTGTGCCAGCAAGAAAGAATACTTGCTCGCTGAAAGCATTCTGTAGGGAAGCAGAAGATAAACTAAGAATAATATAGGCCTAACTTATAGACAGAGGTTTATTTACAAACAACCGCGTTCATCTGAACCCACGCGCGCGCTCACTCAGTCACTGACTGGCATAAAAACACGTGTGTGTGTGTGTGTGTGTGTGTGTGTGTGTGTGTGTGTGTGTGTGTGTGTGTGTGTGTGTGTGTGTGTGTGTGTGTTTGTGTGTGTGTGTGTGCTAGTGTGTGTGTGTGTTTGTGTATGTGTGTATGTGTGTGTTTGTATATGTGTGTGTGTGTGCTAGTATGTGTGTGTGTTTGTGTATGTGTGTGTGTATGTGTGTGTGTGCGAGTGTGTGTGTGTATGTGTGCGAGTGTGTGGGGTGTGTGTGTGTGTGTGTGTGTGTGTGTGTGTGTGTGTGTGTGTGTGTACCTATCTTGACATGCACACAAGTCTATAACCATGTACATGTTAAACATAAGACACACACTAGCCTTGAATTCTTAATGGAGACGGACTCGTGTAAACATGGCCAACAGGAAAGGGGACATCTGGAATTCTTGCCAATTTTTCTTCTTCCCTGATGAGATTTGAATATGTACAGATTGGAATGTTTGCCTCATGTTATATGTTGATACTTTATCTATGCCCATACCAGTTTAGACTTGGACGACAACAGAAAGAAGGAACACACCATAAGAAAGAACGTTGAAGGACCACCAGCAATGAAATACGACATTAGAGCAGCATTGATAAAGATGAAACAGGGAAAAGCCCCAAGATCAGAATATATTATAATGCCCTGGGATTGACTTTTTTAATAAACTTTTTCAGTCATTTTTGTTGTTGTTGTTTTACCACAAACGGACATCAAACATACAATGTGGTAACGAAGAATAATAAAAAAAATATATACATGTGAAAAGATAATGTTGACATATGAAGTCCATATAGCATACAAAATATACATAATGACATTTTATTTTCAAAATGAACATTAAGATCTAAGTACATGTCAACATATTTTATGTTGTTTTTTTTTCAAATTATACCTTTTTCTGTATGACAACCAAACACCAACAAGCAATGTGGTAACAGAAATAATATCATAAAAGACAAATATGATTCACATTATAAACAACCTATAATGTACAAAACATATATGACAGTATTCTAAACGATGAAGGTTATATTGTGTACATCAAGATATAACAAAATGTCAGGAAGAAAATCCGTTTTCTGTGGGGAGAACATTGGCATATAATTGTCCCACAGAGCATTAAAAATGTACAAGTGAAAGTCTGTTTTGGCATTTTACTGTTCAATTCAGGATCTCAGAGTTAGCATTCTTTAGAAAGTGTGTACAGTTGGAACACATTTGTCAACTTTGCTTTCATAGATAAATGATTTTGCAAGCATTATTATTATCATCATCATCATCATCATCATCATGTGCCTTCCATATGCATCTATCCCTTGTTGATGCAAGTACATCTTCCACCCTCTCTGTCCTCAGCCACCCCGCAAGTTTTCTCCCTGGTGTTCTCTTTCTCTCCAGCTTTCTTGTTGTAACCAGGTGCTCTAATTCCCCTTTCCTTATAAAATGGCTTATAACTTTTGCTTGTCTTTTCCTAATTTTTTTTTTTTATTAATGATCTTCTTGTGTCTGCCTCTATCAAAACAGTCTCGTTTGTTTTCTTTGCTGTCTATGGAACTCTCAACATTCTTCTTATAAACCACATTTCGGCTGCCTCAATATTGTTCTGGCTTTGCTTCTTGACTGTCCACGCCTCACAACCTTATAACAGTATCGGTTCTGTATAACATTCAAGAACTCTCTTCCTGATGTTAATTGATAGGCATTTGTTGGTAAGAATGCTTTTCATCTTCTCGAATGCTGTTTTGGCTTGGCCAATTCTGCTGGCTGTTTCTGATGTGCGTCTGCCATCTGGTGAGATGACCGTTCCCAGATATTTAAACTTATCAACCTGTCTCAAAATTGTGTGATTTATTGTTATTTTGCATGAGGGGATTTCATGTTTTTTACTGATCACAATGACTTCAGTCTTCTTTCTATTTAGCTCCAATCCTTTATTTTTGCTCTCTATTTCTATTACATTCACAAGGTTTTGTATGTCCCTTTCATTTTCTGCAATGAGCACGATGTCATCTGTGTAACGAATGTTGTTTATCATTTTTCCTCCAACCTTTATCCCAGAGCATTCTTCTAGGTTTCTCATGATGTTTTCGCTGTAAAGTGAAAACAAATCTGTGACAGAACACAACCCTGCCTGACACCTCTTTTGATATTTTGGAAAGAGCTTATATCATTTTGTATTCTCATTGCTGTTGTTTGTTGCCAATACATATTTCTGATAATTCGTAGATCTTTTCCATCAATATTGAATCTTTCTAGTTGGTTGATCAATTCTTTATGTCTTACCCGATCGAAAGCCTTGGTATAATCAACAAAGCATACATATGAATCCTTATTCAACTCGATTGATCTCTCTATGATAGTTCTTAGGATGTATATGGCATTAACAGTTCCTTTCCCTTCCACAAATACATATACATATACAATACAGATGTACATACATACATACATATATATATATAATATACATATGTATGTATGTATATATGTATGTATGTATGTATGTATGTATGTATGTATGTATGTATTATATACATATGAGTATGATTCAACTAGTTGAACAATGTTGAAATTTCACTGTTGAACTTGAAAAAAAATGAAACAAGAGATAAGTGCATTGTATGAAAAAAATATGTATAAATGACAGTTTTATGCATGCATGCATGTATATTAAACACTTGGTGCATGTGAAATGATCTGTTTAATCATAGACTGTCCAAAGTTATCAAATAAAAAAAAAACAGATTCATAAGAAAATAGCAACATGGGAAGAAGCGGAATTTACATTAAAACGTACAAATGAGGAGAGTCCTGGAAGAGACGGGATTCAGGCATGATTATGTAAAATATTTTGGAAAAAGCGTGGTCCGTTCTTTTACTATAAACTGTAATTAAATCTTTCAGAGATGGCAAACTTTCAGCAAACCTAGAAAGAAAGTACACCAAACCCGGATGAATCAAACAAATACATAAAAAGTGGAATCTAATCTGACTATTTATCTTGTCATATAAAATTAATATGTGAAAATAAGACAGACTTTAATGCGACCATGTATCTTAGAGACAAGACACCGCTAATATATGATCTGTTCAATGACTGATATAAAAATATACTTCGAATATTACAATACATTGACTCATCGAAAGCTTTTGATTCGTTAGTTTTGAACATTCTGTTCAATGTCTGAAAAGCATATGGGTTTGGAGAAAATGTGTGTACCTGGATTGAAACGTTCTACCAAGGACATAAAAAGACAGTTATCGTTAATGGTCAGGTCTCAAACTGGTTTCACATAGAAAGAGGTTGTAGACAAGGTGACTCACTTTCTCTACACTTGTTTGCATTGTATACGAGCGTACGTAGTCCCTCCTGTGCACATACAGAAAAATGACAAACAGGATTGAACGTTTCATTCCATGTATATAGGCAAACAGTAACATTCGATGATGTGTGATGTTAGGATCATGACAAGAAGAAGACATTCTCAAAGAAGCAAACAGTGTGAGGAAAAGAGATAATACAAGCAGTAGCGTATTTCACTGGAAAATATGTATTAGATTCCTCCTTACCAACACTGGTGTGTCTGGCTACGATAAAGGAACAGTTTATGATTGTTTGCTTTTAACTTTTCGTGTATTTATTTGGTTTGGGGTTACATTTCATGTAGAGAGATACAGTTTGAGCACATCAGTAACAAATAAACCAAAAAGAACGCGTATTCAATACAACAAGACAAGACAAGCGCAAATTTTTGGCCAACCGGCCTTTGTCAAGTGCGAAAACACGATCACAAACAGACACTAAACAACGGATAATAACAAAAAGATTAAAACTTCCCTGCCGCCTTGGTTTACTTGTTCTTCTGGTTCCTGTTTGCTTGGACGTGGGCAGTCGCACTTATTTTGGACATCAGTAACGTCAGACCATTCCATGGAAATGATAGATACGATCCATTTAAGCTACCTGAATGCATTAATGACGTCAGTCTATTCAATAGAAATAACAGATACAGCCTAACTTAACCATCTGAACGTATCAGTGACGTCAAACCCATTCAATGGAAATAAAGATAACAATACTGTAAATTTGTTGTGCACCTAACAATGTTCTAGGCAGTTACAATCTTACAATACAAAACAATTATGCAGTGCGCATATCACACGTTCACTATTTTTACTAATTAATATCATGCACACACTCTCAGTAACATCTTTGTTCAGCATTCTGCAAGAACAATCTGAATAGGATTAGTTTGGGTCGGCATAACAAAGTTAAGATAGGCTTTAAGTTCCATCTTAAAAGAGGACAGGTTCTGCAAATATCTCGGATCAAAGGGAAGATTATTCCACGGAAAAGATCCGAAATAGGAAAAGATTGGAAAACGTTAGTATTGCGTCTGTGCATAGGGATTTTTTTAACAATCTATCATCATCATCATGTGCTCTGCAGCATGGCGTTGGTGCTCATGACCCTCCATGTGCATCTATCCCTTGTCGCTGCAAGCACATCTTCCACCCTCTCTGTCCTCACCCACCCTGCAAGTCCGTCCAATATTTTCTCCCTGGGTCTACCTGGTGTTCTATTTCCCTCTAGCTTTCCTGTTGTGACCAGGGGCTCTAATTCATCTTTCCTCATAAAATGGCCTATAAATTTTAACAACCTAGTATCGGGAAAATGTATGGGAAGGAGAGTAGGTATGGAGCAGTTCAGAGATATAAGCGCAGGAGCAGTACCAGAGGCAACATTACAAAACATACAAGCAGACGTATCTACTAATCTGTTGAGTAAGAAGCCCGTTGAGCATACAAAGCCGGATGCCGAACTGTCACAGCGAGAAGCTTTAAGGACAAGTCTTGCAGCAAACTGTTAATTTTCAGTGGAGATTGAATGAAAGACGAGGAAAGACAAAGGGGCACCAATAAGAAAACAGTTATAGTAATCTATAGGAGAAAATAAACAAAAGGTACTGAGAGACTTCACTGCAGAATCAATGAGAAGATGGCGATTAGAGCTGATGCGTTCAACTAAAAAAAACAAACTATGTAGATATTATCCAGTAAAGCTGTCTGAACACGTCAACGACGTCAGACCACTCAATGGAAATAACAAACATAATCCATTTAAGCAGTCTGCGTGCATCAGTGACATTAGACCATTCAATGGAAATAAGGGACGTAATTCATTTCAGCAGTCTGTGTGCATCAGTGACATCAGATTAGTCAATGGAAATAACAAACATAATCCATTTAAGCAGTCTGTGTGCTTCAGTGACATCAGACCACTCAATGGAAAAAGGGACATAATTCATTTCAGCGATCTGTGTGTATCAGTGACATCAGACCACTCAATAGAAATAACGTACATAATCCATTTAAGCAGCTTGTGTGCATCAGTGACATCAGACCACTCAATAGAAATAACGTACATAATCCATTTAAGCAGTCTGTATGCTTCAGTGATGTCAGACCACTCAATGGAAATAACGTACATAATCCATTTAAGCAATCTGCGTGCATCATAACATCAGACCACTCAATGGAAATAACAAACATAATCCAGTTATGCAGTCTGTGTGCATCAGTGACATCAGACCACTCAATGGAAATAACGTACATAATCCATTTAAGCTCTCTGCGTGCATCATAACATCAGACCACTCAATGGAAATAACAAACATAATCCAGTTATGCAGTCTGTGTGCGTCAGTGTCATCAGACCACTCAATGGAAATAACGTACATAATCCATTTAAGCTCTCTGCATGCATCATGACGTCAGACCACTCAATGGAAATAAGGGACATAATCCATTTAAGCTCTCTGCATGCATCATGACGTCAGACCACTCAATGGAAATAACGTACATAATCCATTTAAGCTCTCTGCATGCATCATGACGTCAGACCACTCAATGGAAATAAGGGACATAATCCATTTAAGCAGTCTGTGTGCTTCAGTAATGTCAGACCAGTCAGTGGAAATAAGGGACATAATCCATTTAAACAGTCTTCATGCATCAGTGACGTCAGACCACTTCATGGAAATAACACACATAATCCATTTAAGCAGTCTGCGTGCTTCAGTGACGTCAGACCACTCAATGGAAATAACAAACATAATCCATTTAAGCAGTCTGCATGCATCAGTGACGTCAGACCACTCCATGGAAAAAACAGACATAATCCATTTAAGTAGTCTTCGTGCATCAGTGATGTCAGACCACTTCATGGAAATAACACACATAATCCAGTTATGCAGTCTGTGTGCGTCAGTGGCATCAGACCACTCAATGGAAATAACGTACATAATCCATTTAAGCAGTTTGCATGCATCATGACGTCAGACCACTCAATGGAAATAACAGACATAATCCATTTAAGCAGTCTTCGTGCATCAGTGACGTCAGACCACTCAATGGAAATAAGAGATACATTCCATTTAAAAACAAATGTACACACAATCAAAACTTTAAAGGAACTGTTCCTTCTCCATGATGAAGAATGGAATCTGTATTGCAGTATTTGACTGGTTCATTTTTGTCCATTTCATCGTACTATGGTCAAAATATCCATCTGTTTGCTTTTGAACGTGCATGATCGTGGATTTGCAGACACATCTACACTACTGTAAAATTTTGTTGTTTGTACACCTGTTTGTAACATCAACAACGTGTACATGTAAGATCGACGTCTGTACACTTCTTTGTAACACCAACAACTTGCACTGTAGGAATGACGTCTGTACCTTTCTTTGTAACTTTACCTCCTTGTACTGTAGGAATGATGCCTGTACACCTGTTTGTAACACCAACAACTTGTACTGTAGGAATGATGCCTGTACACCTGTTTGTAACACCAACAACTTGTACTGTGGGAATGACGCCTGTACACCTGTTTGTAACACGAACAACTTGTACTGTAGGAATGATGCCTGTACACCTGTCTATAACACCAACAACTTGTACTGTGGGAATGACGCCTGTACACCTGTTTGCAACACCAACAACTTGTATGGTAGGAATATGCGTGCACCTGTTTGTAATACCAACAACTTGTACTGTAAAATGACACCTGTACACCTCTGTGACACCAACTTGTACTGTGGAATGACGCCTGTACATGTACACGTGTTGGTAACACTGAGAATTTGTACTTAGGAATGACGACTGTACATGTGTTTGTAACACCAACAACTCGTACTGTAAAATGACGAATGTACACCTGTTTGTAGCACCAACAACTTGTACTGTGGGAATAACGTCTGTACACGAGTTTGTAACACTGAGAATTTGTACTGTACGAGAATGACGCCTGTACACCTGTTTGTAAGACTGAGAACTCGTACTGTAGGGACAATACCTGTACACCTGTTTGTATCACCAAGAACTCGTACTGTGGGAATGACACTTGTACACCTGTTTGTAACAGCAAAAACGTCTACTGTAGGAATGACATATGTTTGTAACATCAACAATTTGTATTGTAGGAATGATGTCTGTGCATGAATGTACTCATGCATTGCACTAATGGTCAGTAGTGTTCCTAAATATTGGCGTTGCTCCTTGTCATGTAGGACACGGCCATTGTGTATTTCATGTATAGACAGTATTAGACTGCTTTCAGGAATAAACATAAAAACTTACGTGTTGACAATTGTTTTCAACTCTGCACCACACACACATATAATATGTGAATGGGTTTTTATTTCCTTCTTTGCATTACCATGTTTCTCTTTGTTTCTTCCGTGATGTTTGATCACCATTCTCTTTTTGTTCATCCCACTGCCCATTGGTTCATGTGAATTCTGTTATTTCTCTTATCTTGAACACAGAGACTGCCTGGAAAGGATAACGGGCTGCTGTAAAAGCCTGGCAAAGTGTATGACAATACATCATTCAGACCCTGATAGTACTAGAAAAACAGACGAGGGCAGACCCAGTGAAGAACCTAACCCTTACGATGTTGGCCTTGCAGTCAAGAACAGCCAGCTGCCCATAACAATTACTTCGAACGGTGGTTCGGTACAAATCTTTTCCCTTTGCCTTTGAGTATCGTCTGGCAAAGAATACCTCCTGAATATCTGTCCCTCAATGCTGTGTTCATCTCAAGGAAGAAAAAGATAAGTTCTATGAGGTTCTTGATGCTCAGTTGAACAAGATCATAAACAGAAGATCTTCCTTTAAAGTGTGCTTCTCAAACGCAGCTTCCACAATGTAAATCATGACACAGATCATTCCATGGCGTGCGACAAACCGAATTCGAACAGGATACACCACATTAAGCGAAACGAATGCCTATGTATCAATACTGCTAAGGCAGCCAATCCACAGCTTCACAGGGAACAAGAAGATTAACTGGAACAGACTTTCAAAGCAGATTTATCCACAATCATGGATGAGAGGTAGCATTTCATTTTTGACACCATCTACAACAATGCCATTTCATCCCTTGGAGGGATGGAGAGGAAAGCCACGATTGGTTTGCGACTCACCTAAGATGGAACCTGTCATTGATGCCAAGAGAGTGACTCTGATCAACTACAAAAGAGAACAACAAGAATCAATGTCCAACAGATGGCTAGACGCTGTACAAATGGCAACTGGTAAATCCTGCGTCAGAACGTCCAGTCGTGCACCGAAAGTGATAATGTGCAAGCATGTATGAGGAGATGAACAACCCTTTTTGGCCTAGTTGCAAGATGGGTCAGCTGAAGTCCAATGAAAACAAAGTCATCAAAGATCATGCCAAGCAGATGTTGAGGCGGGCGAAGACTACCAAAAACTGTACTCCACTGAGAACCTGATCACTGCTTTAGCTTAAGGGTTGCTTTCCAATTTATCGTGACATAGCCAGATACTCCCAAAATGGCTCTTTTCTGGATTGATTCATCCAAGTTATCAGGCGGTGTTGTAGATGGTGTCAAGAACATCAGGAATAAAATGACCCCTCTTATCCATGGTTGTGATAAATCTGGTTTGAAAGCATGTTCCATTTACTTGATTTGTTCTGTGTGAAGCTCTGGTTTGGCTGCTCAAGCAGTACAGATGTATGGGCATTCGTTCTGCTCAATGTGGCGAAATCCTCTTCAATTTGTTTCTCGCCACGGAATAGTCTGTGTCACAGCATCCTCACCACGCCGCCTGCAACAATGAGTGGACCCACCCCCAACGGACAACGAACTCAATAAGGCCACTTACTTGCTCATATCAAGACACCAGGCAAAGACGGCGTCCCTGCCGAAGTAATTCAGTGTGGGAAAACCAGTGTTCCTGAGCCATCAATACGTATTATTTTGCCAGGAAAAGGGATCGTTTCCCTAAGACATGCTAAACGATAAATCGTCATGTACCAGAATAAGGGATACTGCAAAGACTGTAATGATGATAGAGGCTCATCGCCACTAAACATAACTGGTAATGCTTCTGCCCAAGTGTTTCTAACGAGCCTGCAGACAGTAGCAGATGTATCTATCCATAGTTCCAGTGTGGGTTCTGAGCAAAGAGATCCACTGTTTACATGATCTCACTCAGACAGCTACAAAAGAACATGGAACAGTGCAGCTTTCATTCCTGGCCTTCATCGAACTGACCAATGTTAGTTCTCTGACCTAGAACTGACCAATGTTAGTTCTCTGACCTAGAACTCCTGAAGAAGATCGGATAACACTGATAAATCTCACCGTTTCTTTCCATGTTGGCATGCAGATGGCATTGTAGTTTGATGGGTCATGCTCATAACAATTCCCCATTCAAAGCAGGGTGAAGTAATTCTGTGTCTTCCTTCCAACGCTCTGCAGGAGCTAACTTCCCTTCGTACTGATTATATCCAAGGTTGTCAGACATTTTCAATCCTATGTCACATTTGTGAGATGTCTTAATCGTTTAGCTAATGGACAAAGGCAACAGATAGGAGAATTTTAAGACCTATGAAGTTCTTTTTTTTTCCCTTCTAGACCCGTTCCAGCTGGAACTCTTCTCAGCTGCCTTTAGGGCTCTGGTTTTTTTCTTTCCCAGGAACGAAAGCTGCGTCACGAGAGCATAGGATGCTGTGCCTAACAACCGCCTTATTCCAACTTCTATGGCTAGCGAGAACTTTGGCCTGAAAGCCAGATTTCCTCAAGTCGCTGGCTAGACTGGCATACTTTTCAATCTCGTAGATATTGATTACATACTTTCTACTTTCATACAGCACAGTGAGGTCACTCAGAATCGTTTGTTCTGATGAATGGTGGAAGAGAACTCTATCCAGCCCCAAGCCACTGTTTTTTATGTTTCCTGGGTATTTTTTCATCGTGGAAGATCTGCTGTTCACTCTCAATGATCTGCGCCATCCTGCAGACAACACTTCTATACTATGGATTTCAAGCGTGTAGTTGTGCTGCCTCTTACCATATGTAAAGTTACCAGAGTCTCTAATGGATGGTCCTTCCTCTTGATGGTATTTCCCACTGATCACTTAAGCACTTAATTGTACCTCCATGTGTTCCTTCCTTGGTAAGCGCCACGTTGCAGAGCTAAAGACATGTTACACTGCTTTTCTGTTCTGGCAGAGTGGGCATGCAAGGTTATCTTACTTCCCCATTTCACCAGACTTCAATTTGAGGGCAGGAGGTCAAATGCAGATCTGAGGATGAAGGGGCCATATTAGCTGAAACTTCTTTGGAGTGCACTTTCAAACGTTTTCCATTGTCCCTCTTGACCTTGCTGGACTGATTCCGGATTCTTTTGGCATCCTCTTCCTTATTAGTTCCCTGTATCATTATGTCTCTCTTTGCTTTTCCCACCATTCCATTTTTGTTAATCCCAGTCCCTGTCTACTGGTTTGTGTGTGACTATTATTTCTCTTATCACGAGGCTTTCCTTCACTGTGTTCACTGCCTCATGATCTTTCCATTTTCTGCCAATATTCAGCTTGGGCTTAATGATCTCACAACTTTATCTCCCGAGTCCTTAATCATGCATGGACGCCTGACCTTTCCCTCCTAAAAAGGTGTAAGAAAATCAAGCAAATGGCGGAATTGGGAAGTTTCAGTCTTTTTCTCCTAATTTTTGCATTTGGTGTTTGTTTGTGTGTGATCTTACGCTTGACAAAGGCCAGTTGGCCGAAAATTTGGGCCTGTCTTGTCTGGCTGTATTAAATACGCGTTCTGATTCGTTTTTCGTGTTTTTATTCTGTTTCCCGCCTTGTATTCCTTGAAGATGGATATTAAGAGTACCTTCAGCTTTACCTGGTAACAATAGAACGCCATATCAGTGAGGGCACATGGAACACCAAGCCAATTTCTCTTGTATGTGTTGGTTTTGGGCTCCATTGATTCCACTTTGCTGGTACTGATTTCGTATTCTATTAGAGCCTGAAGGAGATTAGAATCAGCGTGAAGTGCTGGCACCAGACTTTGTATTTGCCAAGGAAACCAAACTGGCCTACTATATGCAGACTTTCTTCTGCCATTTGCTTGGTTTTCTTACCACTTTTCAGTATCTTCCAATGAGTCATCACGCCCCCAATCAAGGTCATTGACTAGTTGTTCCGGCACTGTTGGAATGGCTTGCTTGGCTAAGATGAAAGTTACTCTATTAGTATGCATTTATTTGCGTATGCGTATGAGTATATCTGTTATTATGTGTACATGTGTGTGTGTGTTCAATGTTTATGTATGATATATTCATTCTTCTTTATATGTATCCATGCTTCTGTATATATTACGCACTGTGTCTTGTAAATGAATAACGCGCAGCGCAGCCAAGTGAGCTTGGAAAATAGTGCTACACAAAAAGGACCTGTCATTAAAATCATCATTATAGAAATGGCGATCTCTGAAAATATCAGACTTAAATTGATGAATATTTTCCACATAAAATGAAGCACAGCATGGCTTGCAGCAGTAGAGTAGTTGTACATGGAGTAGGACAGAAGATATATTTGGCCCTCATGATGATTTGGTCATATCTGGGGTGGTATGCACAAGCCTTGCTAAGTTAGTTTATACGCCGAAAACTGTCTGGGCATATTCGAGCTTTAATATGTATGCACCATGATGCAGATAACAAATCATTTTTGTTTCTTGCGAGTACAGTTATCCCATCTCTCCAAGTCGGACACGAAACTTGTTTTGGTATATATATATATATATATATATATATATATATATATATATATATATATATATATATATATTATGGCGGCTGTCATCCACCTTCATTTCAACATGAACCAACAAATCACAAGGCAAAGTTTTGTTAGGATCAGTACACCATTGAGAGTGTTCTACGTCGAAGAAAAATATCTATTTAAGCAGTTATTCTAGTTTTCCCAGATGAAGCAGCAAATTATCTCACTTTGCTGAATCAAGGCTATTGCAAGAGATTTTTCAAGTGACTGACTGGTTTGAGCAGACAAAATTGACGGACGAACTAAATCATATAATAAAAAAAAAAGATAGAAAAACAAAGTACTCCATGTACTTGCATGCGACTGAAGTTTAAAAATCATATCAAACGACCCAGCTGTGCTGTGTATGTTGTATTGTTGGCGTGTGTATTGTAGTCCACAGAAGTGTGTGCCCCAGAACGGTTGATGTTGATAGTGACTTGCCTTGAGACTGCCTACCCCAGTCAGTTCTCTGTGATGGTCGCCTTGTCTGTCCCTGGGTCAGTGGCGATTCAATTCAGTCAAAGAGGGTAGCCTCAGGCAGGAAGGTTGGGAGTGATCTCTCAGAAAAAAAGGCGTCAAGATGTTGATTCTTTGTCACACACCAGTTTACCGAATTGTAAAACGGGAAAAGCCTAACAATCTGTCTTCATTTATTGTTGGTTTTGTAAACTAAAACGTTTATGCTACTGTTGCTACTGTTGCTACTGTTGCTACTGCTGTGCTGCTGCTGCTGTGATGATGATGACGATTATTGTTGCTATTGTTGTAATTGCTGTTAGCCAACAACTTAAATATGTTTCGCCAGTTATTGCAAAGACCCTGCATTCTGGTTACCTTTCTCAGGAAGATGGTATCTCCAGATTCAACTCTTTAAGTAATCTAAAATTGTCGTACTTCGGTAGACCAATCCATTATAATTCAATACAGAATCTAGCCTTTCATGCTCTATTTGTCTCTTTTACTGTCTTGTTTTTCATTTCCAATGAGTCGACATACACGTGAAGAGAACGTGGCGCAGATTACATCCTGGAATCGTCAGGCAACGAACAGGTAAAACAGAGGACAGAACGTACTGCTTCATGTTCTCCAGTTCTAAAGACAGGCTTACATGTAGCTAGCTCTCTGTGGAATATTTGTGCGCTCCAGAGTTACATACCCACGAGCCCACATTATGTTGGTATAACATATACACTGCTGTATTCTTTTCGTCTTGTCTTTCCAAGAGTTTCATTTCTAACGATAGAAGCTCTCTGACATTTATAAAAAGCATGGATTGTTTACACACAAAAACGCACGCGCGCGCACACATACACACACACACCATACATGTACACACACACACACACACCATACATGTACACACACACACACACACACATGAACACACACACACACACATGAACACACACACACACACACACACACACACACACACACACACACACATATTTTCCCAAAGCACAAGTGAATATAATGTACATTCTACGAAAGCCTACGTCATATCTACTATCTCCTTCACCGTCCCCCCCCCCCCCCCCCAGCCTCTGTCTCTGCAAACAGAAGACTTTTCTTCACACTGGAATCATGCAGTAAATCACGCGCGCTTCATGTCATGGCGTGTTGGTGACAATGACAAACAGACTGACACAAATACTGTTACAATGAACAAAGAAATACCCAAATGATTTATGCCGAACTATGGTTATAGCGCGAGCAACAACAAGAATACTGTGTTCACCGACAAGTCGCTTGATTTATTGTCTGGCAGTCGATGACATGACGCTGTGCAGTGGCGTTCCTTTCCTATTTACAGCAAACATTCTCACCAGTAATCTTCCTGCCAGTCACTAACCTTTCCCACTGTGTGTACTTCAGGTGAAATTAATTGTCCTTCCATTTCATGTTTACGTTTTGTTTTAAATCTTGAATCTGTGGAGCGTTCCACTGTGGGGATATTTTTCCGTGTGTGGTGGTTTTCTATCCCACTACTGATCAGAATAATTGCACTGTGGTGCTGTGCTTATTCTTTAGAAGTTTGGTGGCTTCTAATATAAATTGTGAACCATACACTCCTTCTCTTTGCTTAAGACGTTGGCAACCATTATCATACCTCTAGCTGTCAAGGCTTCACATCATAATGCAGTGATCTACACACACACACACACACACACACACACACACACACACACACACACACACACACACACACACACATACACACACATAATATGTGTGTTGTTATTATTACATTACTGTTATATGTATATTATTATGTTGTTATTATCATACTACTATTGCATAGCTTTATTATGCCATCATTTGTTTGATTTCAGTTTTCCGCATATTTTTTCTACTGAAAATTAACAACTGAAAATTTACAAAGTCCAGGAGTGCCAAGAAACTCTGGAGAGATCCAGACAACAGAAGGTCCTGAGATGAGAAATCCCTGGCAAGCAGGCTCTTCAGCCCCCAACTCCTGATACTCCGTGGAGACTGGGTAGGCTACATCCAGGTCATGATTCCTGGATGCACCTCTGCTGTCGCCAGTTTTCTATAAAAGATTGTCCTGCACCTGGAATCAAACTCAGCGCGTACGATTTCTTGAAACTCTTGATAGTTCCTCCATGTGGAAATTCTTTGGGTTTGCGCCACTTTGCGTGAGCTCAGATCCAAACCATTTCAAAAATCTGTACAGTTTCAGTTTTACTTTCTCAAGATGACGTCTCCGCGCTCGGAACGAATTCCACAAGCACTAACGTCACAGGTGCCATGTGTATGGTGATCATGGCACAAGCCTTAAGCCTGCACATAAACCCATGAGCTGGCCAGGTCCTGAGGCCCTAAATAGACTACGTTATACCAAGTTTATAAGCTACGCACAAAAAGTTAAGGATCACTATGAGAAAACAGGTGCGTAATAAACTCAGTTCGCTACTGTTATTTATTTCTCAGTCCAGCCAAATTGTTATGAATTCTTGTTCAGCTGTAAGTGGGCGATGTTGTGTTAGTGCGAAAATTGCACGGGATTCTCTACTACTGAGCTTGGCCGCAAACGGAAAAGCGGAAACTTGCGAAAAAGGACTTTGTTTTGGACCGTTCTGCCTGAACACATTGCACAAGCCAGATGGAAAAACCATTATGCACGTGCAAGCACTGCTGTTTATGTGTGAGATGCTGTCTCTTGCTTGGCTTTATAAGAAGACATTCCACCAGTAGTAGGCCTGATCTGACAATGCCTCCACGACGAAAATTGAGCGAGTTTGAGAGGGGACGAGCTGTTGCATGGTTCCAAGATGGTGTTCCCAAGCGAGAAGTGGCCAGGCGACTTCAGGTGTCCATCTCGGTCATTGTCAGACTGATTCAACGCTTCACAGCCACTGGGAGGGTCCATGAAAGACGCAGATCTGGTCGACCGAAGAAGACAAACCCACGTGAAGATCGTCTCATTGAATGACAAGCCCTGCAGACAAGAACAGCCTCTTCCAGCATCATTCGAAGGCAGCTGAGGGTGGCTACTAACATCAACATCAGCCAGCAGACCATACGGAACCGCCTTCATGGGTTTAACCTCCGTTCTCGTCGCCCAGCTGTACGGCCGCGCTTAACTCCAGCCCATAGGGCAGCATGCCGCGCCTTCTGCAGACGTCACGTGAGGTGGACACGTCAGCAATGGTCCCAGGTCCTGTTCAGTGATGAATCACGCTTCACCATGAACCACAACGACGGCCGACTGAGGGTCTGGAGGCGCCCAGGGCAACGCTTTATTGACACCACTGTCCAAGAAAAGGTGGCCTTTGGTGGAGGTTCTGTAATGGTCTGGGGGGCCTTCAGCCTTCACCACAGAACACCCTTGTATCATGTACAGGGTAACCTGACTGGCCTCCGATACCGGGATGAGATCCTTCGACCGTTGGCTGTGCCTACACTGCAGCAGATGGGACCGACGGCTGTCTACCAGGATGACAACGCTCGCCCCACAGGGCAAGGGTGGTCAACGACTTCCTGCAGCAGTCTGGAGTCAACAGAATGGAGTGGCCAGCATGCAGTCCCGATCTCAACCCGATTGAGAACCTCTGGGATGAGCTGGATCGCAAAGTGAGGAGCAAACCACCCCCCTCCCAGGGATGCCCAACACCTCTACCAGATGCTGCAGGCTGAGTGGCAGGCGCTTCCACAGAGGATCTTCACCAACCTGGTCAACTCGATGAGGACTCGCTGCGTCGAGTGCCAGAACAGCCATGGCGGTTACACGCATTACTGAACTTTTGGGAGCATCAGAATGCCCTGTCTTGTGATTTCAATGACTTTGGGAAATCAAATTTCGATACGTACCCACTTTGATCAAATGTACACACCAAACGATTGCTCGAAATTAAGGCAATTGTGTATCGTTATCACTAAAGCATGGAATTAAATGTTTGCCAAACTTCAACGCATTGGCTTTCTTATTTTGAAAGTTATGAATTTTTGTGCAAGTGATCCTTAACTTTTTGTGCGTAGCTTATTTTATACTGGTATTTTATCAGCCTATCATTGGAATAATCTTGGTTACGTGTAAAAGACATGTGTATGTGTGTATCTTCATCATCATCAGGTGCCTTGCCGCATGGCGTTGGCGATTATGGACTTCCATCTGTCTCTATCTCTTGTTGTCTCAAGCATCTCTTCCACCCTCCTTGTCTTCAGCCACTCTGCAAGTCCGTCTAGTATCTTCTCCCTGTGTCTACCCGGTGCTCTCCTTCCCTCCAGCTTTTCCGTTGTGACCGTTGTGTGTATCTTACCTTCAAAAAAGGAACATTATCTATCTATCTATCTATCTATCTATCTATCTATGTAATATACACACACATATATATATATATATATATATTGTGTGTGTGTGTGTGTGTGTGTGTGTGTGTGTGTGTGTGTGTGTGTGTGTGTGGTGTTGTGTGTGTGTGTAAAGTAAATAAATAATCAAAGGTGTGCATCTTGAGGGCATCTAATCAGAGTCCAACTCTTTCTCACTGAATTCTTCATTATCTGATTCAGCTGTACACACCATTTCTAGTACCTCTTCAACAGTATACTCATGGCGAGATCGTTTTGAAGAGCGCTGAGATATCGAGTGTTGTTCAGCCATTTTCTTTTCCGTCGTCTGTTTCGCTGCAGAGCTACTGGGTCGCGAAGTCTGCTCTGTCGACACAACAACTGTAAAGTTCAGTGATCTAATGGCCTGAAACGAGACAAGGAATGACCATTAGTTTCGAATAACGGAAATATTGAGAGCCCCGCGAATTTTCAAAACCCCGTACAAGCGTTGTCGAGTCATGATCGGGAAATCTCAACGATCGTGACGAGAGAGTGGTTGGCACGCGATGTGTGGCTGTGTCCTGGGATTAGTCGTCTCCTAACCTTGCCATTCGGTTTGTGAACGGTATGATCGGTGGTTGGGTCTGGGTGGGTCGTGCAGCGCATGGGGGCCCCTTTGCTTGGTGGGATGACTGTCAGGTGGCATTGAGGGCTGGGGGGAGTGGGGGGTGGTTGTCCAGGGGATGACGGGGCGTTGATGCTCCGAGTCCTATGCACACCTCATGGTGTTTCATGTTAGCGAGAGTACGTCATTCATGCAGGAGCTTTCATCGGAGGCGGACGTGAGGCACTTATCTGTCTTTCTTTCCCAACGTTATTTGCCCTTCACTAGATCGCTTCTAGGCAATTGTTTTGTTGTGTTAAGTAACAGTCTTTGTGATCGTACGTTTCACGAATTTCTGGACTTTCTGGTGGCTAGATGATTTAATTTTTTTTCTTTTACACTCTTAACTGGCCGATGAATAGTTCTGTGCAAGCAAGCGCAGTGTTGAATTGACACAGCAACCCCATCGTGGCTACGAGGTTAATTTCTGGTCGCTCAAATTCGACCTTTAATAAGTCTCGTCAGCTACCAATGGCTACGTTTTAGTCTCATTGGCTACTTGCATAGTCTCATTGGCTGTCTACAGTCTCATATACTCCTTTGCAGTGATAGATCGTTCTAACATCGTTTAGTTGTGTGGAATTATTTTTTCTGGCTATTGTCACAGATAAAATGGCAGAAGAAGAACTGGCTGAGATTCAGTACACAAATTAAAACCAGATCTAACACTAGTTCGAATCGGGATGAAACGAAGGAAAAGAAGAGACGATTATGAATCACAGTCTGCTACATTGACAAATGTCTAGAAACTATATCATCGTCATAAGCAAAATGGACAAACTTTAGTCAGCTACAAATGAACTTAGTTCTCGCATAATGACATCATCACCACCATGTGCCCTGCTGCATGGCGTTGGTGGTCATGGCCCTCCACACGAATCTATCCCTGTCACTGTAAGTACATCTCCCACCCTCTCTATCCTCAGCCACCCTGTAAGTCCGTCCAATATTTTCTCCCTGGGACTGCCTGGTGTTCTCTTTCCCTCCAACTTTCCTGTTGTGACCAGGTGCTCTAATCCCTCTTTCCTCAAAAAATGTCCTATAACTGTTGCCTGTCTTTTCCTAATCAATGATATGGAAGGCCGAAACAGTTACAGCATCGCAATCGAGACGGGCGACGAAAACAAATACAGTACATGTATGGTGAATTGGACACAAGCAATTCCAACAAAAAAACTGCTTCATATATAGTTTAGTCTTTGATATCATGGACGCGACGATGACACTGATAATACGATCGACTCCTCATCGCCTCTTCTCAGAGATTATCTGCATGGAACGAGAAGGGCCAAGTATGGATAACGTTAATTGTATGTAAAAAAAAAAGTTGACAACTTTTCTTTTTTCAGAGACATATCTACAAATTCTCTCAGGGTTTTCATCATTCAAATCATAATACTGTTACTTCAGATTCCTTCAGTATTCAGTTTGTTTTCTTTTCCTAGCAGGTTTTCAAAGTCAAGTGGACATCGGGAAAAAACCGCACATTTCTGAAACTTCGCTTTCTGCAAAAAAGAGTTCAGGGTTTTCGTCTTTGCTGAAAATTCAACTTTATAACCTTCAACTTGAAATTTCAAACTTACACACTCACACCATTTTCTTGTCATTTAGAATCTTTTGAAACCACATGATCACATTCACGCAGCCCGTCCCATTCATTCCATTTATTCAGAACTGTTTCAGAATTCATACCAAAGCAGACTGGTTTCTTCGTGGTCCACCCACTTTGTCTCAGAAGTGGTAGTGAACATGGGCTTGAGGCTAGACGCGTAGTCGCAGACAGAATGTGGTAGAGCTGTGACTTGCCTTAATGTTTCAGATACTGGCTCTCTCTCATTTGGTACGAAGGTATAAACATGATCGGCCTCAGCTGGGATAGTACGGCTTTTTGAATGTGCTCTCTGTTGCATCACACTTCAGCTTGTAGGGTGTTGATGAGGTGTGAACGTCCACGTCTTTGGTTGGACCAACAGCCTTGCCCTTGGTGATCCATGTCTTCTCACTGTCAGTCTTGGTCATGAACGTTGTGTCTACTTGTATAGTTCTGGAAGTGATCATCCTTGTACTGCTGTTTTTCAATAGTGTTATGGTTACGGACTTTTCTGTCATGCACCCCTACAGGTTTCAAGTTCTGTTTCATCACTGGAGCCTTAATGCATAGTTGTAGTCCCATCAAGGCAACAAACAGACCAATTCCAGTGCCAGAATAGGATATCATTCTGTACTTCAGCTTTGCAATGTCAGGGTCAGTTCACTGCATTATCTTCTTCACAGTTTGCTCAGCTTGCTCAATTTCATTTGTTTGAGAGAAGTAAGAACCATTGGTGTGCTGTCTGATCCACAGCCTTCAGCAAACTCATCGGTTTCCTGTGATGCAAAGTGCGAACCATTGTCAGACACGAGTTCGTCTGGAGTTCTATGGTCAGTAAACATGGGCTTGAACATCAAAAGCTGGAAGGAAAATAGCACCAGGTAGACCCAGGGAGTTAATGTTAGACGGATTTGCGTGTGTGGATAAAGACAGAAAGGGTGGGAGATATACCTGCAGCGAACAAAAGATAGATTGATGTGTAGGACCATGATCGCAAACTCCATGCAGCAGGGCACATGATGATGATGATGACTACACGTTCTTACCACAGTCTAACTTTCATTGATGTCATCAAGTAATACCCACAATTTAACCGGACATTCATAATCAATGTTTTAGTGATATACAGAATTTGATTTCAGTTGTCATGGAAGAGCTCTGAAATGTGTACGGTTTTATCGCTTCAGTCGTCTTCTTTGGCTACTGAAGTCATTTGATGGTAATACAACATATAGCAGTTATAATAACAAAAACTACAATAACAATGACGATGATGATGACGATGATGATGAGAAGGAGGAGGAGGAGGGCAATGAAGATACTACTTCTAATAATAATGATACTGAAAAGAAACAGAAGGCTGTAGCATTTGCGTTGTGTTTGTGTGCAGGTCTTACACGTACCACTCAACACACACACACAGACATACAGACACACACACGCACACAAAGAAAGAGAAAGAGAGAGAGAGGGAGAGATGCACGCGTGCACACACACAACATATATATATATATAGTACACGGATGCACACACACATACATACATATACACACATGTAATACATACAAAGGTACACATAATTATATACAGACACCCACACACACGCACGCACGCAAGCGCACACACACACACTAGCTCCCCCTACACACACACACATATTACTTATAGTGTATACGAAGAGAAAGTTTCAGCGCAACAGAATGTCAGTGTGGACAGTGTGGGGCTGACGTCTTAAGGCAGTTGTACAGTTTTGCGGTGTTAATGCACGTATTTTTCTTATACGTAATAAACGTTCTGTTTTATACTAAATATACATTAACAATCAATGTGATTACGGACGATGAAGTTTTGATTGTGATTTTTATCTATAAATCTTCATTACATTTTGTCACAGTGGATTTACCATGTGATATTTGGGTCACTTTAGCGGGGTGAGCGTGTTGCTGCTACACAAGTTGTACCTTTCTGTCATAATGTCTTTTCTTTAGGACGGCCACCCTGTCATGGTCAAGGAACTTGTGTGCCTCAAGTACCCTTAGAGCTATGCTGATGGCTATGGATACTGGTAGGACCACACAAAACGGAAAGGTCAAAGGGTACAGACTTGACAACGTACCTCAGGGAACAGCCTTGACAACGTACGTCAGGTACAGCTGAGGTACTTTGTCATGGCTGTACCCGAGGTACATTGTCAAGGCTGTACCTGAGGACACAGTCATCATGACCTGGTCTGTCCATGGAGGAAAACTCTTGGTGACGTCAGTGTCTTTTTCCTGTGGCAGACATGTTGGCTGGTCAACAAATGTGTCCAGCGTGACAGAGGTCAACAGCACTCTGACCATTGACTCACTGACGGTGGAAGATGACAGGACACTTTGTGACTGCAAAGCAGAGTGGAAATACCCTGACTTGTACAGGCAGAGTACCACAAAAAGTCTGAAAGTGTATGGTAAGAAATGTGCATGTGTGAATATGTACGGGGTTGTGGAGATGTCTGTGTTTGTGTCAATGTGCCTCTCTCTCTCTTTGTCTCTCTCTCTCTCACCCTACCCCTTTCTCTCCCACATTCCCCTTTTCTGTCACTCTCTTCCTCCTTTCTCCCTCTCTACCATCTCTCTCTCCCTCTCTTACTCATCCCGTCTCTCTCCCCCTCTTTCTCCCTTCTCTTTTTTTGAAACTGTCTTACAGTTAAAATTCTCTTCATTTATTGACAAAAGTTTCTCTTGAATCTGTATCACTCTGCTGACAAACGGGAGAGAAATCAATGTTCACAATTTCTCATATTTTAGACCACAAGGACCTAAAATGGCATACTTGGCTTTCTTTGATTTCATTTTGGTTTCGATTGATAATAAAATGAGTCATGGATATTGTTCTTGTTTGAAAGTAGTTCTCACTTATATTTGATTTTGGTTGGGTTTTCTTTTTTCCAGTATATTCTAGTTTATGCTGGTGTGTGACGTATTGTGTATACTCTTCTGGTTTATTTTGGTGTTTAGGGGGAACTCTTGCATTTGTCTCTGGGTTTTAAATGAATTGGTTTCGAGACTAGATGGGCAGGTGTTTTCATTTGAGCAGATATTTTAATGGTGTTCCATGTTTATGTATGTGTTTGTTTATTTTCTTCTTAACAGGATTTGTATGGTCTAAACATGAAGTAAAGCCCGCTTTGTATAAAGAGAACACTTTGTTGATGATGAAACCAGGTCTCTTGTCTGTACAGTCTAAACATGAAATGAAGCGTACTATGTATAGAGAATACCTGCCTTCCAGCCTGAGTCGAGTCTAGTATTAAATTTTGTGCCTGCAACCTCAAGTCTACCCAGCTCTAAATGAGTATCTGATCCTGTTCAGGGTTGTGAAGGTAAATCATAGACGAAGAGGAAAGCGGTGCTACAATCATAAAGCAAAACCGGAGACAAAAATTGATGTCTCTACCACCTCACTTGTCTGCGTCCTCAGCATTTTGAGACAAGCGTTACCTTAGCTTCCCTTCAGATCAGCCAGGTTAATTCATTCCTTTGAATTTTGATCATAAGACCAGTCATGAGGCTATGTTTTCCGTTGTAGTGTCACATACAGGCTGGAGTCCTAGTAATAGGACAACTATTCTACAAGTTAGATTTGGATCCCTACAGTTTAGAGTTATTGAAATATTTACAAGTACCAACAACTGACCACCTTTTCCTTTCCCACTATACAACCACTGTCCACACCAAACAATTATAATGATAATGATATGTACGTTCAATTAATTTAGATGTTACTCTTCACATAGCCTAATCCAGTCAGTAATCCAACAGAAAGTCTTTTAACACAGTCCTGTTTCCCACAATTCTTTGAACACTTTATCTGTATCACTATTCCAAAGTTCCACTTTAAAAAAATGTTTTTGGCATGTTCCTCCCTTTCCTTACCTGATAAAACCAGAGTTTAAATGCCCTATTCTACAGAAGCAAATCATCATCACCCACGACATGGATCTATTGCAAGGTCAAGGGAAACACTTAGCCAGGCTGCGTTGATAGTGACGCAGGCAGGTCTCCAACCTCTGGTGCAAGTAGATCTAGTCCCGGACACCAGCAACCGCTCTGTGCAGATCTACAATTATGTCAACAGGGGAACTGCTCAGATCTTCCCCTGACAGCATGGGTAGTCCATTTGGCTGCCAACAACTGAGCCCATGAACCAGAAACATGCCAACCTCACTGGAGCACAACACAACTCTGGATCTCTCCACTTCTTGTAGATCCAAAACACCAACCTCCATTAGAGCACAACACAACTCTGGATCTCTCCACTTCTTGTAGATCCAAAACACCAACCTCCATTAGAGCACAACACAACTCTGGATCTCTCCACTTCTTGTAGATCCAAAACACTAACCTCCATTAGAGCACAACACAACTCTGGATCTCTCCACTTCTTGTAGATCCAAAACACCAACCTCCATTAGAGCACAACACAACTAAGGATCTCTCCACTTCTTGTAGATCCAAAACACAAACCTCCATTAGAGCACAACACAACTCTGGATCTCTCCACTTCTTGTAGATCCAAAACACAAACCTCCATTAGAGCACAACACAACTCTGGAGAAACCTCCATTAGAGCACAACACAACTCTGGATCTCTCTACTTCTAGTAGATCCAAAACACAAAAACCTATGTTAGAGCACACCACAACACTGGATCTCTCCACTTCTCGTAGATCCAAAACGCTACCTATGTTGGAGCAAACCTAAATCTCTCTACTTCTCGTAGATCCAAAACAACAACCTCCACTAGAACACAACACAACTCTGGATCTCTCCACTTCTCGTAGATCCAAAACACAACAACCTACGCTGGAGCACGACAATACTCTTTGTTCTCCTGCGCATATCTAATAAGCAATCAGCTTCTTTCTCTGGTATAACCCATTCCCCCCGAAAATGGGAGACAACTACAGCAATCACACAGAAATAAGTTATGCGAGAGTTAGATTTCTACCTATGCAAATTAAGTAAATAAGTTCTTCCATTTGACATTTTCCCCAGTGGACTACTGAAACACAATTAAAACTGAAACAATCTCCAGAACAAAATGTTTCCGTGAAAACAAAATCACGAGTCTGGCTGGACTGACTTAGACCTGGTTTGGGCCCCTGACGCGTAGGTATATGAATACAGGTCATATTGCTGTACAATGTGTTTGTTGTGGTTTTGATTGTGGTGGCTGGTGCTCTGTCTGTCTGTCTGTGTGTCTGATTTACTTTGTCTTCTATCTTTTCTTTTCTGTATTTTCTTATTTAAAAAAAATCTTATTTCTTGGTACATTCAGTCTGTGTGTTTTCCTCACATTTCTTGTCTGCTTTTTTCTTTCTTTCTTCTTTTTGTATTTTCCCTTTCATTCAGTCTGAGCACTTACACTGAGTGAGATGACGAACAAAAATGTGTTTGTGTTGACAGATGATTCTACAGAGATATGTTTTAAAAAAGAAGAAATACTGTTTAGCTCAGCTGACTTGAAAATTTGACGAAACCTTAGTTCCAAGAGATCTCATAACATTTGCAAAGTCTGCCCTGGTTCTCATTGCCCCAATCAGAAATCATACTAGATGTGTTTAGGAATTATTCCCCCATATCAATATTCTCATTAGCCAATGTGAACTTAGAACTGAACCTTACTGATTCATGAATTATTATCATTATTATTATTGTTATTATTATTGTTATTGTTATTCAGCTTGTTTAGGTCTGTTGTTGGACATAAGCCTTCCTCATCAAACGCCACTTTTGCCAGTTAACTGCTGTTCTGGTCCATTGTTTGTCGAACTTTTCTAGATCGTCTCGCCATCGGGTTCTCTGGCAACCTCTGTTCCTTTTTTGGCTTTGAGGGATCCAATGCATCTCCTTGGTGGTCCATCTGTTGTCAGATCTCTTAATGACATGACCAGCCAAGTTCCACTTTCGTTCACAAACTGTGTCTACTATGTCTTGGACCTTCGTTTTTCCTCTTACCCATGCATTATTATTATTACTATTATTTTATTCAACACTGTCTTAACGACAATCCCTTTCTGACCAACAGGAAGACAGCATCCTAAACGAGACCACCCTCACAATATTCCAAACGAGCATGAGCACTTATCATTGAGGGTTCCACAGCTCCCCAGCAGACACAACCAGCCCAGTATCATCCCTGAAGCGACAGAGGTCCAACGAGACTCCAATTACGATGACATTGGCAATTCCCACTATGACTTGGTTGATGAAGGAACAACAGGTGTTGTTGGTCAGTTGTTCTTTATGTGTGCGTACGTGTGTGTTTGTGGTGGTGGTGGTGGTGGTGTGTTGTGTGTGTGTGCGTGCGTGCGTGTGTGTGTGTGTGTGGAGTCTGTGTGTGTGGTATGATGTGTTGTGTGCGTCTGTGTGTGTGGTATGTGTTGTGTGCATCTTGTGTGTGTGTGTGTGTGTGTGTGTGTGTGTTTGTTGTGTGGTATGTGTTGTGTGTGCGATTGTGTGAGAGAGAGAGAGAGAGATTACAGTTTGCGTATAGTAGATACTAATCCATTCGTGCCTCTTCCACTACAGTGTAATTATGTAAAACTACACAAATACACTGATATGTCCTACAGAACTATGTAGCCAAGGTTTGGTCTCGTTTTCCATTGATTAGTGAGGTCAGACTTGTTGCTCTAAAGCCAGTTAACACGAAAACATGCAAAACCTGCTCAGGTTAAAATGGTCGCTCTACAAAAATGCACATGCAAACAAACACACATACACTGTCTTTACATCTCTCTCTCTCTCTCTCTCTCTCTCTCTCTCTCTCTCTCTCTCTCTCTCTCTCTCTCTCTCGTGTGTGTGTGTGTGTGTGTGTGTGTGCGTGCATGTTTGTATGTGTGTGTGTCTGTTTATCTCTTTGTGTCTGTGTCTACATGTATGTGTGTCTGTGTGTGTGTAAAAAAGAGTTGATTTTGAAAAGATATTAAAATGATTTCTGTGGAAAATCTTCTGTACATGTGTGTGTGTGTGTGTGTGTGTGTGTGTGTGTGTGGTGTGTGTGTGTGTGTGTGTGTGTTGTGTGTGTGTGTGTGCGTGCGCGCGCGTGTGTGTGTTGCTGTTGTCATTGTTGTTGTCATCATTGGTGTTACGTTTGCTGTTTTGTGGCTTTCTGTCATACTTTATCAGAAAAAAAGAGGTTTGATTTCAAAAAGCTGAGATTGTTATTCTTAGTTCGATGATCATATGGCCAGGCCACATTTGACGATGAATGTAGCTGGCTAAACCAGTCCTTCAGGGAATTGTTGCGGAAAGGAGATGGCAAGGAAGACGGCCAGAAACAAACGATGGATTTATAACTTCGTGGATGGACAGGGAAACCATCTGCAGAGACCCAGGCTTTTACACACAACTGACAGAGCTGGAAAAACAAAGCGGACACTTCTTTAGTGTAGCGCCCCAATTACTCTTCCTGGAGTTATGGAAGTTGATAAATTTAAATAATTGGAACGATCATTTCACCAGATAGCAGATGCACATCAGAAATAGCCAGCAGAATCGGCCAAGCAAAAACAACATTCAAGAAGATGGAGAGCATTCTTACCAACAAATGCCTATCAATTAACATCAGGAAGAGAGTTCTTGAATGTTATATGGAATCAATACTGTTGTACGGTTGCGAGGCGTGAACAGTCAACAAGCAAAGCCAGAACAAGATTGAGGCAGTCGAGATGTGGTTTCTAAGAAGGATGTTGAGAATTCCATGGACAGCAAATAAAACAAACGAGACAGTCTTGATGGAGGCAGACACAAGTAGGTCATTCATAAGGAAGATTAGGAAAAGGCAGGCAACATTCATAGGCCATTTTATGAGGAAAGGGGAATTGGAACACCTGGTCACAACGGGAAAGCTGGAGGGAAGGAGAGCACCGGGTAGACCCAGGGAAAAGATACTGGACGGACTTGCAGAGTGGCTGAAGACGAGGAGGGTGGAAGAGATGCTTGAGGCAACAAGAGATAGAGACAGATGGAAGTCCATAATCGCCAACGCCATGCAGCAAGGCACCTGATGATGATGATGATGATGATGAGATGATGGAATTATGGAAGAAGAAGGAGGAGGAGGAGGAAATGAAGAAGAGTGTTGACTTTTTCTGTTAACGGACAATCATGTAATTTCTTTCTGTATACATAGAGAACTACATTAGAACTCTTTAATACAATGATTTTGACAGTATCGTTAATCTGACTGAGTAGTACACACGCTCTTTTGAGTATTTCACAGACAGTTCTTAACGTAACTGTTGCCTGGAATGAATTATTAAAGAGAAGGGGTGAGTACATCAGCAGTGAAGCACTTTTCATTATATAACTGTATGAAAACAAAGAAACACATGAAAATGGATCCAGAACATGTATAAGATTTGCAAAACAAGACGGACGCAAATTTTCGGCCAACTGAGCTTTGTCCAACATGTACTAAAGGCAACAAAGGAACAAGCACAAAACTAAGGGAGAAAACTCGACAACAGAAACCCCAATGTTTTGTCGAGATGGAGAAAGTGACCGATCATTATCATCATATGCCCTGGCGCATGGCGTTAGTCATCATGGCCCTCCATATGAATCTATCCTTTGTCGCTGTAAGTACCTCTCCCACCCTGTCTTCAGCCACTGCGCAAGTCTGTCCAATATTATCTGCCTGGGTCTACCTGGTGCTCTTTTTCGTTCCATATGTGTCTGTGAAATGTGATAACTAGGAAGAAGAAGACACAAACGAAATGAGACGAACTGAGAGAAATGAGATGAATTTTGCAATGTGAAAGTGATTATGCCCTATTATTGTTGTTGTTGTTTTGATTTTTTTATCCTGAGGATGATCTGAGGCAGAGAGAGGGGGGGGGGGAGTGTCTATCAGTTTTAGAAATAAAATTTCATGGCTGTTCAAATACAAAAAGAGTTTATGATGTGAGTGTTCATGTATTACGTGCATTCGCGCGCATGTGTGTGTGTACTGTGTGTGTGTGTGTGTGTGTGTGTGTGTGTGTGTGTGTGTGTGTGTGTGTGTTGTTATTGGTTTTGTAGTTCTTTTTTTAGTTGTGTTGAAGACAAATGTCATATGGCTGAGTGTATGGTCTGTTGTCTGATTTTACTTTATGTATTTATTTATTTATTCATTTATTTATTTATTTACTATCTATTTTGCTGTGATTTATAGTTTGTTTCTTGTGCCGTTTCAATATATTTTGTACACATATAAACCTTTTAAGATAAGCGTTAATGTTCAGAAAATTAATGATATTGGCAAATATTGAAAATAAAATACTCAGCAAGCAACTTAGACAACATTGCGCATTTAACGTAACAGCAAACAGCTGTGTGAATTCATGTTGCTATCATTAAGCTAGCTGCATACAGGTGTGACAAAATATTGAAACAAACACATGCAACAGACATCTGAGATAAATAATGGTGCTACAATACGCGGCATTGAGCTGTGGCATAATACTGAGAACTGAAACATCGGTCTGTGATGTGAGAAAACTGGGTTCCATTAAAGTTTGGACAGGACTGGAATTCTCTCCATACCTGAACGTCTTCTAGACATTAATCCTTTGACTCCCGCACCCTGTCCACCAACTGCAAAAACTTAACCCTTTGGCTCCCTTACCCTGTCCACCAGGAAGGAAGTAGATAGGGTGAGGGAGTCGAAGGGAGCTGGTGGATAAGGTGAGTGCATCAATGGGCTGTTTTTGCTTTGTAAGCATGGTTGACAATGAAGTATTCTTGTGGATAGGCTGCGAGAGTCAAAGGGTTAAATTGTGGCCTGAGTGACAGCTTTTTAGATGAGACGACAAATCGAGGTGTTGTGTGCATCACTGATCTACTTTGTGCACGTTAAAGAACCTAGAGCAATGAAAGAGTTGTCTTTGGTAAAATTCTGTCATGAAATCCATTCTTCACAGGAAAAAAGAAATACACACACACGCATGTGCGCGCGCGCATGCACACACACACATATATACACACACATACACACACATACACACACACACACATACACACACATGCACACTCACACTCATACACTTACACACACATGCACGTGCACACACACACAAACACACACACACACACACCATACACACATACACATACACACACACGTACGCACACACACATACACACACACTCACATACACATACACACACACACCACACACATACACACACGCGCGCACGCACACACACATACACACGTACGCACACACACACACACGCACACATACACACAAACATACACAAACACACACATACACACACATACACATGCACACACTCACATAAACACACATGCACACTTCACACACATACACACACATACACACACACACACACATGCACACTTCACACACATACGCACACACATACACATACACACACTCATACACACACGCACGTACACACACACACGCACACACATGCACACACTCACGTACACACACATACACACATATACACACACATACACACACACATGCACACACACACACACACATACACACACGCACACGCGCACACACACACACCACACACATACACATATACACACACACGCACACACATACACACACATACACAGGGACACACACAGACACACATGCACACACACAAACACATGCACACACACAGACACGCACATACACACACACTGACACGAACACACACACAGACACACACACACACACACACACGCACGCACAACCGTGCTACAGCTGCACAATCTGCACGCGGAATTGCTTGTCCGTCACGTGAATTCACATCACCCATGAGTTTGAATTTCTGAGCCGTTGGACTTTCAAATTTCAATCACATTTGAGCTCTGCCATGACTAGTGCCAGCAGTGAAATGAAACCAGTGTTATTTACTTACTTATTTATTCATTCATTTGTACTTATTCATCGGACCATTTAGCAGTGTCTATGGGCGGTTGAAAAGGCCCAATGTGGACATCAAATCAGCTAATACTGGACATCAAATCAGCTAATACATCAGCTCTGTAGACTTTGGACTCGGTAAGTAATTTATCTTTCTTTTAAACGTATCTCAGACTTGCAAGGATAATGGTGGCGTGATTTTTAATTGTTGTCTTTTTATTTTACCTGGGTGTCGTTTTTAACGTGGTGTTAGTCCTGATATGGCTCTAGTAGTCGGCCGGGCTATAAGCAATATGAACCTGAACCTGAAAGTAAATTATCTTCTTTCGTAGTACGTTATAACTCTGGTGTCTGATTTTACACAGGCTGTTGGCTCTGTTGATAAATACGTGGACTCGATATCTAGTGTCTCGAGTTCAATCCCGGTGGACAACTTAAAAGCTGCCTGTTCGTTGCTCGTCTTAATGCTTCAGTAACACTTATGGTGCAAACTTGGTGTTTCTCATGTAGGCCTACCTCCCTCCTCCCCATTTAGAGAACTAACCATCGCGTAAGGGTCTTGCGCATGTTCAAGGAATAGGATCGGGTAATTGCTGCCATTCTGTTGGAGCGTATATGGAATTGCGTGCAATCAATTCATCTTGAAACTCCAAAACTTTATCACGCTGATCACCCCCACCCCCCCACCCCCTGTGGAGATGCTGGGGATTTTTTTCTGTATAAATAATATACCTACCTTCTGGAAATTCTGTGCTAAAAATGTCCTCTTTTCTGTCACTGTTTCTGCCTTTTTCCTTTGCTTTCTGTCATTTCTTCCATTATTTTCTGCCTTGCTGGTCCAGTCACCTGTATGTGTTTGATAAAGTCTTACGTACTTTCTCAGGATTGCTAACTGGGTGCATGTATCAAGTGCATTTTTGTCTCTAGGGAAATGAGATGTGCGGAAGCAATTTTAGGTAATTTAGACCCGTTTATATGTATGTTTTAGTGTTCTTATGTTTGAATTTGTACTCATGTATGATTTTTAAACCCATTGTGGTGAATGCCAGGGGCATCTCCTTAGATTATGTGCGCGAATGCATTGATATGTGTGCTTCATTTTGTTCTCCTTTTTTCCCTGTTGAAGTATTGTATGTTTTGAAACGGTTGTAGCCCTGATACAGTTCGCCTTTAAATTAAATAAAATAGCAATGACAATAAAGCTGATCAACACGGGATACAGGAAACCAGGATTCCATCGTATGTCTGCCCTCCCCTTTCCATTAGACCTTGTGGTGGTCTGATTGCTAGTCTTTAAGATATGATAAACTTAAGTCCCGTATACAGTATACATCTAGCGCACGTTAAAGATCATAGTGATAAAAAAATTGCGTGTGTTAAAATTCTGTTGAAAAATGATTGTTAATGAATAAACAAAAATACACTATAAAAATGTGACAACGCACTTCGGCGATTTCCTTTACCTGGAAGGAGCGGCTCGTTTATCACATGGGAAACCTTGAAATTCGTTGTAAACAACAAAACACCACAATCCAGTCCAGTTCGGAGTTCAGTCTATCAGGTATATCAGTATCTGAAACGGTGCTCCTTTTTAATCCTTAGCACAACGAACACATGGTCAGAATATCGTGAACCATGATTATCATGTTTTTATCCAGAGCGGTGCGACTTTTCAATTCCAGGCACGACAAATGTATGACCAGAATATTGTGAACATAATTATTACGATATACATTCTAATACAAGTTCTTATGTCCACAGAAATGTGACAGACTCTGATCCTTCTTCACTGTGCCTTCAGTGGACAAAAAGCCCCCTGCACATCCAGGACCCGTGTCAATACCCCAAGTCACCACAGGGCGTCATTTACACATTTCCCCACCGTCTGGTCCACCTCGTCCGATCTTCATGATGACCCGGTAAGTAACTAGACCAAAACTGAAAACTGGGGGTGGGTGGGATAGGATGGATAAAGGAAGAGTTGCAAGAGGGGTAGCGAGGTGGTGAGGATCTCAACTTTTATAGGGACCAGCATTGTGATGGCTGTGTCAATCTGTTCTCCATCTGATGACGGACTGACTCATAGTCCAGTACATCACTCGCATCTAGAATACTGAAGATCCTCCCTTCCTCTGTTCTTAGTTGGCCTGTGTATGTCTTCAGGGCCTTAAGATCCTCTTGTTCTGTTCGTGCCATGATATCCTTGGTCTTCCTCTTTCACGTTTTCTTTCGTGAAAAAAACTGGCAGAATAGTTAAGACGTTCGCCTGGCAATAACCAAATTCGCGGCTCCAGGGTTCGTTTACCGTAAGAGGCGTCGAGTATTCTTAGTTTGACCGGAAAATCGAACTGGACGTCTAGCCCTTCCGAAGGGGACAAAAAACGAGACAGAAGATGACGGCTTGGGTCAGGGGTCACACGCCCTACTCCTGTCCTGTTCCTCACCCCATCCCCCATCCCAGTTTGCGTATGTTTGTGCCCTGGAGGTTTGGTCGTAGTTGGCGATTGCTTTGGTGAATGATGGGAGTGCGTGCTTTGATTTGATTCTTGAATCAAGATCTGGTGCCTTACTATTAACATTGTTTTTATTATTATGTCCAGTGAAGGGCAGTCTGGATAATGTGATTCTGCTCTCTTCGAGTAGTTACTGGATGGAGATGGTTTTGAGGCCAAATGATTCCTCTGATTCTTCAAACGTTTCTTGTATGTAGGGTTGACAGCTTGATAAAGTCGTTCTGTCATCCTCCATCATTCTGAGCCTTAAGGTGAGGCAAAAAGGACACGACTCTGGTACAATTCCGCTGTGTATTTGTATTGCATTTGGGGGAACCGGTGAGATGACTGTGCCCAGACATTCAAACCCTTCAACCTGTCCCATCACGGTGTGCCATCTGCCGTCACTCTGCATGAGTGGATTTCTTGTCTTTCACCGACCACCATGTCCCCAGTCCTCCAGTCATCTCACCAGGCGGCGGATGCACTTTTGAGATGGCCAGCAGAGCCGGACAGCCTAAGAAAGCATTCAGCGTTCTTGACCACAGATCCCTGTCGATTGGTACCAAGGAGAGAGTTCTTCAGTGTTATAAAGAACCGATCTTATTGTACAGATGCGAAGCGTGGATAGTCAGCACGCAAAGTCAACAAGATTGAGGCAGCTGAAATGTAATTTCTAAGAAGAATGTTAAGAGATACGGAGAGCAAAAAAACCCCAAACGAGACAGTCTTGAAAAAATCCAGATCTTAGCTGAGGAGAAAATCCAGATCTTAGCTGAGGTGAGAGGCAGGTGGAAAGCAAGCTCCTGTGAAGGCAATCCCATGGCCAGCATCCATACATGCATCCAATGTCGCCGAGACTGCCGTTCCCGCATCAGCCTTATCAGCCACAGCCGACCCTGTTCCAGAGGCGTCAACTCGACTCGACACGACACTAGGGCTCATCATCCACAGTCGACGTCGGCTGACGGAGGCTTACCACTACTAAACCCTTTTCACAGGCGAGGTCTTGAGGTTTCTACCTAACTTAAGAAAAAAATCTCCGGAGGAGATTTGACTCCCAGTCCCTTGCCTAACAGGCGGTGATATTGACAAGTATACTACCGAGGATCACAGAAATGGTCATCTGTTGTGAACCTGACCGCACAGTTTCAAACGCTGTGTTGATTCTTCTGGTTTCATGCAACAAACGCTACAAAAGCCACAATCCAAAAGCCTGTATTTAAAACAGTGTGAGTGGAAAGAGTACACGCCTAGAAATCTAAGTTCTAGTCCCATCGGACGGTGATTTTTCTCCTCCCTCCACTGACACCTTGAGCGGTGGTCTGAGCGCTAGTCTTTCAGATGACGCACTACACCGAAATGCTGTAGCCGAAAAGGGGGGTGGGGTGGGGTGTGGATGCAGGAGGACCTTTCAGTACAGATGGCTTCCCCACCCTCGGAAAATTCATTGCTAGAAATTTCCTCATTTCTCTCATTCTCTGTGTTTCTTCCTTGTTCCTTTTCTTTCTATAATTTCTTCCTGTCATTTTCTGCAATGCTGGTCTTTTGATCTGTTTGTGTTCTGTGCAGTCTTACATGCTTTCTATTGATACTGGCTGTTGGTACAGGTATTAACTACAGTTTGGCTTTGAGGAAACATGATACGCAGAGGCAATTTTTGGTAATCTAAGGCCGTGTTTTTATGTTTTAGTGTCGTTCGTGATCTTTATGTTCGTGATCAAGTGATCTTTATGTTCGTGATCAGATTTTTATAAAACCTCATGTAGATAAATTCAAGGGACTGATCAATGCTGCTAGCATATCTTTAGATTGATGTGTGAATCTGTACTTAATTTCCTTTCAATTTTTTGTCAGGGTCATCGAGATGTGTACATTTTGCCATAGTTGTAGCCCTGATTATGCTCTGCGCTAGCAGCTGGGCTTTAAACAGTAATAATGACAGTAACAAACGGAGATGCCCATGAGCACCAATTATTTGGGGCATGTTGAAAAACCTTCGGCAGTAAAGTAGTTTTCCTTGGCAGAATTCTGTAAAAGAAAACGCCCTAAGGTAAACAAAAATGCATGCATACAGATATAACAAAGGGAGGTGGCGCCCTACGATGGCGATGTTTTCTCCATGAAGGTCAACCCCCATTAATGCAATCTTACCCAATCCAGTCTAGTTTCTTCCATCACTGCGACGAGAAAATTGTCCAACTGAGATTCTCTTTCCTGTTGTGAAATGTTAGTTATACAGCGCAAAATGGTACATCCTTCAAACTAAGAGGAGTTCGTTTTGAAACATAAACGGAAACAATCCCTAATTTTAGAGCAGTGACCTGAAATGCTCCTAAGTATCCGGAACACTGTATCTGCTATTTCCTTTTGAATCTGTTCCAGATTCGTGTAACTGTGCATCTGCTCAGAGACTAATAGGCTTGTTTGTATCTTGAGTGCGTATGACTAATTGATTGTCTGTTTGGATTTTTTGCTTGTTTTTCCGGCGTGTTTGTGTTTTTGTTTTCCTGTGAAAGCGAGTTTTCTACATGATTTTGCCAGGGGCAGTTCTTTTGTCGTGGAATCTTGTACTTCCATCCATTTGTCCGCCATTGTCTATCGACATGTCTAAACATACATCCACTGTCTTGCTTGTCTGTCAGTATCCATGTGAGTTTGAATCTATTAAATTGTTTAGACGTTTTAATTTTCTATTTGTCTATATACGCATTTTGTGTAAGTCTTTGTACATACAATTTTGGCCTCACATTGTTGCAGTTTGCCTGTAATGACCTCACACCACGCCAGGATAGTAGCGTACGCTCTGCATCGTAATAAGGAGCGGCAGCAGCAGGAAGATCAAAACCAAGTAAGTCTTCCATCATAAATGTTATAGAAACCAGAAAAAAACCCACAAAGGAGAAACTAAACGAGAAAACAAGAAAAACAAAACTAAACACACCACAAACATGTAAAATAAAAAAGGAACAAAAAGATGAAGAAGAGGAAATGAAAATGACGTAGGGGAAAACGAACAAGGAAGGCAAGAACACAGACAGCAAGAACATGAACAACAAGAGCAAGAGCAGAACAACAAGAACAAAGACAAGAACAGGAATAATCATAAGATCAACAAAAACAACAGCAAGAAGAAAAAGAGCAAACAAAAACAAAAAACAATAACCAGAAAAATAAGAACGGTAAGAAAAAGAAAAACAATATGACCAAAAGCAAGAATGATAACAATAATAATAATAGCAAGAACAAGATCCAGAAGAACAAGAACAAGAAAAGCAGCATGAAAAACAACCCAAAGAACAACAAGAACAAGAACAAAAACAAGGATGAAGATGACAATAACGATGACAGCGGCCAAGAAGAGCAAGAACGAGAAAAACAAAAACAAGAACAAGAACAACGAGATCACGAACAATAACTCCAACAACAGGAACAAGAACAAGGACAGAACAAAAAACAAGAACTGGAAGAACCAGAAGATGAACAAAACAACAGCAAAGGAACTCTGGATGGAGAGGGGAGAACAGAAGGAAGGAACTCTGGATGGAGAGGGGAGAACAGAAGGAAGGAACTCTGGATGGAGAGGGGAGAACAGAAGGAAGGAACTCTGGATGGAGAGGGAGAACAGAAGGAAGGAACTCTGGATGGAGAGGGGAGAACAGAAGGAAGGAACTCTGGATGGAGAGGGGAGAACAGAAGGAAGGAACTCTGGATGGAGAGGGGAGAACAGAAGGAAGGAACTCTGGATGGAGGGGGGAGAACAGAAGGAAGGAACTCTGGATGGAGGGGGGAGAACAGAAGGAAGGAACTCTGGATGGAGGGGGAGAACAGAACAAAGGAACTCTAGATGGAGGGGGGAGAACAGAACAAATGAACTCTGGATGGAGGGGAGAGAACAGAAAAAAAAGGAACTCTGGATGGAGGGGAGAGAACAGAATAAAGGAACTCTGGATGGAGGGGAGAGAACAGAACAAAGGAACTCTAGATGGAGGGGAGAAGAACAGAACAAAGGAACTCTAGATGGAGGGGGAGAACAGAACAAAGGAACTCTGGATGGAGGGGGGAGAACAGAACAAAGGAACTCTGGATGGAGGGGGAGAACAGAACAAAGGAACTCTAGATGGAGGGGGGAGAACAGAACAAAGAAACTCTGGATGGAGGGGAGAGAACAGAACAAAGGAACTCTGGATGGAGGGGAGAGAACAGAACAAAGGAACTCTGGATGGAGGGGGGAGAACAGAACAAAGAAACTCTGGATGGAGGGGGGAGAACAGAACAAAGAAACTCTAGATGGAGGAGGGAGAACAGAACAAAGGAACTCTGGATGGAGGGGAGAGAACAGAACAAAGGAACTCTAGATGGAGGGGAGAGAACAGAAGGAAGGAACTCTGGATGGAGGGGGAGAACAGAACAAAGGAACTCTGGATGGAGGGGGGAGAACAGAACAAAGAAACTCTGGATGGAGGGGGGAGAACAGAACAAAGAAACTCTGGATGGAGGGGGGAGAACAGAAGGAATGAACTCTGGATGGAGGGGGGAGAACAGAACAAAGGAACTCTGGATGGAGGGGGGAGAACAGAACAAAGAAACTCTGGATGGAGGGGAGAGAACAGAACAAAGGAACTCTTGATGAAGGGGGAGAACAGAAGGAAGGAACTCTGGATGGAGGGGGGAGAACAGAAGGAATGAACTCTGGATGGAGGGGGGAGAACAGAACAAAGAAACTCTGGATGGAGGGGAGATAACAGAACAAAGAGACTCTGGATGGAGGGGAGAGAACAGAACAAAGGAACTCTGGATGGAGGGGAGAGAACAGAAGGAAGGAACTCTGGATGGAGGAGGGAGAACAGAAGGAATAAACTCTGGATGGAGGGGGGAGAACAGAACAAAGAAACTCTGGATGGAGGGGGGAGAACAGAACAAAGGAACTCTGGATGGAGGGGGAGAACAGAACAAAGGAACTCTGGATGGAGGGGAGAGAACAGAACAAAGGAACTCTGGATGGAGGGGAGAGAACAGAACAAAGAAACTCTGGATGGAGGGGAGAGAACAGAACAAAGAAACTCTGGATGGAGGGGAGAGAACAGAATAAAGGAACTCTGGATGGAGGGGAGAGAACAGAACAAAGGAACTCTAGATGGAGGGGGGAGAACAGAACAAAGAAACTCTGGATGGAGGGGGGAGAACAGAACAAAGAAGCTCTGGATGGAGGGGGGAGAATAGAACAAAGGAGCTCTAGATGGAGGGGGGAGAACAGAACAAAGAAACTCTGGATGGAGGGGGGAGAACAGAACAAAGGAACTCTAGATGGAGGGGGGAGAACAGAACAAAGGAACTCTAGATGGAGGGGGGAGAACAGAACAAAGGAACTCTAGATGGAGGGGGAGAACAGAACAAAGGAACTCTAGATGGAGGGGGAGAACAGAAGTAGGGAACTTCGGAAGGGTGTAAAACAGGAAGGGAACTCCGAAGGGGGGAAACAGAGGAAGGGAACTCCGGATTAGGGTTACAAATGAGGGTGGGAACCCTGGATTGGGGTTAGAAATCAGGGAGGGAACTCTGGATGGGGGAACAGTGGGAAAGAACTCCCGATGTAGGTGTGGCGAACAGAGAGAAGTCACTCCGGATGGAGAGGGGGGGGGGGTAGAGAGAGGGAACTGCAGATGGAGGTAGAACAGAGGGACGGAACTCCAGACAGGGGAGAACAGAGGGAGGAAACTCTGGATTGGGGGGAGGCTGGAGGAATGGAACACTGGAGGGGGAGAACAGAGGGAGGGAATTCCAGATGGGTGAGGAAGAGAGGGAGGGAACTCCAATTTGGTGGGGAACAGAGGGGGGGGGGAACTGAGAACAGAGGGAGGGAACTCCAAAAGGGAGTGAGGGAGAACAGAGGGAGGGAACTCTGGAGGGGGGGGGGACAAAGGAATGGAGGTAAATGCATCCAATCAGATCGAGGAGAATAGAGAGAGGGAACTCAGAGCGGAGTGAGGGAGAACAGAGGGAGGGAACTCCGGAGTGGGGAAAACAAAGGAACGGAGGGAATTGCATGGGATCAGATCGGGGAGAACGGAGGGAGGGAACTGCGAGTGGGGGGGGGGGGGGAGAACGGAGGAAGGGAACTGCGAATGGGGGGGAGAACGGAGGAAGGGAACTCCAGATGAGTGGGGAACAGAGGGAGAGAACTCCAGGGGAGTAAAATAGGGAGTGATCTCCAGGGGGTAGAACAGAGGGAGGGAACTCCAGGGAGTAGAACAGAGGGAGGGAACTCAGGAGTGGGGAAGAGCAGAGGGAGGGAACTCATGAAGAGGGGAAAACAGAGGGAAGGAATCCAGTGGGGACGGAAGAACAGAGGGAGGGAACTCCGGGTGGGGGGGGACAGGGGGAGGGAAGTCTGCATATGGAGAAAACAGAGGAGGGAACTCCAGATGGAGGAGGGGGGGGGGGGAGAAAACAGAGAGAAGGAACTCTGGACGGAGAAACGAAAGTAGCGAACTTTGGAGAGGGGAGAAATGAGGGAGGGAACTCCAGATGGGGGTGATAACAGAGGAAGGGAACTCTGGGTGGGGAAACGGAGGGATGGAACTCGGGGGGAGGGGGGAATAAATGAGGGAGGGAACTCCGGAGGGGGGGGGGGAGAACAGAGGAATGTGTGTGTGTGTGTGTGTGTGTGAGAGAGAGAGAGAGAGAGAGAGAGAGACTGCAAATTGTGTATGTATGTGTGCCAATGTGTATGTGTTTGTTTGCGTGAGAGAGGCACAAAGAGGGAGGGAGGGAGAGAGAGAGAGAGAGAGAGAGAGAGAGAGAGAGAGAGAGAGAGAGAGAGAGAGAGAAGAGAATGTGTTTGTTCATGAATTGTCATACTTCTAGGAAAACCAAGCTGTTTGGTGTGCTCATCCTTTCTTTTTTAAATAAAAATATTCAAGCAGAAAATAATTCACATACGGTGACAGTGCTGGAAAGCGTATATTATCGCAGAGATGAATTGAAGATAAACTACCATGTTGAATCATATAGAACATTACATATGCATCGTTTATGTGAGGTGTGCATTGACAAAATTAGGTTTGATGTGTCAGATGAACACAGTTCCAGACAGAAATTTGGAAAGGATGGTATGTATCCATAGTGTTAATATAAATATGAGAATGAAATTCATTTTGCATTAAGTCGTCGAAAACTTTGTGATCTAAGAAAAGAAATTATACCGTCTTTCTTTGTTTTTGTTGCTGTTTTTGTTGCTGTTGTTGTTGTTGTTGTTGTTGTTTTAGATTGAGGGGAATCACTTTGTTTTAATATATAATTGTATATGATGTGCTCTCTGTGGTTTTCCATTGGTTTTATTCTTGCTTTTATTGCTTTTATTCTTTTCTCCCCATTTGTGGCCATGCATGTGTGTGTGTGTGTGTGTGTGTGTGTGTGTGTGTGTGTGTGTGTGTGTGTGTGTGTGTGTGTGTGTGTGTGTGTGTGTGTGTGTGTGTGTGTGTGTGTGTGTGTGTGTGTGCGTGCGTGCGTGCGTGCTTGTGTGCGTGTGTGTCTTTTCGGCGCTTGGATTTGATTTTGTCGAGATTTGCGCTATATAAATATTGTAATTATTATGTATGCATGTGCGTACGTATGTATGTATGTATGTATGTATACGCTTAGATTTATGTATGTATGCATGTATACGCTCAGCTTAGATTTATGTATGTAAGTATGTAAGCATGTATGTATGCATGTATACGCTCATATGTATGTAGGTATGTATGCATGTATACGCTCAGCGCTTAGATTTGATTTTGTCAAGATTTTGCGCTATATAAATAAAATATATTTATTTATTATTTATTTATGACATCTCCGCGCTCGGAATGAATTCTACATGCACTAGCGTCACAGGTGCCATGTGATGGAGAAAATCCAGGATGATCATGGCACAAGCCCTAAGCATGCACATAAACCCAAGAGCTGACCAGGTCGAGGGGTTCTACCTGGATAGTTCCATAACCGTGACGTCGTAGGGAGCGAGGTGACAGAGACCTCGACTTTTCTCGGGGCCAGCATTATGAGGGGCGCCCATCCCCTCTGGTGCCTCGACAGGGGACCGAACCCTGAATCTTCGGTATACCGTCGAAATACCACAAGCAGAATAACTTATGTTCTGGTTGTCAATACTATTATCATCAAGACGTCTTAAAAACAAAAACAAACAAACCAACAACAACAACAACAAAAACACGTCTTTTTCTTTGTATAAGGTGTTCAAGAAGCGTAAATCTTCATGTCGACCAATTGAAATAAATTGATTTTATCGACCTTTACCGTGACAATGAAGAAAGCGTTGTTTATGTCTATAGTTTCCCACTGTATAAGTATTGTCCAATATTTTTGTCTGTCTGTGTTCTAACGTGTGCACAATGTGATATTGTCATCATGAGTTGTTGTTTACATCCCTTTAAATGGGACGAAGGCCCCCTCCCCCTTCCACCTTTTTTTTGTGTGTTTGTGTAATGAAATCTGGTCTATTCGTTATTCTCATATACACACCTATGCATGCACGCACATACACACATTGATATGCACATGAACTCGTATTCCTCTGTATACACGCGCGCGCACGCACGCACGCGCACACACACACACACACACACACACACACACACACACACACACACACACACACACACACACACACATATATATATATATATATATATATATATATATATATATATATATATATATATATATATATATAAGGCCACTGGCCGAAGTACTGGGCTCAAAACTCTAGTTTGTCTTGTTTCTTTGGTTTATCTACAATATATATATATATACATATATATGCATACATACATATATACACACACACACACACACACACACACACACACACACACACACACACACACACACACATATATATATATATATATATATATATACATATATACTACACGTCATTATTGAAGGGCCAGGAACGTTTTTGAGTCAATTTTTGAAAGGAGAAATAACCTATTTTCTCTTACTCTTTTCTCCAATTTGTTGCCGTAACTGAATGGATAAGAGCTCAGACAACATTGCAGTTTCCTTTTGGCACGTGTTTGGGGATTTGCCGATTTGCAATGGGCGGCCCAAGGAAGACAATTTCCACACGAAATTGTCGAATCTTCAGCAGGGTCTCTCTGACGACGCAGGCAAGGTAGCGACAAAATTCGCTTTGCACGTGCAAGGCAAGCCCTTTTTGAACACTACTCCAGCCAAAGTTGCCCGCAGACGAGGATAAAAAGGACCCGTTCTTGGTTCGTTTTAACCATGCTTGCAAGACGACGGATGACGGATGAGCAGCGGGGGAGAGCCCTCGCTCTGCTTGATGAAGGCCTAGCGCAGCGGGAAGTTGCTAGACGACTTGAAGTGTCGCATTCCACAATCCAGAGACTGCTGGAGCGCTTCAATGAGACTGGAGCAGTCCAGGAAAGGCGTCACACGGGTCGACCCAGAGTAACGACAAGACAGCAAGACCGCTACCTTGCCCTCTCCGTCCTGAGGGAAAGGGCATCCACTGCGGTGACCTTGAGGGGTCAGCTGAGGGACGCAACAGGTGCTAACATCAGCTGCAGCACGGTGAGAAGACGGCTACATGAGGCAAACTTGAGGTCACGGAGACCGGCCGTCCGACCCGTGCTGTCACCGGTCAACAGAGTGCGCCGCATGACCTGGGCCAGGGAGCACGTGACCTGGACAAGGCAACAGTGGGCCCGGGTCTTGTTTTCGGATGAGTCCAGGTTCACCCTGACCTTTAACGATGGCCGGGCTCGGGTGTGGCGACGTCAAGGGGAGAGGTTCGCTGACGCCACTGTCCAAGAGCATAACCGGTACGGCGGCGGGTCGGTGGTGGTGTGGGGTGGCATGAGCCGTGGTACCCGGACCCCCCTGCTCCCCATTGACGGCATCCTGAACGGGGTCCGGTACCGGGACGAGGTTCTGGCGGCCGTGGCACTGCCTGCGCTTGTGGACCTTGGTCAAGGCGCCATCTTCCAGGACGACAATGCACCTGCGCATCGAGCACGCCTTGTGACCGACTTCCTGGAGCAGCATGAAGTCGTCCGTATGGCCTGGCCAGCGTGCTCACCTGACCTGAACCCAATTGAACACCTCTGGGATGTGCTTGGGAGGCGCATCAGGGACAACCACCCCCCACCGGGCACCCTGGCCAGGCTGGTCGACATCCTGCAGATCGAGTGGGCGGCCATCCCTCAGGACACACTCCGTACCCTTGTGGGGTCGATGCATCGGCGCTGTGAAGCATGCATCCAGGCTCGGGGCGGACACACGCGATATTGAAAACAGATTGGCCAAATCTGACACTTTCTGTTTTTTGAAAAGGGGGGGATGTTCCTTTAAATGCATGTGCTGTTCACTAATGGGTCATTGTGCTAATTTCTTTTTCCAAAACAGGTGTGGAAATGATGAAATAAAACATAGAATCAATTCTAAACATTGTCAATTATTTCAACTTAAAATTAGAGAGGAAGGAAGAAGTGGCCCTTAAATTATGATTAGGAGTATATATATATGTATATGCACACATACACACACATGGAAACACCATTTGACACAATCTCACTGCCACTCTTTCTCCTCTCTCTCTCTCTCTCTCTCTCTCTCTCTCTCTTTCTCTCATACACACACGCTTATACATACACGCACAGATGTACGCGCACACACATAGCACACCTACATACATACAAACACACATACAGTCATACATACATACATACATACATACATAATACATTCATACATACACACATACTTACATACTTGCGTACATACATACTTGCACGCATACGCAGACAGACATATGCATACACAATACGCATATGCACACGTATACACACGCACACCTAGGCCTACGTGCTCGTGCACATACGCTGGTATACATCAATGGACAGTGTGTGTGCTCACCGCCATCATCTTAGGCATCGTCGTTGCCAAGGCTTACATATTCTTTCAGTTTGGGCTTTAGTCGTTCATTTTATAATGTTTACTTGGTAAGTGTATTTTATGAATGACACGTCTTTCATTAATTGACGACTGTGAGTTTGCAAATTGCTCAGTATGGCTGATCAAAATGTGCAATACAAGATGACGTGTGTGTGTGTGTGTGTGTGTGTGTGTGTGTGTGTGTGTGTGTGTGTGTGTGTGTGTGTGTGTGTGTGTGTGTGTGTGTGACAAGGAGAGAGAGGGGGAGAGAGAGGGAGAGAGAGAGAGAGTTTGAATTGTAACTGTATTCTTTTACTGACCAGCCGGTTTTTGTTGTCAGAACTCTCTTAGTCAAGGAAGGAACCAGATTAAAAGATAGAGAAAAAAATTGGAATCTAGATTACTTTTGTTGTATTCTTATGAGAGAGAGAGAGAGAGAGAGAGAGAGAGAGAGAGAGAGAGAGAGAGAGAGAGAGAGAGCAAATAATCTAGCAAGGGACACAATCCCGAAAATATTGAATGTCATTTCAGAGTGCAGTATCTTTGCAATATGGCTGTCAACATCGAAACGAAAACACAATTACTACGTTTAACACTGTGATTGTTGGTCTTACTGCGAGAGATCGATGGAAAGTCCTTTGATTCAAAGTGTTCTTATATGGATTGATGCACACTTACGATATCATACGTTTTGTTTCATTCAAGTTTGTTTTTGATACTAAGAAGTCAGCCATAAGTTCGGCGACTTACCTATGAAACAACTGTATAAATTGGATACGTACATCATACGTGTGTATAGACTGTGACTATTGCACCAGTTAGCTTTGAAAATTTAAACAAGTGTAACTATTGTAACAGTAAGTCAAGGTGCAAAGCAAACACTGTAACACAGAAATCAAAATGAGTAAGGGGCTGTGTCCAAGCAAAAGTACGATTTATGTTTCCAATTTGCCGTTTTCTCTCACCAACAACGACCTGCATAAAATCTTCGAAAAGTATGGAAAAGTTGTCAAGTGAGTACCTACGGTTCATTTACAGTAGGCCTAATTTCTTGTGGTGCGTTTTTCGTTTTTAGGTTTTGAAGGGTTGAAAAAATAGAAGACGTTTTCTGTATGACACTTGACAGAGGGTAACTAAAAATTGGAATCCACCTGAGAAATTTAGGCAAAACCATTGGCTTATTCAGTTTAATGTATTTTGTGCCTGAGCCTTGAGCTAAGCCTATTTTTGTCATTATACAGGGTCATGTTGAAAACGGTGTAAGGTATAACGTACATCATGGTTAAACTATTGACAATGGTTTATGTATGGTATTCACTATACATGCACTCATGTAGTATGTCAGATAAAGTAGTGATAGTGTTTTGTTCAGCCTTGCAAAATTGGCAGCCATAAACTTACAAGATTCAACTTGCCAGACAGCTCTTTCTATCCTGAGTACCACAAGTTCAGTGGTGTGATATGTCAGATTGTCAGTGTCTCTGTGTATGTGTGTGTGTGTGTGTGTGTAAGGAGGGGGGAGGGGGTGAGTGAAAGGTGTCAGGCCCATTCTGACCCATTACTTCTGTCTGCTTTCTTGTGTGATTTTGTGTGTGTGTGTGTGTGTGTGTGTGTGTACATGTGTTATACTTGTATGTGTGTGTGTGTGTGTGTGTGTGTGTGTGTGTGTACACATGTTTGTCAGTGAGAGAGAGAGAGAGAGAGAGAGATAAAAGAAACTTGCTTTCTAATAGTAATGTAGATAAACTATTTGCACATAGACCAGCGTGTATATAGATCTACCATGGCTAAAATAAATTATACTAAAAGAAAACAGTAGAAAATAAGATATTGCAGAACAATTCAAAATTAAACTATTTAGACCACAAACACACACACACACACACACACACACACACACACACACACACACACACACACACACACACACAACACACACACACACACACACACACACACACACACACACACACACACACACAATAGGATTTTGGTCATGCTTTTTTATGCATGAAAGTGAGAGAGATGAGAGAAAGACAAAGAGGGAAAGGAGAGAGAGAGAGAGTATGTAAATCACTGAATGCAGTTAACTTAAAAAGAACATGAGTATGCATTTCAGGAAGATTGTACAACAAAGTTGGGTTGAATAGGATGTAGTTTTGTATCAATTGGTTATGAAAAGAATCTTTGTTTAGTTCTGATTCACATTTAAATCATTATTGATTTAAACCAAAATATATGATTTTGTAAATTTGGATTTTCTGTGTGAAACTTGGATTATTTTACTCTGTGTAACTGTAAGGATGGTTTGTCACCCCAGTGCCTCGCCACTCGTTTGTTTGTTTGGGTTTTTTGTTTTAAAGTTCAACTGCCTAATATGTTTACTGAAATGTTAAAGTGTGCATTTTCTGTAGAATGTTGGTGGAGACAACAATTTTGTTGTTGTGGATTTTCTGATTAGTGAATTAGTGTGTGCCATGCCCACGCGTAGCTGCCGATTGATTTCGAGTTCGAACTCCTCGCTGAACACTCCTGCCCCTAGTAACAGTGTGTGTTGATCCATTGTCCACTGGGTACACTTTCTATGATGCTTTTTTCTTCTTCCTCAGCACTTTCACTACTTTCTTCTTCAAAATTTGATCATTTTCAGCGTTACCTTCATTCTCTCAATTGTAGAATCTCCTCACTGTTCAAACCTTGTTGACATTTTTCTGGCTAAAAGCACTTCAAATGTTGATCGAACACACAATACATCTGCCAGAAATACTGTCTTAAGGGAAATAACTGTCCAATGAAACAACTAAAGTACCAAGATAGACAAGTGAGTTTTGTACTCCATATGGTCATCTATTCTACAATCGAAGGGTCCTAGCAGTGGGTGTTGCTGTACTAGACCTACGATCAAAGGGTCCCTTCGAGGATGTGTTAAGCCTGCAACAACAATAACAACAAGCCAAGAACAATGAAAAGAGTACAGAAAAATGTGTGTGTGTGTGTGCACGCGTGTGCGCGTGTGTATATCGTATATGTGACTGTCTGCATATATACTTTATATGTGTGGCTATGTGTGTGTGAGACTGTGTGTTAGACTCGTGGGGTGTGTGTGTGTGTGTGTGTGTGTGTGTGTGTGTGTGTGTGCATGTGTGTGTGTGCTTGGTATTTAGTGAGTGATGCTTATTAAATTTTATACTTTGATTCTATAGTCCTTTAAGTGTTAAATAGACTGCACAGCCTAGCATAATTGACCAAGAGACAAGTCATTAGTCAGTAAAGTCATATTTTGAAGTACTGCTTTGTTGTCCTGACTTCCTGAGATAAAAACTCTCTTCTTTTAAAATGATGGGGAAAATACCTTCTGAAACCACCCTCTTCACTATCAAGCAAGTGAGAGTCCTGGAATTTGTACAATTTTATAATGAATTCTTACAATTTCTAGATTCCTACCAAGAGTTAAGCATGTTATGAAAACACTCATAAGATTGTGACCACACACTGACACAGTGTTCAAAGTCTCATCCATTTTGTGTCAATGAGTTTGGTGATCAGATTTTCTTGACCAACACAGCTGGTGTCTGCTGTGTCTCTTATAAATGCATTATGCATAGTTGATGCCATGTTGTATTAGGAAAGGAGGCATAGAATACGGCCCCAGTGATCAATCTCGCTCTCAGTCCAAAAATGATCTCAGTAGCATGATCAGAATCACACACATTTTCATCATCATAGTATTGTGAAAAATTGTCCCAAATTCTGTTGCTCTTCATGGTGATTCAGTGTTGGTGGGTTTAGAAAAGTGTTGAAGAGGTAAAATGGGCAGCATGAGGGTTGACACAGAAGTGTTTCTGAAGTTTAGACAGCAAAAAGAAAGAAACAAACAAAAAATGTTTTGGTGCCATGTATGATCATGTTAACCTCATAGTTATCAGCTAATACATCACGCTCAGCTTTTAACAGCAATTATGTAACTTTATGCTGATTTATTCTGTGTCGTCCTGTCTAGCTACCTGCTGATATTACAGGGCTGAGATTTATTCATTAACATGAGGTTAGCCAGCCAGGCTACCAGCCAGGGACACTGACTTAGTGGGACAGATTTATGGGTAGCCCAACACAGACTAATGACATTTGCTGGATTTTTTCCCATTGTTTTAGGTCAAAAGTTTTATATGCCAGCCACTCTACCTAAACAGTAAGTTGAGGTTGCTTGCCATCTAGCTACATCACCACTACTAGAAAATCTCAGTCCTGCACTAAGCAACGCAATTTTAAGAGTGTGAGTTCCTCCCATGAACATTGATGTGCATTACATTAACGACATGACTAAAACGTGTGTGATATTTTTTTGAATGTCAGAGTGACAATAATGAAAGACAGAGAGTCACGCAGAAGTCGTGGTGTGGCCTTCGTTCTGTACCTGGACAGAGACTCTGCTCACAAAGCTGTCAGGGCCCTGCATAAAACACAGGTGAGTCATAATGGGAGAGATAGCTGTGTGTGTGTCTGTCTGTAGCAAAACTGTGGTAGCAAGATTGTCTGATGTCTTTCTGGATAGATGTTTACCAAATTTGGGTCAGTGGTGTAGACTGTTGTGTAGTGCACATTCGTAAGATTGGAAATGATGGTGCCAAGGGCAAGGTCACACAGACCAAAGAATCATCTAAAGTCTAAACTGGGACTTTTTTGTGGAAGGTATATAAACAACATATTTTTCAGGAACTCCTTGACAGTATTTATATTCAGTTGTCACAGTCTGCCACTATCCTTGCTTCATTTCAAACATCGTTTCAAGGTCACAGTGGCCATAAGAAGTGCAAAATCTTGATTTTTGCAATAATTTTTGTACAAAAAGGAACGTTGGCAGAATGACTTGACAAAGCTTGATTGATTTTGTTTTTGTTTGTGTTTTCAGTTTGTTTGTTGTTAATTAATGTTTCCAATTATAAGAGGGAGTGTGCTGTGTATGTTGCATTATGTTTTGCATTCTGTTGGTGGCACTCTTAGTTTTCTGTGTATGTCACTTTTTTGTCTATAAATCTTTTCATTGTGTGTATAATTGTAGTGTATGTACATGTGGATGTGCATTCAGATTGTGTCAGAATGTGTGTATCTGCATGCATGTGCATGTTTAACTAAAACATAAAAGTGGATATCAGTAAGCTTGATGTCATGAGCGCATTGGTATGTGATGCTCACTCTGCCACTCACATGTGCAAGCATGCATGTGTACAGACACAAAGAAGGGCAGTACGGTGTGAATGCTTAGTTATATACCGTCCATGATCATAATGTCAAAATGCCAAATACCTTTTCAGATGTTTGAGAGAACCATCAACTGCACCATAGCCAAAGACAATGGCCGTGCACCCGAGTTCATTCGACGGAAAGAATACAAGGACAAGTCCAAATGTTATGAGTGTGGGGTGAGTAGTACTGTTAACCCATTGACTCCCACATCCTGTCCACCAGCTGCAAAAACTTAACCCTTTGACTCCTTCACCCTATCTTCCAGCTTCCTGCAGAAAGCTGTTAGAAAGGATGAAGGAGTCAAAGGGTGAATCTTTTGCTTTGCTAGCATGGTTGACACTCAGAATGCTTGCTGGTGGATAGGACAAGGGAGTCAAAAAGGTTAAAGTAATCACTGACATAGGGAAATGAATAAATAAATGAAAATATGATGAAAGATACAACTGTAAAGGTTGCCCTTATCCCTCAGCTTGTTGAGAAACCAGGTGATAATGATAGAGACTCACTACTATTGGTTGAGATTTCTGTAGGACAAGATCTTCTCCTCTCTTTTGCATTTCACCTTTCACTGTCCTGAACAGGATCACAATTATCTTACTGTATCTTGTTTTGTGCATGTATATTTGATGTCTTTTAGGTCTTTATAATTGTTATTTCCTTATTTTATTGCTGTCCATTATTTTACCATTTAGCTTTCAGTGTTATTTCCATCAATTTATCTTTGTCTATGTGTAGTTTGGGTACTGGTATGTTTTTGTTTGTTTATTGATTTGTTGTGTTTGTTTGTTTTGTCTTTGTTTTTTTATCTCATTTGTAATGCTCTTCTATAGCTCATGGATGAGCGTATTGTTGTTGTGTCATGGATGGTGTCAAACAAATCTCTTTAATTGTTACTTACTAGTTCATAGTTTTTGTGGATCAAACACTGCGTGCACAAAGCTCTGTGGCTAACCTCAAACCGTACCAGTCAGATTCATAGTTTTAGTAAACTCTAATCTCTATTGTACAGGTGGCAGTACCTTTGCTGAAGGGATGGGGTGGGGGGGGTGGTGGTAGGTATCACCCACTTGATTAGCTCTGCGACTGAGTAATTACTGTCATTAGTAGTCTTGCTAGGCAGTGCTGTAGTAAGTTGTGTCAGAACAGGCCACTGAAACTCTTTCAGAGAGAATGAGCAACAGTGCAGAGTTCTTCTAGCAGTGGCCACATGGTGGCTGTACAGTGTGTCCTGAGGACTTGCTGGCACTACGACTCGATGACTGAAATTGGGTTTGGTTAGGGCATAGAAGTAGCCGAGACGACGGTTTACCGCAGAATACAAGTGAAGACATGATTAAACCAGTGGAAGATGTGATATAAACAAAGTGGAAGATGTGATAACAAACACAGAAAAAGATGTGATAACAAACACAGAAAAAGACGTGATAACAAACACAGAAAAAGATTGTGATAACAAACACAGAAAAAGATGTGATAACAAACACAGAAAAACATGTGATAACAAACACAGAAAAAGATGTGATAACAAACACAGAAAAAGATGTGATAACAAACACAGAAAAAGATGTGATAACAAACACAGAAAAACACGTGATAACAAACACAGAAAAAGATGTGATAACAAACACAGAAAAAGATGTGATAACAAACACAGAAAAAGATGTGATAACAAACACAGAAAAAGACGTGATAACAAACACAGAAAAAGATGTGATAACAAACACAGAAAAACATGTGATAGCAAACACAGAAAAAGACGTGATAACAAACACAGAAAAAGATGTGATAACAAACACAGAAAAAGATGTGATAACAAACACAGAAAAAGATGTGATAACAAACACAGAAAAAGATGTGATAACAAACACAGAAAAAGATGTGATAACAAACACAGAAAAAGATGTGATAACAAACACAGAAAAAGACGTGATAACAAACACAGAAAAAGATGTGATAACAAACACAGAAAAAGATGTGATAACAAACACAGAAAAAGATGTGATAACAAACACAGAAAAAGATGTGATAACAAACACAGAAAAAGATGTGATAACAAACACAGAAAAAGATGTGATAACAAACACAGAAAAAGATGTGATAACAAACACAGAAAAAGATGTGATAACAAACACAGAAAAAGATGTGATAACAAACACAGAAAAAGATGTGATAACAAACAGAAAAACATGTGATAACAAACACAGAAAAAGATGTGATAACAAACACAGAAAAACACGTGATAACAGAAAAAAATGTGATAGCAAACACAGAAAAACATGTGATAGCAAACACAGAAAAACATGTGATAACAGAAAAAGATGTGATAGCAAACACAGAAAAAGACGTGATAGCAAACACAGAAAAAGATGTGATAGCAAACACAGAAAAAGATGTGATAACAAACACAGAAAAAGATGTGATAACAAACACAGAAAAAGATGTGATAACAAACACAGAAAAAGATGTGATAACAAACAGAAAAAGATGTGATAACAAACACAGAAAAAGATGTGATAACAAACACAGAAAAAGATGTGATAACAAACACAGAAAAACATGTGATAACAAACACAGAAAAAGATGTGATAACAAACACAGAAAAAGATGTGATAACAAACACAGAAAAAGACGTGATAACAAACACAGAAAAAGATGTGATAACAAACACAGAAAAAGATGTGATAACAAACACAGAAAAAGATGTGATAACAAACACAGAAAAAGACATGATAACAAACACAGAAAGAGATGTGATAACAAACACAGAAAAAGATGTGATAACAAACACAGAAAAAGATGTGATAACAAACACAGAAAAAGATGTGATAACAAACACAGAAAAAACATGTGATAACAAACACAGAAAAAGACGTGATAACAAACACAGAAAAAGACATGATAACAAACACAGAAAAAGATGTGATAACAAACACAGAAAAAGATGTGATAACAAACACAGAAAAAGATGTGATAACAAACAGAAAAAGACATGATAACAAACACAGAAAAAGACGTGATAACAAACACAGAAAAAGATGTGATAACAAACACAGAAAAACATGTGATAACAAACACAGAAAAAGACGTGATAACAAACACAGAAAAAGACATGATAACAAACACAGAAAGAGATGTGATAACAAACACAGAAAAAGATGTGATAACAAACACAGAAAAAGATGTGATAACAAACACAGAAAAAGATGTGATAACAAACACAGAAAAACATGTGATAACAAACACAGAAAAAGACGTGATAACAAACACAGAAAAAGACATGATAACAAACACAGAAAAAGATGTGATAACAAACACAGAAAAAGATGTGATAACAAACACAGAAAAAGATGTGATAACAAACAGAAAAAGACATGATAAACAAACACAGAAAAAGACGTGAAAAACAAACACAGAAAAAGATGTGATAACAAACACAGAAAAACATGTGATAACAAACACAGAAAAAGACGTGATAACAAACACAGAAAAAGACATGATAAACAAACACAGAAAAAGACGTGATAACAAACACAGAAAAAGATGTGATAACAAACACAGAAAAAGATGTGATAACAAACACAGAAAAAGATGTGATAACAAACACAGAAAAAGATGTGATAACAAACACAGAAAAAGACATGATAACAAACACAGAAAAACATGTGATAACAAACACAGAAAAACATGTGATAACAAACACAGAAAAAGATGTGATAACAAACACAGAAAAAGACGTGATAACAAACACAGAAAAGATGTGATAACAAACACAGAAAAAGATGTGATAACAAACACAGAAAAAGATGTGATAACAAACACAGAAAAACATGTGATACCAAACACAGAAAAAACATGTGATAACAAACACAGAAAAACATGTGATAACAAACACAGAAAAACATGTGATAACAAAAACAGAAAAAGATGTGATAACAAACACAGAAAAAGATGTGATAACAAACACAGAAAAAGATGTGATAACAAACACAGAAAAAGATGTGATAACAAACACAGAAAAACATGTGATAACAAACACAGAAAAAGATGTGATAACAAACAGAAAAACATGTGATAACAAACACAGAAAAACATGTGATACCAAACACAGAAAAACATGTGATAACAAACACAGAAAAAGATGTGATAACAAACACAGAAAAAGATGTGATAGCAAACACAGAAAAAGATGTGATAACAAACACAGAAAAAGATGTGATAACAAACACAGAAAAAGATGTGATAACAAACACAGAAAAAGATGTGATAACAAAAACAGAAAAACATGTGATAACAAACACAGAAAAAGATGTGATAACAAACACAGAAAAAGATGTGATAACAAAAACAGAAAAACATGTGATAACAAACACAGAAAAAGATGTGATAACAAACACAGAAAAAGATGTGATAACAAACACAGAAAAAGACGTGATAACAAACACAGAAAAAGATGTGATAACAAACACAGAAAAAGACGTGATAACAAACACAGAAAAAGATGTGATAACAAACACAGAAAAAGACGTGATAACAAACACAGAAAAACATGTGATAACAAACACAGAAAAAGACGTGATAACAAACAGAAAAAGATGTGATAACAAACACAGAAAAAGATGTGATAACAAACACAGAAAAAGATGTGATAACAAACACAGAAAAAGATGTGATAACAAACACAGAAAAAGATGTGATAGCAAACACAGAAAAAGATGTGATAACAAACACAGAAAAAGATGTGATAACAAACACAGAAAAAGACGTGATAACAAACACAGAAAAAGATGTGATAGCAAACACAGAAAAAGACGTGATAACAAACACAGAAAAAGATGTGATAACAAACACAGAAAAAGATGTGATAACAAACACAGAAAAAGACGTGATAACAAACACAGAAAAAGACGTGATAACAAACACAGAAAAAGATGTGATAACAAACACAGAAAAAGATGTGATAACAAACACAGAAAAAGATGTGATAACAAACACAGAAAAAGATGTGATAGCAAACACAGAAAAAGATGTGATAGCAAACACAGAAAAAGATGTGATAGCAAACACAGAAAAAGATGTGATAACAAACACAGAAAAAGACGTGATAACAAACACAGAAAAACATGCGATAACAAACACAGAAAAACATGTGATAACAAACACAGAAAAAGATGTGATAACAAACACAGAAAAAGATGTGATAACAAACACAGAAAAAGATGTGATAACAAACACAGAAAAAGATGTGATAACAAACACAGAAAAAGATGTGATAACAAACACAGAAAAAGATGTGATAACAAACACAGAAAAAGATGTGATAACAAACACAGAAAAAGATGTGATAACAAACACAGAAAAAGATGTGATAACAAACACAGAAAAAGACGTGATAACAAACACAGAAAAAGATGTGATAACAAACACAGAAAAAGATGTGATAACAAACACAGAAAAAGATGTGATAACAAACACAGAAAGAGATGTGATAGCAAACACAGAAAAACATGTGATAGCAAACACAGAAGAAGACGTGATAACAAACACAGAAAAACATGTGATAGCAAACACAGAGAAAGAAAAACAATATAGAAAAAGACATAGGAAAAAAAAACAACCCAACCACATGAAAGTAACAAGAAAGGAAAAAATCTCCAGCTAGGCTCAAGGCTGAGCAGTCGAAGTATTTCTGTTTTTGCAGGCTAAAAATTGTGTGGTCATATTGAGTATGAGAGTTCAGCTGTACTGTACTTGTACATACTGTGAAAGTGAAGTTGTCTTACTGGTTGAAGCCACATCATGATGTGACCAGTTGATTAGAGCCCTTGCCTGAGAAGCATAAATTGTGGGTTCATTGTCCGTTTGTACAGGGATCTTCTCTGTCTTTGCTCTGCTCTGGGCTCTGAATGGTGGTCATAGCTGCTGGTCTTTGGATGAGAGAATAAACTGAGGTTCCATGTGTATCATATACGATAGATCTCAATGGCAGAAAGAGAATCATCCCTGACAAAATTCTGCAGAAACACCTGCTTTCATGGGCAAACAGAAATACAGGAAAAAAAGCATAGGTGAACTGTGTAGTATTGTGCTGTGGCAGCTGCTTTCACCGGAGAGAGTAACCTGCTTTTCTTGTGGAAAAAAGCCTGTTATGACCAAAAAAAACCAAACAAACAAACAGAAATTCCATGCCAGTGGTCATTAAAGGGTTTTCTTCTGGTAATCCAGCATTTTCGCTATGATAATAATAGTAATAAATCAATCATTATTATTTATTATTATTATTATTATTATTATTATTTATTATTATTATTATTATATTAATATTATTATTTTATTATGTTGTTGATGTTGTTGTGTTGTTGTTGTTACATAATAATTGTAATGATAATAGTAGTGATATTGATGAGATGATGATGATGATGATGAAAATGATGATGAGATGATAAAAAGTTGAACAACTCCCTCATTAATGCATGATAATGATGAGACTTGACTGTGTTGTCCAGCTTTCCAATGAGCCATAGCACACTCAGCACTGGGTAGGAACCAGTCGGTTCATGATTCCCACAAGATCATTTCATATTATCATATTATGTATCTTTTTGCTGTCAATGTATTTTTGTCTTGTGAGTCTTTAAACTTGGACTGCTTTTCCCCTTTTGAGATTGCATTGCCGCAGTGCAGCACCACCACTTTATTTTAACCAAAACTTCAGAAAGGCAAGAAGGCTGATTGGCGTTTAAGGGGAGGGACCTGAGAAATCTTTCCAGTGTTTCATACCAGGGCATCTGGGCAAAAGCCTCTACTCTTCATGATTTTCAACTGCTGTAGGATCTTTAGTGTGTGCAGATGAGAAGGCACATGGGTCCGACTTGTTTTTCATCCCCTTTAGAAGGTCTAGACTTCAGTTTGTTTTTTCAGTCAAACTGAGGAGAAAAGTCGAGGCCTCAACAGGAAACGAACCCTGGAACCTTGAGTTAATTATTGCAGGCAAACATCTGAACCATTCTGCCACTCTTTTCCTCTTTGGGTTGAGACTGCATAACAATGCTATACTCTGTGCATACTTTCATGAAATGTACACCAGCCAGTCCCTGCAAATCCTGACACCTGTGGTGTTGGTCAGAAAGTATGAACAACTCCTTTGTTAATGCATCTGTAGAGTGGATGAGAATACTGACACCTGAGGTGCTGGTCAGAAAATATGTACAACTCCTTTGTTAATGCATCTGTAGAATGGATGAGACTTGACTGTGTTGTCCCAGCTTTCCACCAAGTCCATAGCACACTCAGCACTGGGTAGGAACCAGTCGGATTCATAAAATCCCACAAATATGTTTTTGTGACTGATGAGTATTTGAACCCATGACCTTCCACTCAGTGGCCCATTGCACAAACCATTTGTCACATTGACTAGTCTGAGTGTCAAAACTGCTTGTGAGTTTGTTTAGAACATGGCAGAGTTGAGGAGCATGTCATTGTGCATTCTTAACTTTCTCGCTACGAGCATCGGGATTTCCCGATCATGTCTCAACAGCGCATGTCTACGAGCATCGGAGAAATCCGACTTGAGTTTTGAAAATTTGCTGGACTTTCAGTAGTTCCATCAACCGAAACTGATAGCCAGAAATAGATTGTCCGGTCATTCCTAGCCGCGTTTCAGGCCACGAGGTCACTGTACTACGCAGTTGGTGAGTGGTCAATGCAAAGTTCACGACCCACTATCTCCGCAGCGAAGCAGACGACAGAAAAGCAACTGGCTGAACAATTATTCAACAACTGGGCGCTGTTCAACACGATCTCTTCTTTCAGTGGACGTGGTGTGTGTGCGCATTGGATTGTATCAAATTTCATTGAAAATGTGACTGTAGGAACTGATTTATTGACCTGACTGTGTGTTTTGTAAGGCATTTTTCACATGAAAATGTCTCTAATTTTACTTGTACCGTTACTCAGCAACCATGAGGGTTAGACAGTTGAAATTTCAGCATAATATATTGTACACCAATCTTTTATTGTATGACCCACCAAATTTCCAAACTCTCTGTTTTCATTTATTTTTATGAGAATTTTTCTCATGACCTATACAAATGGTGCATATCAGGGGAACGGCAAGGGGCATAACCGTACGTAGTCGAGTGAGTTAATGATTCTTATTTGGTTGCATGAACAGATCTAAAAATTTGGTTTGGGCTTGACTTATTTGTATGTGACAGGAAGCAGGACACCTGAGTTACAGATGTCCCAAGAACTTGCTGGGAGAACGAGAACCTCCTCCAAAGAAAAAGAAGTTGAAGAAAGGACAGAAAGATGCTGATGGAGATGAAGAAGATGGGTATGTACCCAGATATCCTTTGATTTGTAATTAGTCGTATCTATTATTTTTACATTATTAGTATATTCTTCTTCTTCCTCTTCTTCTTCTTTTTTGTTATTATTATTATTACTATATATCCCACAGCCGCACACTGCATAAAGGGTATTGCCATGGAGCACTGCTTGTAGTTTTGGCCATATGCTGCGACTTGCCGTCTACTGTTCAGGCATCTGTGTCTCCTGTGAGGTCAGCTGTCTTACTTCGGTTTGCCCTGGACTTGTGGATGCAGGTGGAGAGAGCTGCTGAGGCTCTGCGCAAACAACAGCAACTTACATAAGCGCATGGCACCTAACGCCAACCCCTCTCACAAACATTGAGATCCCACATGAGGGTGGTACACAAATCAAGTGCTAGGTTGAACTTTGTCGACCACAACAGTCGACCATATATTTACATATAACTAGTGTAATCATTAGTGTTATTATGGAAAGAAGCTAGATTTGTACAAACAAGGCAAGTATACAAACAAGGCAACTCAGGTTTGTCAGAATGATTGATGTGTGTGGCCTTTGGTTGAATAAACACTTTTTTCTGTCAGAGGACTTGTAACACGTCCCCTCCCCAATGAGATGTTAAGATTTCTAACACCTCTCTCCACTGAGAGAATAAATTTAATACCTCTCTCCACAAACAGATGATAACATTTCAACCCCTTCTTTCCCAAAGAGAGTACAAGATTTCTTACATCTCCCTTCCTTAAAGAGACAATAACATTTGTAATGCTTCCCTCCCCAACAAGATGATAAGATTTCTAACGCCACAGGTACGTAGGTCAGGTATGTATGTCAGCTGTCATAAAATTACCCATTACTGTTATACTGTGAACGATATGACAGGTACATAGGTCAACTGCCATAGGAATACCTATTACTATTATACTGTGAGTGATCAGACAGCTATCTAGGTCAACTGCCGTAGGAATACCCATTACTATTGTACTGTGAGTAAGTGGACAGCTATTTAGGTTAACTGCCATAGAAATACCCATTCCTGTGATACTGTGAGCAGTTAGACAGCTGTGTAGGTCAACTGCCATGACACTGTGAGTGATTAGACAGGAACATAGGTCCAGTACCAGTAGGCCTCCTTCGGTCATGACTGACCATGGACAAAGTACATCCGTTCTAATGTCTAGATGGGCTGTCTGCTTGGTCCAAGCAGCGTCGCCTGTGACTGTACAGACCAATGCGAGAGAGGCAGTCTCTGTCGCAGCGGTCGCATGTGTATGCTGATGCTGATCTGTTGGCTGTCATCCCTTTTCTGCGAACTCGCTTTTCTGCTGCAGCAGCTGACAGTTTGTCCTCACCAATCCGCAGCTGTTTCTTGAGAGTAGTTCTCCAGCTGTTGCGGTCGTCTGCGAGGTCCTCCCAGGACTCAGTGTTGATCTCAAGTGCCTTCATGTCACGCTTGCAAACGTCTTTGTATCTCAGCTGTGGGCGGCCAATGTTTCTCTGCCCTGTGGCAAGCTCACCATAAAGGATGTCTTTTGGGATGCGACCATCTTCCATGCGGCGAACTTGGCCCAACCAGCGCAGCCGACGCTGTCTCAGCATGGTATGCATGGTTGGGAGGCCAGCGCAGGTTAGGACTTCGGTGTTGGTCACCTTGTCTTGCCAGGAAATGCCAAGTATGCGCCGTAGGCTTCTCAGATGGAAGGTATTGAGCCTTTTCTCCTGATGAGCATGCGTGGTCCACGCCTCGCTGCCATACAGCAAGGTGCTGAGGACACAGGCGTTGTATACAGCCATCTTTGTCTTTGTGGTCAGCTTGGGATTTGTCCACACCCTTTGAGGAACATAGGTCCACAGCCATAGAATTACCCGTTACTATTGTTGTTGTTCTCATAACACAGCTGATGTGGTGTGCAGAGATGGATCAGAGGAAGACCTGGGGACAGAAGAGAGTGCCCAGCTGGACAGTCTGGCTGCTGCTATCCAGTATCAGGTAAGTACATGTATAATGTGTTCTTTATATCTCTGATTAAATAATCTTACTTCTAAAGACCTACAAAATCCATCAACAAACCTACAAACATGTACGAATTCCACCAATGGATTTACTCTCCAGGCCTAACAAGTCCATCTACAAACTGATTCAAAAACCTACAGAATCCACTGAAGAACTTACAAAGACCTACAAAATCCACTTCTCAACTTACGAAAGCCTACAAAATCCACCAGTAAACTTACAAAAAAAAAAAGAAATTTGACAAAAAATGAATACAGTGGTGGTAGATGTCACAGTTGTGAAAACAAAATCTAAGCATTCCGGCGTTCCTGAGAAAATGCTGTTCACAAATTTTCCTCAAAAAAGATTTGATTTAACCCTTTCCCATTTGCAGATTCTGCTCAGAAACTCTTCCTAGTATTCAGAGATTTTCCAAAGCGTGTTAATGAAAAGGTCAGATGCTGATCGATATCTTGTAAATGAGGCAATGTGTGGTACCAAACTCAGCATCATTCTTTCATTGGTTTATCCTGACTTTCGCGGGAAACTTCATTCATGAGGTGTGTGTAACCCCTAGTGCTAAGAGCGTGATGGAAATTCCCCACCAGGCCTAAGTAACATGCGGCGGGTGTAAATAAAAAGCGGGGTTTCCTGGTCGGCGGGATAAAATGGGAAAGGGTTAAGGTACTTTTTTTGTTTGTTTTACTCCAGGTGACCTTGACCTTGGCACCATGAAGTCCAAACTTATGTTTCTGTGATTCTTGAACAACTACATATTTGACCCAAACTTGATAAACATCTACCAGAAATAGTTGAGAAAATCTTACAAACATATTCTCTATCTCTCTCTCTCTCTCTTTCTCTTTTTTTCTCTGTCTCTGTCTGTCCGTCTCTCTCTGTCTCTGTCTGTCCGTCTCTCTCTCTCTGTCTCTGTCTGTCTGTCTGTCTTTCTCTCTCTCTCTCTTACACAAACATGCACATGTGCACGCACACACACACACACACACACACAGAGTCACACACACACAGACTCACACACACACACACACACACACACATACACACACACACACACACACACACACTCACACCTCTTTTCAGTTGATATGAAACCCCCCCTCCCCCCTTACTCCCAGTCCCCTTAAAAATCTGATTGTTGTGACGACAATGATGTTACAGCGTCATATGATGGAAGAGGAAGGACCGTATGGCGCGAGCTCCACCTCAGCGTCTGATGAACCACACCGCAAGCGTTATAAGAAGGATGCATACTTCAGTGACGAGGAAGAACTGGATGGTTGATTGGCTTGTACACTGTTGATCTGTCAATGCTCCAGTCATTCTGTTACTGTCAGCTTAGTGTTTGATATCTCTACCCTCCCCTCTGTTGTTTTAAGACTTTGCCAGCACGTCATGTTTTGTGCAGACTCGAGGAGTCTGCCAAGTTATCCCTGGCAGTGTTGAGTGGAATGCACATGGATTTTTTTTATTGATTTGGTTCAGTTTTTATGTAGATACCCACCTCAGGTGATATGGCGGACGAGGATAACCATCCCAGGGAAGATGGGGAAGGGGGACTTATCTAATCCTATACTGACACCACCAGAACAACAGTGATGTTAAGATGGGACTGTAAGAAGGTCAGTTTCAATATAGCGCGTCCTGGGATTTGAACCCACAACCATTAGCAAATGCACATGGAATTGTTCACGTGTGATGAATTCCTCTTGAACAAAATCAAATTCTCTTGAACGAATTCAAATTCAGATTAATGGGACATAACTTGGTTTAAGAAGATGGAAGATACGTTCTTGGCTGTCTGACAAAAGTGGGGTTTTTTTGTTTTTGTTTTTTGTTTTTTTGAGAACATTGCCTGATGTCCTGAGTATGTTGCTGTCTATGAAATATACTTAAAAATTCCTTTTCAATCATATTTTGGTGTGAAATTTTGACACCTTCTGAGATAAAAGTTGTTCCATAATTGAGATCGTAGTGGGGTCAGGTAGTATTGACCTCAGAGTTTCTCTCAGTAAATTTCATTATGATAGTGTTCCTCTTCATTCTTTCACCACTTTGCTTTCCTTAACACTGAAGAAAGTCAGATACCCATTCACAGGTGGATGAAATAAGATTTTTCCTTTTAAAATAGGGGAAAATTGTTTATCTTGCAAGACCTGTGGAAGAAAAGATCTGTCTTGTTCTCTCCCCTTTGTTACAGTGTGTGAAGGCAAGTCATCTTTTTTTTTCACTCCCTTTGTTACAGTGTGTGAAGGCAAGTCATCTTTCTTTTTCTCTCCCCTTTGTTACAGTGTGTGAAGGCAAGTCATCTTTCTTTTTCACTCCCTTTGTTACAGTGTGTGAAGGCAAGTCATCTTTCTTTTTCACTCCCCTTTGTTACAGTGTGTGAAGGCAAGTCATCTTTCTTTTTCACTCCCCTTTGTTACAGTGTGTGAAGACAAGTCTCTGATTGACATTAGAAGCAAACTTGGGATACATGTCATTGTGGCACAGTGGTTAGTGCGATGGACTACCGTTTAGAAGGTTGTGGGTTCAAATCCCCTTCACTCCAGTCAAAATCATTGTGGAATTTCTCGGCTTCAACCAGCTCCAACCCAGACTTGAGCATGCATTGGACTCATTGGGAAAACTGGGACCAGTCAAGCCTCATCCACTTCACGTATGGGGTCATTGAGGGTGTTGCTCAAATCTTCTGACCAACACTGTAGATGTCTGTATCTCTCAGGTCTGGTTGACAGCAGGACATATTATGATAGTAAGTGTAGTCTCAGTTCTTAATGGAACTCCACAGCATCATGCTTATCATCATCCTCATCCTTGTCATCATAATCATCATCATGTTCAAAATCTCCCCCCCCCCCCCCCCCCCCAAAAAAAAAAAAAAAATTAAAGATGAACACAAATGACACTACCTCTAAGTGTGATGATCTTTTAAAATAAAAGAAAAAAAACCAAAAACCCCCAAAAAACTAGGCATTTATGGCATCCAGGCGGTGCTTTAAAACCACTAGGCCTCCATGTGACAGTTCTGACAGTATTAGAGGAATGTACAATTATATTAACGAGTCTACATGGCACTAGGGTCTGTGCCATGGACATCAGGAGGTCAAGAGATCAAGCCTCCAATAGTCAAAGGAATTGTTGTGAGGTCTTTTGGCCCTGACCAACTCTTAGCCCAGATTTCAGTATGCTATGAGCTCGTTGAGACCACACAGTTGAGCCGTATCAGCTTTATGGGTATGCCATTGAGAATGTTTGTCCGTTCATGTTCAGTTCAGTTCTTAATTTCTGTATCCAGTTGCTAGAGCCATACCAGGGCTCACATCACGTTGAATACAAATTGAGAATGTTCATCCGTTCAGTTTCAGTTCAGTTCTTAATTTCTTTATCCCAGCCAAGCACTAGAGCCATATCAGGACTAGCATCATGTTAAAAACAATTCCTAATTTAATTAAAACAGACAACAATCAAAGCCCAAGTTCATGATTACCCTTTCAAGTCTAAAATGCATTCAGGAATATTTTCCACATATATAATCATATATAAAATAAAATTTAGTGATATCTTGTAAAAACTTGAAAATTGCACTAGATAAACATCTCTGAAGAGGGTCTTTAATGAGTCCACTGTATAGTGCTTATGTCTCACATTGTGCCAAGTCCAAGTCTTCAGTAAGAAGACGTTTGATGCTGAGCACTTGGCTTGTTACATGATATACACCATGATGCTTCTTCATTTTTAAACGTTTTCCTGATGGAGCGCACCCATGCATGCATTGTGACTTGCTGTACTGCCTACAGGACGCATGCTGACGTGTGCTCACTGACTGCTCTGTTCTCTATGGCATGCAGCAGTGCATGCGTTCTACATTTGGAAAATTGTTGCGGTCAAACCCTGGCTCGTAAGTGAAATAACTTCAGTCTGACCACAATGAAATGTTCCTGCAGCAGGACAATGCCTTCATTCATAAATTCAGGCCAAGTTAGTGGACACTGTCTGTACTTGAAACAAAGAACTCCTCGCTGGGCTCATTTCGTCTCTCTCTCCCTCCCTCCCTCCCTCTCTCTCCCTCCCTCCCTCCCTCCCTCTCTCTCCCTCCCTCCCTCCCTCCCTCTCTCTTTTTCAAACGGCAAGTTTGAAAAATGGCTTCTAGCCAATAGCTTTTACCGTTGAAAAATAAAGCATCATTGTCATTGTCTCTCTCTCTTTCTCTTCTCTTCTCTCTCTTCTCTCTTTCTCAATGTCTCTGTCCCTGATGTCGTTCTTATTTAATCCTCAATTGCTTTGTGTCATCGACGTTTTTTGACAATTTGGCATAACTGCTTACCTCAGTGGACCGACTACCGAGAGGTTGGTGAACCTAATCCCATCAGGTCAAATCACTGTGGGATTTTTTTGGACTACAGCCAGCTGCTATTCAGAGTTTAGAGTGCCATGGGCTCAGTGGGAAGACTTGGGACCACACCATCAAACGGTTGACACTAAATGTATTGTAAAAAGAAGTGAACAGTATAGCCCTGTCCTGCTGTCTCAGTTTATATTGGAATTCCTTAGCATCATCAGTATGATGTCATGAAAAAATTGTCCCAGGTTAATGATTGCTATCACTTTAGTAGTGGACTTTAGTAAGCTGGATCAGAACAGGCTCTTTTGAATTCCACTATAAGTATCTGGCTATGGTGCAGAGTCTTTTTGGTGGGTGACCCCATGGCTGCTTGATATTGTAACTTCGCATGGAGAGCTATGATTGCCAGTGCCATGTGTGGCAAGGCACATAGTGATGATGATGATACTTGCAGTGACAAAAGATCGATTCATATGGAGGGCCATGATTGCCAGCACCATGTGACAAGGCACGTGATAATGACACTTGCAGCAATAAAAGATTGATTCGTAAGGAAGATCATGATCGCCATTGTCATGCTGCAAGGCACATGATGATAATGATGATGATGATGGTGATGGTGGTGATGGTGATGTGATGGTGATGATGATGATGATGATCTGGGCCACTTCAGTGGCTACAGAGTTAGGACAATTTTCACACTGCTAAGCAGATGCGTGATGATGGGACGATAATCATGATGCTATGGAGTTGCATTATATACTGAAACTGCATGACAGGGCTCTCTCTATGATAACTGTTATATCATATCCTGGTGTCAACCAGGCTTGAGAGATGCAGACACCTGCAGTATTAAGAAATTTGAGCAGCAACCGCAGTGATGCATCTGTTAAGTGGATAATAGAATACTCGACTGTTGGGTGAGAGTTGAAAATTAATGAGTGGTGTGGTGGCAGTAACAGTGGAGCACATGAACACTGAACAGTTTTTCTGGTGCATGTGAAAAAATGTGAACATTTTTTTGATGAAGAATTATGCAGATCTCAGGTCTGACTCCTTTGTTTTCTATGTAACGACCTACTGGCTTAGTATTTATTTTTTTTGATTTGTTTGGTTTTATTTGGCTTAATTATTATGACTGTCTTTATGCATGTGTGTGTGTGTGTGTGTGTGTGCGTGCGCGCGTGCGTGTGTGTGTGTGCGTGCACGCGTGCATGTATGTGTGTGTGCAAAAGAGAGAACTATTTTGAAAAGATATGAAAAATGATTTCAGTGTGTATGTGTAAAAGAAAGAAAGTTGCTTTTGAGAAGATTAAGAATGGTCTCTGTGGAAATCTTCTGTACTTTGAGTGTGGTGTGTGTGTGTGTGTGTGTGTGTGTGTGTGTGTGTGTGTGTGTGTGTGTGTTTGTGTGTGTGTGTGTGTGTATGTGTGTATGTGTGTGTGTGTAGAGAACAGAGAGTTGGTTTTGAAAAGATATTAAAATGATTTCTGTGGAAAATCTTTTGTACATTTTGTGTGTGTGTGTGTGTGTGTGTGTGTGTGCGTGTGTGTGTAGAGAACAGAGAGTTGGTTTTGAAAAGATATTAAAATGATTTCTGTGGAAAATCTTTTGTACATTTTGTGTGTGTGTGTGTTGTAGTGTTCGTGTGGTAAAAAAGAGAGCTGATTTTGAAAAGATATTAGAAATGATATCTGGGAAAATCTTCTGTACATTGGGTTGTATGTGTGTGTGTGTGTAGTGTGTGCGTGTGTGTGTTGGTTGTGTTGTCTTGTTGTTATCATTGATGTTTGTGGTTTTTATTTTTGTGTGTGTGTGTGGCTTCTGTCTGTATCAAAAAAGAGGTCTGGTGATTTCAAACAGATGTTTTTCTTAGTGCTGTTTATAATGATCAGGCACATGATTATAATCGTTTTGTTTTATTCATTAGTTTGTTTAATTTCTGTTGGCAGTGTGGTTTAGTGATGAACAGTAATTGTACTATTCTGCGGCTGCTGTTGATTGAAGGATAGACCACTGCAATACATGTTAAGCCATGTGATCCTCATGAACACAAGGGTGGTGAAGATGCCTGGTTAAACTTGTGGTTCCTTAGCATGTTAATCTGATTGTGGCCGATACTTAGTCTGTATGTGATGTGTCTGTTTGTGTGTGTGTTGTGTGTGTGTGTGTGTGTGTGTGTGTGTGTGTGGACATGATTTTCTCAGCTCTTAATGAGTGGAACTTTTACCAAATTTCGGCCAAAGGTGTGATTTGTGTGGAAGTCACGAAAGGGAAGTTTTAAAATGAGGCATCAGTGTCCAGGTCGCAAGGACAAAAAATACGCATAAAGGCAGCACTTTGTGAGGACTTATCACAAACTTATACAATATTTCAAGTCTATTTTCGCTGTTGGTGACAGCTTACTATTGTCTTCGATACATGTCATTAGATTTTATTCAAGGTCACAATAATGACTGATAGGAGGGCTTATCCTAAAGTCTTGTCACTTATTTCACAAAACAAAAATAGTGAAGTCCTTCAAGATACTGTTCTCCTCTCTTCACAGTTTCAGCGTCCTCATCCAAAAGTCAAATGTTTTTTTAACTAATCTGATTGATGTATGGTGGCATGCTGTGATTTTATCGCTTTTCCCAAATCTTTCCCATGTCTGGAGGTGTCCTGGAGATGTATGTAAATGTACTGTAGACATCTGTACATGTTCTGTTGATGTCTGTAGCTGTCCTGTAAATGTCTGTAGATGGCCTGTAGATCTCTATAGATGTCCTACATATATATCTGTAGACGTCCTATAGATATCTGTCATCATCATCATCATCAGGTGCCTTGCCGCTTTGCGCTGGCGATTATGGACTTCCACCTGTATCTGTCTCTTGTTGTCTCAAGCATCTCTTTTACTTCCGTTTCTTCACTGTTCGTAAACAGGCCTGAAACTGCAGAACGTATCAAGTACACGAATAGATTTTTCAAACCAGATTTTTATCTCCTGCATATATTAATTGGGTATCATCATGAAACTGGAAAATTTTGTGTTCTACACCATGGACCTGTAGTCCTTTTACTGATTCATCCTCCCTTAGCATTATGGCTAGAATCTCTGCACAAAGAATAAAAGATAAGGCAAGACTGGATCTCCTTGTCTACATCCTCTTTCTATACTAAGCCATTCTGTAGTCTGACCGTTTATAATAACAGCTGATTTTATGTTTTCACAGAAAGTTTCAATCCAACGACAAACGCCAATTCAAAGCCATAGGCTCTCAATTTATTTAGCATAAAGCCCCAATCAAGTGAATCAAAAGCTTTTTTGAAATCAATACAGTTTACAACAAACATGGCACCAATATAACCATTGCCACCAATATATATTATATATATATAAAAATTATCAAACACAAATTGTCTAGAAAACATCACGATCAAAATTAGATTTAACACAGAGTCACGATCAACAACAGATTTAACGCAAATATCACGATTAAAAA
>CM060312.1:89397984-89412984 GCA_030674185.1 Monoplex corrugatus
CCGTGTATATGGTGATCATAGCACATGCCTTTAGCCTGCACATAAACCCTTTGAGCTGGCCAGTCCTGGGGCCCTACCAGCCTACGTTTTACCTACAGGGAGTGGGTCGTTAGTCTAGTGTGTTAGAGCGCTATGATCATAACGCAGGATTGTGGGCTCAAACCCTTTTAAGGGCCATGCTATTAAACACCGTTCAACGTTAAAAAAAATAAAAACAATCCCAAAAAAAAAGAACAGAAAAGGGGAGGGCAGAAGACATGTCAACTAATGTTATGATGAAAATTGGTTAACCATAATGCATGTCAGTGTCAAAGGAAGTTAAAAAACAAAAAACCATAACATACAACAACAACAACAAAACGAATTGTAGTCAAATTTGGGATTCTTTATATCAATCTACCAAGTACGTTAAAAATCACAAGAGATAAAGCAGACACACGTAAAGTGAATACAGTCAACCACTAATAATAACAATATCTGCCTGTTTATATTTGAACGTTTGTCTTACATATAATTGTAAATGACTGTAAATTCATGCACATAGAACCTTTGATGAAGATGTAAGCATTTTGCATTGTTTTGAATTTTGAGTCTCATGCGGATAATCTTGCTTTGCTAATGCGTTTATCTTTGACCTTTTTTTGAGACAGAATACAAATAAAATAAAACAAACATACAAATAAACAAACAAGCAAACACCACCAACAACAACTAAAATCTAAGACTGTTAAATTAAACGACCTTATATTGTTTAAGAAAACATAACAGACTAATAGATATGGCGTATGTACATGATTTTTGGTCAATCCATTGTATAACATCTTGTTCGTTTTTTCAATGATATTGTAATAATGTTCAGCAAACATTGTATTTATTTGTGTTTTGTCAAAAAAGAATTAGAAAAAAAGTTTGAGAAAAAATAACAATATCAACAATAGCTACGACAACAACGTAACTGTAGTAGTAGTAGTAGTAGTAATCATAGCAGTAGTGGTAGTAGTAGTAGTAGTTAGTAGTAGTAATAGGAGCGGTAGTAGTAGTCGTTGTTGTAGTAGTAGTAGTAGTAGTAGTACAGTTGTAATAGTAGTAGTGTAGTAGTAGTGGTAGACACCACCACCACGGTTTCTTTCCAAATTATAACAACAATGTAAGTGAAAATAGCTATAATATCTATCTGTCTGTCTCTCTATCTGTCTCTCTAGCTACCTACCTATCTATGTATCTATTTTGCTAGCTACCTAGCTGGTTATCTATCTATCTGTGCATCAATGTATCTATGTAATTATTTATCTATCTCTGTGTATCTATGTATCTTTGTATCTATGTAAGTATCTAGCTAGCTAGCTAGCAAGCTTATTTGTCAGTCTGTCTGTCTGTCTGCCTGTCTACCGAGAGAGACAGACAGAGGGAGAGAGATATATAGACAGAGAGACAGACAGACACAGATAGATAGATAGATAGATAGATAGATAGATAGATAGAGAGAGAGAGAGAGAGAGAGAGAGAGAGAGAGAGAGAGAGAGAGAGAGAGAGAGAGATTTCGGACTTCAGACATCAGAACTCTTAATTGCTCAAGGATAATAGCATCAGGTCCCATTGGACTTATCTTACAGCTAGTCCTGGCTACTCTACACACAGACTAGAATCATAAAAAAGAGCAGAACAGAATTATAACATGAATTGTGAAGCAAGTGATACACGATTTGCGATACAATTATGACTTTACATATATGCCAGTGGGTTACCTGCTTTACAAAAGCATAAGAGTTATAAACACATACATAAAAATAAAAGTATGTCAAAGCTAATCCTTTGAATCCCGACCCATCCACCACTGCAACTAACCCTTTGACTCCTCGCCTTCTGCAGGAAGCTGGTGGATAGGGCGAGGGAGTCAAAGGGTTAAGTTTTTTGCTTTGTAAGCATGGTTGACAATGAATGATCCTGGTGGACAGGGTGCAGGAGTCAAAGGATTAACAATAACAACAACAACAACAATAATAAACATTACTGCTGAAATTGTGTTAATCATCATCATCATCAGGTGCCTTGCCGCATGGCATTGGCGATCATGGACTTCCATCTGTCTCTATCTCTTGTTGCCTCAAGCATCTCCTCCATCTTCCCTGTCTCCAGCCACTCTGCAAGTCCGTCTAGTATTTTCTCCCTGCGTCTACCTGGTGCTCTCTTTCCCTCCAGCTTTCTCGTTGTGACCAGGTGCTCCAAATCCCCTTTCCTCATAAAATGGCCTATAAATGTTGCCTGTCTTTTCCTAATCTTCCTTATGAATGATCTACTTGTGTCTGCCTCCATCAAGACTGCCTCGTTTGTTTTCTTTGCTGTCCATGGAACTCTCAACATTCTTCTTAGAAACCACATCTCGGCTGCTTCAATCTTGTTCTGGCTTTGCTTGTTAACTGTCCACGCCTCACAACTGTACAACAGTATTGGTTCTATATAACATTCAAGAACTCTCTTTCTGATGTTAATTGTAGGCATTTGTTGGTAAAAATGCTTGTCATCTTCTTAAATGCTGTTTTGGCTTGGCCGATTCTGCTGGCTATTTCTGATGTGCATCTGCCGTCTGATGAAATGATCGTTCCCAGGATTTAAACTTATCAAACTGTCTCAAGGTTGTGCCGTTTGCTGTTATTTTGCATGAGGGGATTTCATGTTTTTTACTGATCATTATGACTTCAGTCTTCCTGCTGTTTAGTTCCAACCCCTTACCTTTGCTTTCTATTTCTAGTATATTCACAAGGTTTTGTAGTCCCTTTCATTTTCTGCACTTAGTACGGTGTCATCTGCATATCGAATGTTGTTTATCATTTTTCCTCCAACCTTTAAAAAATCCAGGGTCTTCTTCTAGGTTTCTCATGATGTTTTCGCTGTAAAGTGAAAACAGATCTGGTGACAAAATACAACCCTGTCTGACTCCCCTTTTGATGTTTTGGAAAGAGCTTATTTTGTTTTCTATTCTCATTGCAGCTGTTTGTTCCCAGTACATATTTCTGATTATTCGTAGATCTTTTCCATCAACATTGAGTCTCTCCAGATGGTTGATCAATTCTTCATGTCTTACCCGATCGAAAGCCTTGGTATAATCCACAAAGCATAAATACAAATCCTTATTCATCTCGATTGACCTCTCTATGATAGTTCTTAGGATGTATATGGCATTAATAGTTCCTTTCCCTTCCTCAAATCCACACTGTTCTTCTGCTATTTCTCTTTTGATTCTATTCCTTGTCCTCATCATGATTATTCTTAGCAGGAGTTTTGTTACCTGACTCATCAAACTGATTGTGCGATGGAGTTCGCATTCTATAGCCCCCGTCTTCTTTGGAAATGCAGTGAAAATCGATTTTGACATATCTTTGGGGAATTTACCAGTGTCGTAAATTTCATTTAGGAGGACTGTTATTTTTTCATGCCAAATTCCTCCAGGGCTTCAATGATCTCTAGTAATGTTGTCTGGTCCTGGGGCTTTTCCTGGTTTCATCTTTTTCAGTGCTGCTCTAACTTCATCTTTCATTATGGGTGGTCCTTCAAAGTTCTTTTTTATAACGTGTTCTTTGTTTCTGTCATCCTCAAAAAGGTCTTTAATGTACTCTCCCCATCTGTCTAATATTTTGTCTTTTTCCATGATAATCGTACCATCTTTCGATTTTAAGCAACCAATTGATGTGCATGTATTTTTCCTGTGGACAATTTCTTCGATTCGTCTATACATACCCTGAGGTTCCGTTTTGTGTTGGTCTTCTATTTCCTTGCATTTTGTGTTCAGCCAAGCTTTCTTAGCTTCATTGCACCTATTCTTGATTTCTTTGTTTATCTTCCTGTATATCTCTTCGTTTCTCTTTGCCTTCCTCCTTTCCTCCATCAAGCCTAAAATTTCTTTTGTCATCCAGTTCTTTTTTGCTTTTCTATCTGCCTCAGGGATTTCTTCACAAGCTTCATTTATCGACTTTGTCGACTTTGTCCATTGTTCCGCACTGTCACCAATGTCTTCCAGAGCACTGAATTTGTTTTGAATATGTACATTAAATTTTTTACGTATCACTTCATCTATCTTTAAGAGACCAAGATTTAGTTTGATGTTGCTTTTGGTCTGTTTTCTTTTCCTTAATTTCAGCCTAAATTTTCCCACTACAGGATTGTGGTCACTGTTGCAGTCTGCTCCTGGTAGTGTTTTTGTCGACAGTAAAGAATTTCTAAATCTTTTATTAATTAGGATGTAGTCAATCTGATTTTTGGTATTATCTCCTGGACTCATCCAAGTCCATTTTCTTCTATTAGGCTGTTCAAATCGTGTGTTTCCTCCTATGAACTCATTCATCTGTGCCCATTCTAAAGTTTCCCTCCCCTTTGATTTTGTGTACCAAGGCCATGAGGTCCAACTATATCCTCCACCCTATCCTGTCCCACTTTAGCATTAAAATCTCCCATTATTACTGTAATTTCTTGTGATTTATATTGGGCCTTGGCCATCTCTAATACTTCGTAGAAGTTGTCGATGTCTTCCTGAGTACTTGCGGATGTTGGTGCACACCTGAATGATGTTGATATCAAATGGTTTGCCTCCCAATTTGACCAGCAAAACTCTGTCGGACACAGCCCAGTATCCCTTAGCTGCTTTTGATTTGTCTTTGTCCATTACGATGTCTACTCCTCTTTTATGTGAGTTACCACCAGAGTATATCATTGTGTATTCTTCTGATGTTATCAAGCCTGCCCCTTTCCATCTCACTTCCCCTAGTCCTAAAATACTAATTTTAAGCCTTTCCATCTCCATTTTGATATTGTCTAATTTTCCCTTCTGCAACAGTGTTCTGATGTTCCATGTTGCTATTTTAATATTTTGGAGTCTGACTTTGGTCGCAGCAGCTTGCTGACGGTCTGGTGTCACCTGCGCCGCATGACGGCCCCTACCGGACGAAGGTGCTCCACAGGAGCACCTATTTATGTCGTTACCTTCATTTTCCTTTTGTTTATTCATCCATGAGTATCCTGGGGAAATTACGATGGTGGTTTCCCGTTGCCTTCCATGGTTTCTTTACGGTCTCTCCGCTAGCCTTTATCGTTCCCACGACAACCTACAAGGCAGTAGGGTGATTTTTTTTAGGGTTAACTCCTTTAGCCTTATTCTCTCCCGAGATGTCCACAAGGCAGTGGAGCTATTTACCCATAGCTTGGGGATCTGGTTCGTGGTGGGCACCAGGGCATATCCACACGCCGGTGGGCCTGCGTGCGCACGTCTGTGTTAATATTCAATAAAAAAAAAACAACAACAAAAAAAACAAAAACATTACAGACGTAGAATCGAAGGGAAAGGAGGAATAAAAGGGAGCATTAAGAACAAACAAACGAGAAAGGTGGGAGACACGTCAACTAACTTTATGATGATAATAGAATAAACTATAAAATTCAAATGAAAAACAAATTTCGATAAAGGCGGGTAACGCCTACCGGATGCACTTAAAAGAAATACGTCAATCCCTAACAACAACAATTTAGGCCTATATCATAGAGTAAAAGCAGGCGAGAAGAACATAAAAGAAGCAATAAAGAAGGATCAAAGCGACGAGAGGGAGAAAGGGGGCAGGGTGAGAGGGAACGTAGGGAGAGAGAGAGGGGGGGGGGGGTGACATGTCAATGTAACACCATGATGCAACTAGATAAACCGTAACAAATGCAATAGTCAAGCAAGTCATAAATGGGTAAATACTTTCAAACTAAGTCAATAGGAAAAGAGCAAAGAAAAGAAATATTTAGTGTTTTTGTAAAGAAAATAGCATAAAATTAGGTTGATTATGGCTCACAAGAAGTTCCAGAAAAGCAGTTTTAATTAGAAAAACGTATACAATATCTCAAGCACATATTTGTGAAGCTTTGTTTAAAGCTATTCATTAATGTGCATGACTTTATGTTGGTGAGCAATGTATTCCAGAGGTATGTATCAGAAAAGGAGATGTTCGTTTTAAGTGTGTTTAATGTTGGTCTTGGAAGATAAAGGTTGTATTTTGAATATACGTGGGGTGTTTGCCTCGGTATAAATAGTTCTGTTAAATACTTTAGAGCAGATTTGTGCACAATTTTGGTATGATGATCCCCTGAGAGATACAAAAAGGAGAAACGAAATCAAGCAAATGGCAGGGAAAAACTGCAAGTAGTCATCAATATGGCCTTCTTGGAAAATAAAAAGTCTGGTGCCTGCAGGTCATGATGACTCCAAAGCGCCACTGGCCTCTGATGATATACAATATCAGCACTACCACGGTGGAATCGATGGAGACCAGAATCAACAAATACACGAGGAAATGGCTTAGTGTTCCATCTGTGCCATCTGATCTTATTGACAATGCGTCTATCGTCGCATGGCAAAGCTGAAGCTGTCTGCGAAATCTATCGTCGAATAGTACAAGGTGGGAAAGGTCAGGTTTCCAAGCAAGCTTGAGGACTTGGGAAATAGAGTTGTGAGATCAGTCCAGCCCAATCTAAGAATTGGCAGAAAGTGGAAAGTCCAGGAGGCAGTAAACCTTAAGGTCAGACAAATGATAGAACACACACAAACCTGAAGGCTGGCACTGGATCACCAGAGATGGATGGTGGTTACAGGCCAAGGAAAATCTAACAACAGGAAATGGTTATTCGAGAGATGAAGAAAAAAAGAAATTGACAAAATAATCCAGACGGCAGTCCAGCAAGGCCAACAGAGGAAATGGACGATGTGGAAAGATATACTCCGAAATAAATCTAAGCTGGAACGACCTGTGGCATGTGGCATCTCTCAAAATCAGTTTCATTCTCATATCTATATATGATGGCGTGCTGTCGAATGCAAATCTGGTGAAGTCGGAGAAAATCAGATGACCCTGCTTGTCCGCTCTGCCAGGATAAACAAACAGCGGAACATGTTCTGAGCTCATGCAAAATAGCTCTAACCCAGGGAAGGTGCACATGGGAGCACAGTCAATTGCTTAAAGAGATCGCACAAGCAATTGGTATTGCCAGGGAAAAAACGCAGGACCAGAAGCTGTGGCAACCTTGTTCCCTGCAAGAGTAAGCAAACTGCGGTCTGAGGAAGCTGTGAAATCCAGAGCATGGAATCGGAGTCTACTGGATAGATCAGATGACTAGGAGTGCATGGCATATCTGAGAATAGACTAAAAACCCACTGAGAACCATCAGCAAGTGTGGCAAGGGACAGGTGCAGTTTGCTGTTTTTGAGACATTGTGAGACTTTTATATGATATTGTATGAATTAATTGTTTGCGAGATATTACGGACGTATGTTGTTTGTGTGATACTGTGTGAGGTAGTTATGTGATATTGTGTAAGGTTGTTGTTTTGTGAGTACAATGTTTGTATGATATTGTGTGAGTATGAAGTTTGTATGGTACTGTGAGGTATGTTGTTTGTGTGATATTTTGTGAGGTAGCTGTGTGATATTGTGTGAGGTTGTTGTATAAGTACGATATTTGTATGATATTGTGTGAGTATGAAGTTTGTATGGTATTGTGTGAGGTATGTTGTTTGTGTGATATTTTGTGAGGTAGTTGTGTGATATTGTGAGAGATTGTTGTTGTATAAGTACGATATTTGTATGATATTGTGTGAGTATGAAGTTTGTATGGTATTGTGTGAGGTATGTTGTTTGTGTGATATTTGTGAGGTATTTGTGTATATTGTGTGAGGTTGTTGTTGTATAAGTACAATGTTTGTATGATATTGTGCGAGTATGAGGTTTGTATGGTATATGTGAGGCACATTGTTTGTGTGATATTTTGTTAGGTATTTGTGTGATATTGTGTGAGGTAGCTGTGTGATATTGTGTGAGGTTGTTGTTGTACGAGTACGATGTTTGTATGATATTGTGCGAGTATGAGGTTTGTATGGTATATGTGAGGCATGTTGTTTGTGTGATATTTTGTGAGGTAGTTGTGTGATATTGTGTAATTCAGCTATCGCCGAGACGCTGGGAGTGTTTTAACTTTAGCCAGTACATTGAGTGTCATTCAACTGTTGACAGATACTGAGAGTCATTCAGCTGCAGCCCAACGCTTGTGATGTCTCCCAGACCTCTCGAAGGGCGTGTGACCTTGACTTTGCTGCTCGTGCTGTGCACGTGCATAGTGTGCACGCGCGGACAGACCAGCAACACTGTGAATGAGACTGACGGGTCTATCGTGTGGGGGGAGCTCGCCCCTGACTTTCCGTACAAGACTGTGGATTACACAGCGGAGGATGGCCTCGACCCTTACTATGCTCTGGCCGTCAGCTTCATCGACACCACTCTGCCGGAAACCTTGCCTATTGGTGAGTACGCTCAAATCGTCATCATCATCATCATCATTGTAATTGTCGTCATCATCATCATCATCATCATCACCACCACCACCACCACCACCACCACCACCATCGTCGTCGTCGCTGTCGTCGTCGTCATCATCATCATCATCATCACTACCACCACCACCACCACCACCACCATCGTCGTCGTCGCTGTCGTCGTCGTCATCATCATTGTCATAATCATCATCATCATCATCATCACTACCACCACCACCATCGTCGTCGTCGTCGTCGTCGTCGTCGTCATCATCATTATCATCATCACCGCCATCGTCATCGTCTCCACTATCACCATCATTATCACCACTTGATTTTTGTGTGTTCAATGTTTGTCAGTGTCCTGTTACAAACAATGGTTCATTGTTCATCATGCTTGAGGATTGTCTAGTCTTTGTTCTGTTACAATGGTTCATTGTTCCTCATTCTGATCACTTTGTTTTGTCACAAACAATAGTTCTTTGCTCATTATACTGATGACTGTCTTCGTTCTGTTATAAACAGTGATACATTATTCATTATACAGATGACTTTCTTTGTTCTGTTACAATGATCCACAATTCATTATAATTATGAGTGTTTTGTCAGTTACAATTGTTCGTTGTCCATTACACTTATCATCGTTCCATGGTCATCAATGATTCATTGTTCATTATACTGATTAACGGTTTTATCCTGTCATCATCATCATTATCATCGTCGTCATCATCGTCATCATCATCATCATCATCATCATCATCATCATCATCATCATCATCATCATCATCATCATGTGCGCTGCTGCATGGCGTTGGCAATCATGGCCCTTTATGTGAATCTATCCCTTGTTGTTGCAACTACATCTTCCACCCTCTCTGTCCTCAGCCACCCTGCGAGTCCGTCCAATATTTTCTCCCTGGGTCTACCCGGTGCTCTCTTTCCCTCAAGCTTTCATGTTGTGACTAGGTGCTCATATTTTTCCTGCCTCATAAAGTGTCCTATAAATATTGCTTGTCTTTTCCTAATCTTCTTCGTTAATGATCTTCTTGTGTCTGCCTCCTTTCACAATTGTTTTCTTTGCTGTCCATGGAACTCATAACATTCTGCTTAGAAATCACATTTCAGTTGCCTCAGTTTTGTCTTGTCTCAAAGAAAAACTTTGTGTCCACTGACGTGGTAGTCTTCTTCAAACCAATGTTTCTTCTCTCCGCGCACAGTCAGTGTAAAGTTCCAGCAGTATGAAGTTCTAGCACAGACACAGACACGCTGTGTAAGGGATATCACTTTTCAGTCCATCACAGCCATCGGATTTAAATACATCGCTGTACATATCGGTTCATGTTGCATTCTATCGATTACATTTCATTCTATTGTATCCATCAGTTGTCAGTGTGTTGATCAAGTGTAAACGTATTGTTACATCGATCACTTTCCAGTCCACGACATCGTTCAAGTTTTTCCCCATTGTATCAGCCATTTTCACTGCATTGTATCAACCAGTTTTCACTCCATTGTATCAACCAGTTTTCACTCCACTGTATCAACCAGTTTTCACTCCACTGTATCAACCAGTTTTCACTCCACTGTATCAACCAGTTTCACTCCATTGTATCAACCAGTTTTCACTCCATTGTATCAACCAGTTTTCACTCCATTGTATCAACCAGTTTTCACTCCATTGTATCAGTTTTCACTCCATTGTGTCAGTTTTCACTCCATTGTGTCAGTTTTCACTCCATTGTATCAGTTTTCACTCCATTGTGTCAGTTTTCACTCCATTGTGTCAGTTTTCACTCCATTGTATCAGTTTTCACTCCACTGTATCAGTTTTCACTCCATTGTGTCAGTTTTCACTCCACTGTATCAGTTTTCACTCCATTGTATCAGTTTTCACTCCACTGTATCAGTTTTCACTCCATTGTGTCAATTTTCACTCCATTGTATCAGTTTTCACTCCATTGTATCAGTTTTCACTCCATTGTGTCAGTTTTCACTCCATTGTGTCATTTTCACTCCACTGTATCAGTTTTCACTCCATTGTATCAGTTTTCACTCCATTGTTCAATTTTCACTCCATGTATCAGTTTTCACTCCACTGTATCAGTTTTCACTCCATTGTATCAGTTTTCACTCCATTGTATCAATCATTTTTCACTGCATTGTATCTATCATTTTTCACTCCATTGTATCAATCATTTTTCACTGCATTGTATCTATCATTTTTCACTCCATTGTATCAATCATTTTTCACTGCATTGTATCTATCATTTTTCACTCCATTGTATCAATCATTTTTCACTGCATTGTATCTATCATTTTTCACTCCATTGTATCAATCATTTTTCACTGCATTGTATCTATCATTTTTCATCCATTGTATCAATCATTTTTCACTGCATTGTATCTATCATTTTTCATTCCATTGTATCAATCATTTTTCACTCCATTGTATCAATCATTTTTCATTCCATTGTATCTCATTTTCACTGCATTGTATCAATCATTTTTCATTCCATTGTATCAATCATTTTTTACTGCATTGTATCTATCATTTTTCACTCCATTGTATCAATCATTTTTCACTCCATTGTATCATCATTTTTCACTCCATTGTATCAATCAGTTTTCACTCCATTGTATCAATCATTTTTCACTCCATTGTATCAATCATTTTTCACTCCATTGTATCAATCATTTTTCATCCATTGTATCGTCAGTTTCACTCTTGTATCATCATTTTCATTCCATTGTATCAATCATTTTTCACTCCATTGTATCAATCATTTTTCACTTCATTGTATCAATCATTTTTCACTCCATTGTATCAATCATTTTTCACTCCATTGTATCAATCATTTTTCACTCATTGTATCAATCATTTTTCACTCCATTGTATCATCATTTTCACTCATTGTATCAATCATTTTTCACTCCATTGTATCAATCATTTTTCACTCCATTGTATCAATCATTTTTCACTTCATTGTATCAATCATTTTTCACTCATTGTATCAATCATTTTTCACTTCATTGTATCAATCATTTTTCACTCCATTGTATCAATCATTTTTCATTCCATTGTATCAATCATTTTCATTCCATTGTATCAATCATTTTTCACTCATTGTATCAATCATTTTTCATTCCATTGTATCAATCATTTTCACTCCATTGTATCAATCATTTTCATTCCATTGTATCAATCATTTTCACTCCATGTATCAATCAGTTTTCATTCCATTGTATCAATCATTTTTCACTCCATTGTATCAATCAGTTTTCATTCCATTGTATCAATCATTTTTCACTCCATTGTATCAATCAGTTTTCATTCCATTGTATCAATCATTTTTTACTTCATTGTTGTATCAACCAGTTTTCACTTCATTGTTGTATCAACATTTTTCACTTCATTGTTGTATCAATCATTTTTCACTCCATTGTTGTACCAATCATTTTTCACTCCATTGTTGTATCAATCATTTTTCACTCCATTGTTGTATCAATCATTTTTCACTCCATTGTTGTATCAATCATTTTTCACTCCATTGTTGTATCAACCAGTTTTCACTCCATTGTATCAATCAGTTTTCACCCCCCTGTGTCATTTTGACTCTAATGCATCAATCAGTTAAATTCACTCCATTTTATCGATCACTTTTCCCTCCATTGCATCGACCCACTCTCACCCCATCGTTGTATTGGTGTATCGATCAGTTTTCAATGCATTGTTAAGATCCCAGTTTGCAATGTCAACAGATTTTAGATAGGGTGTCTGTGTGGTACCATAGCTCCCATCAGCCGATGCCCAATCAATCTATTGATTACTCACCTTTCTCCAGCAGCAGACTCGCTCACCGCTGCCCACCCCTCACCACTCACTCCATTCACTGTACCTAATAACGGGACTGATCACTACTCCACGTCCAGCCGTTCCCTGCATATGTCACTGTATTGATCCTTTGCCCAGCTCATGCAGACTGTTGATGAGGGACATGATATTGATATGTACATTTGTGATGAAGGCCGCTCCGACCTTTCTCCGGAATTGTTTTTAGATCATTGCACTGAGTGAAAATTCCTTGGTGCTCATTTACTTTGTTGTGTGTGTGTGTGTGTGTGTGTGTGTGTGTGTGTGTGTGTGTGTGTGTGTGTGTGTGTGTGTGTGTGTGTGTGTGGTGTGGTGTGTCTGTGTTTTGTGTGTGTGTGTGTGTGTGTGTGTATGTGTGTGTGTGTTTTGTGTTTTTTGTTTTTTGTTTGTTGTTTGTTTGTTTTTTTGCTTGTTGTTTTTTTGTTTTTGTTTATTTTGTTTGTTTGTTTGTTTGTTTCTTTGTTTGTTTGTTGTTGTTTTTTTTTGGGGGTCCCATTTACTACGTTACCTTAATTGCCACAGAATCTGGCATAATTTTTACAGTGCGTGATGGTGATGACGGTGAGGATAATTATGGTGTTTTAGAGTTTTGTCAAGGATTGAGATTCATGATGTTATAGAGTTCTATCTAGGATTGAGACTGCGTGACAGAACTATACTCTACGCTTATTATCATGATATATCCTGACGTTAACCAGGCCCGAGAGATATTGATACCAGCGGTGTTGGTGAGAGGATTTGAGCAACGCATTCACTGGTGCATCTGCGAAGTGGATGAGACTCGACTGTGTAGTCTCAGTCTTCATATTGAGCCCATATCACACTCAACTCTGGGTAAAGCCAGCTGGAGCCGAAAAATTTCACAGTGATTTTTGAAGGAACAGATGGAGATTGGAACCCACAACTTTCCAGTAGGTAATCTGTTACGCTAACAACTACACCAGGGTCACCGATCCTTTCTTCTGAAATACATGTACTTCATTAATACAGACACTAAATCATTCAGACTTCACTCCTAGCTCTTGAAACCAGCCGCTGGATCGTTCAAACCTTTCTCCTAGCTGTTGAAACCAGACACTGAATCATTCAAACTTTTCTCCTAGCTGTTCAAACCAGACACTGCTGAATCATTTAGACTTTTCTCCTAGCTCTTGAAACCAGACACTGAATCATTCAGACTTTTCTCCCTGGTCTTAAAGCTAGGCACTAAATCAATCAGACTTTCTCCTAGCTCCTATAGCCTGTCACTGAATTATTCAGACTTTTCTCCTAGATCTTAAAGCCAGACACTAAATCATTCAGACTTCTCTCCTAGCTCTTTAAGCCAGACACTGAATCACTCAGACTTTTCTCCTAGGTCTTGAAACCAGACACTGAATTTTTCAGGCTTTTCCCCTAGCTCTTGAAACTAGACACTGAATTATTCAGACTTTTCTCCCAGTTATTAAAGCTAAACACTGGATGGGTCAGACTTTTCTCTCAGCTCTTAAAGCCAGACACTGAATCATTCATTTTTCTCCTAGGTCTTATAGCCAGACATTGACTCATTCAGATTTTCTCCTAGCCCTTAAAGCTAGACATGAATCATTCTGACTTTTCTCTTAGTCCTTAAAGCCAGATACTGAACCATTCAGACTTTTCTCCTAGGTCTTATATCTAGACACTAAATCATTCAGACGTTTCTCCTAGGTCTTATATCTAGACACTAAATCATTCAGACTTTTCTCCTAGGTCTTATATCTAGACACTAAATCATTCAGACTTTTCTCCTAGGTCATATATCTAGACACTAAATCATTTTGACTTTTCTCCTAGGTCTTATATCTAGACACTAAATCATTCAGACTTTTCTCCTAGGTCTTATATCTAGACACTAAATCATTTTGACTTTTCTCCTAGGTCTTATATCTAGACACTAAATCATTTTGACTTTTCTCCTGGGTCTTATATCTAGACACTAAATCATTCAGACTTTTCTCCTAGGTCTTATATCTAGACACTAAATCATTCAGACTTTGCTCCTAGGTCTTATATCTAGACACTAAATCATTCAGACTTTTCTCCTAGGTCTTATATCTAGACACTAAATCATTCAGACTTTTCTCCTAGGTCTTATATCTAGACACTAAATCATTCAGACTTTTCTCCTAGGTCTTATATCTAGACACTAAATCATTCAGACTTTTCTCCTAGGTCTTATATCTAGACACTAAATCATTCAGACTTTTCTCCTAGGTCTTATATCTAGACACTAAATCATTAAGACTTTTCTCCTAGGTCTTATATCTAGACACTAAATCATTCAGACTTTTCTCCTAGGTCTTATATCTAGACACTAAATCATTCAGACTTTTCTCCTAGGTCTTATATCTAGACACTAAATCATTTTGACTTTTCTCCTAGGTCTTATATCTAGACACTAAATCATTCAGACTTTTCTTCTAGCTCTTAAAGTGAAGCCATCAATACTCCACGACGTCATTATCAGGGGGGTCTTATAATGGCGTACGACTTTATTTACTTTCTTATTTATTGAAATTTCGTATATTTGTTTGTCTGTTTGTTAGCTTTTACTGATGTATGGATACTCTGAACTGGCTTTGATGTTGTAGTATTCACTTTCCAGAAAGGCTTAAGAATAGTGATGGTTAGTGGTGCTAATATTTGCGATCTTCAAGGCTTTGTGCAATGTTTGAAGTAATGCAGTTTTCCGGAGCATTTGCAACACTGAGTTTTTTGTGTAATGTTTCAATAGTGAAGGCTTTTATAATATTTCAGTCGAAAGGCTTTTTGTACTT